>JAYKKI010000004.1:38422500-39022500 GCA_039881145.1 Druceiella hillmani | reverse complement strand
TAATCTTGCTAAAACTGCTATTTCTAAGGACTGCCGAGAGATGCTTAGTCATAGTCATTTATTTGTTTGAAAAATAAATGATATTTTCCAAAATTAAAAATAATCGTTTTATTGTTGCCTTAATTTACTGAAATGAAAGTAATTTATTTTAGAAGATTTTTTTTCTTACGTCGATTATTCATTATTTGTAGTATTTAATTTCAGTTTGTAAAATGTCCATTTAATTATATAAGTTTTTCAAACATAACATGAATACTGCATCAATTTCAACGTCTTTCATAGTTCAAGATATTCGCCGAGTAAGTGAAAAGACGCTTGGACACTTGTATATAATACTTAAGATGCTCGTCGAATGTTCGCCGAGATTGTACTTGTCTCGGGTCGAGACGTTCGAGCAAGGATGTGAAGTAGAACTGTGCGGGAAGATGCATATTAGTTATTCAAAACATCAGCAAAATTCATATTCACGATACTACTCATTTATATTTTATTAGTTATCAAAGCGGTTCAACTAGACGTAATTATAACTTTTGAAACTTAAAGCAAATTGCCTCATACTCTTGTTACCCCTTTTTGACCCAGTATTAAAATAAAGTATCTTCATTTTATATTACCCTAAACTAATTATAAGTAATAATTCATTAAAACTTGATGTATATTTTTGTATCAGGTTAGAAACTGGCAAGTAGACTAAAATTACAACTGTTAATTTTTCTATAAGTAGGACTTAATTTAATAATCAAAATTTTGATTTTAAAATCTATTAATATTATTCTTTACACTACTTACTAACGTGCTATTTACTTTACTGTGAACAAAGGCACTTAATTTTAGAATTTTTGCTTAAATGTTTGTTGTTGTGAAATTGCTTTTTTTAAGGGAAATTAACAAGGATAAATGTTCTTGTTGGCAGCACGGATTACTTCATATTGCTTTCGAGTCAGATCATATTTCACAAAAATTGACAATGCTTGTGATAAAATGAAGATTTTTTTATAATATCCTTTTGAGTAGAAGCAAAACTTTTGTTATACTTTTTGGCATTTGTTGGTGTTAAAGTTGTGTCCTCAATTACTTTAAATAGGTTTTACAGCACCGTGTCTCACTTGGGCTGCATAGGAGAATACGATTCGTTATCACTCAATTCTTTAAAATCTTTTGATTGTAGGCCGGGTTATTTATTGTCCAATTAAGTAATCTCATAGTAGTATTGATTCATTGTTTTCATTTTTCTTTAAAAAGTCTTCTTCTTGTTACTGACGACTGAACATTTTTTGTTTGAATTGAAACTTGAAAGTCTTTGAGTCATTTTTTCCATGAACCTTGTTCATTTTCAGGACAATCAGGATTATCATTATCAAGAATAACTAAGTCTCACGTTTCACTCAAAATCACAAGTTATAGTATAGGCTTAAGTATAGGCTTAACTGATATACAAAAACGCAATTGAACATAGTATTTACAAAAAAATTAAAACGTTGCAGTTGCAGACACTAAATATTTATAATTTAAGTACATACCTTCCACTTTAATATCCATGATCATTATTATAAAATTTCACCGCCATATAAACTTAAAACAAGTTTAAAAGGTTACATTTTAACATGAGCGCCTAGAACAACGACAAGCAATTTACACACTGATCATGTTCCGACTGGTTGTGTCGATTGGAGAAAGGGGGGGACGTCACTAAAATGACCGTTTAGTGATGTAAATGTCATTAAGATTTTAAACGACGCACAGTTTGTAGTAAATTTAAAAAAAAATTGTAATAGACTTTTGATCGAGTTTTTACTTAAGAATGCTCTTCAGTGCCCAGAATAATATTTTAGTAGGTTGTTTTTTTTCATGACCTTGTATATAACCAAGTTGTTTTTTCAAATATATCAATCAGTAAAATAATATCTAGCTGATTATATTGAATGTTAACAACATGATTCTTTCATTTTCAGCAACTTTTTCATTTCCAAGAATTTTTTCTAATGAATTCAATGGCTGTTCATTCAAAACGTAATACCTTCTTATTCTTATTATTTTCATATTCTTGATGAATATTATTTGGGTAATCAACTATATTCATCCAATAATATAGTTGATTTATTGTTTTGTAATCTTCTTTGTGTTTAAAATTTTGTAATAAACATGATTCAAATCGTAACTCAGAATATCTTCTTTCTTATTATTAAAATAATGTTCATATACAATCTTCCAATTACTATTGTATGAATTTAGATCGTTGCTAGACAATATCTAATAAAACTTGTTGCTTATAAAAATGTTTAGGGTCTGTACTACCAGGAGCATATTCAAATTCGTTTTAGAAAGACTCTAAGAATAAAAGGTACTTTTCTCTTACTATATTTTTTATTTCTTTTCTAACATTTTGTAAAAAAAAAATCTAAAGACATTTTTCAAATTCCGCCGTTGATAATTTTCCAAAATAGAAATACTCCCATCCTCTCTATTCATATCCAGATATTCGCAAGTATTACGTAATAAATTAATTGTAACAAATCGTCAAGAAAATCGACACAAAATATGCTAGCAAAACTGAACCAAGATCCATCGATACCGTTCAATCTTGGTTCAGGTTTGTTAGCATATTTAGCAATAAATTTAAGAATAGCATGAATAGAAACGAGAACATATGAATCAACATTTGTTTGCCAATTTTCAAAATTTACGGACAATGACTATTTAAACACGAATTCGTTTCTTTTTGTAATATATTCTAATTAATTATCAGGCATAAACTGAATCATACTTTCGTTCTAATTAAAATGACGAATGGTTTCATAAGTTTGTAATTTGTAATTAATTTTTTCTTTTGTTTTTCCGTTTGTAATTAAAATGACTAATATATTCAGAAGAAACTCTTTTCTTTGTTAAACAATACGCTTTAGTATATTTATATTTTGTACTGTATGTATTAAGTGATTATAATCAACATCTTAACCAATTATGTCAGAAAAATTAATTTTTGGTGGATATATACCATAAATTTGAGAAGAATTTGGATGCCAAGTACATATAAATTCATTAAAATAGTTGATAATTCCTTATATTCCTGCATTATCGCCTTGATTGAGATTAGGAGCATTTTCAAACCAAAAAATACTACGCATGTGAGGACCACCTTTATGTTGGAATTTAATACGAGAACGAAAACATTTGAAATTAAAATATTTTTTTAAGAAAATTCACCACGAAAAATCTAATCGCTAAGGAAAAAATAAGCAACGATCGTGGGATTCAAATTCAATAATTTTTATTTACATACAAATTCATTATTTTTATTTATATTGGCAAAATCATAGTTAGGATCCAGTATATAATAAATCTCTGGACAATATAAATCAGCTGCATTTAACGTTATCAAAATTACAGGGTTTACTAATTCTGCAATCATGTCCACTGATTCTCGAGATCTCTTATACCAATAACAGCTTGTTGACCTCAAATTAATATTATATGATAAAATTGATTTGCACTTTTTTCACGCTGTAGTAGTACTAGAAGCCGTTTCATTGTTTCAATATTACGAAAACATGTGTTTTTTCTTAAACAAATACTCTCATTTTGCAAAGCTGTCTAACACATTATGTTATCAATAGCTAAAAATTGAAACCATGGATGCTTGCGATTCTGTCATCTTCATATATCATGAGAAATTTAGAATACTCATTATTAAAAATTTTACAAATTCGTGTATCTCTAAAAATCATATCTACCAGTAGGAAATAAAGTTGGGAATAAAAATAGATCCATTACACGTAAATTCATTAAACACAACAAAATTAAATCTAGGCCAAGGTAAAAAATGAGATCAATCATATTCTTCCTGAATATCGAATACAGTATTCAATGCTTCTCGATTATATTGGAAGGTCACCGTTTGGACTCCAAATTAATAAACATTATTTAGGAATGGATTTTGACTATCACTTTATTTCATGATTTTCATTATCTCAATTAAATATAAGATGTTGTTTTTGACCATCATCTTCACTATCTAATTGAAATGAAAGATGTCGTTTTTCTTGACTGTGTATTAATTGTTAGAAAACACTTTCATTATAAGGTAAAGTTTATAACATTTTTAATGAATTATAATATCACGATAACAAGAATTATTAATTTTAAAATATTTGAAAACAGCCCCAATATTATTACGATTTATAATAAAATCCTTAAACCATTTTCCAACATATATTGCAACAAAAATATATTTTGAAATATTATCAACGGAATGAGGTAAAGTAATAGTAACATTCGTAATGTCTTGATGAAAATTTATTATTTTCCCACTATATCCAAATTTACCATCTTCCAGTTGATAAACTGTAATAATCACTTGAACTTAAACGATTAATTGTCATTCAATAAATGTTAACTTTTCCAATATATCAAATTGTGATTTAGGATCCATATTATTGTTTATGGAAAATATATGTACTTCATATTTTACTTAAAATTTGTTATCAAAAAATAGTAAATAATCCATCTTCTCCAATATGTAAATCAAACCAATGACTATGATATAAACTGCAAAATTTTAATTGCATACATTGCTGAGACAGTTTTAAAATTACCTGGATGCTGAAAATAGTAAGCATCATCTCGAAAAGAACGTAATTCATAATCTCGATTTCACTTTTATCGTTCCATTGCGACACGCACCAAAGAACGGTTACGTTTGCGTTCTTTATAACCAGTTAACGTGCGAATACGTGGCATTTCGCAGTAAACAAATAAAAATTTGTTAAAATAACAGTAATAATACATTGGCTAATTTAGTACTTGAATATTTTTAAAATCCAAAAAATGGAAAAGTTACCTATTAATTATTATAAATATTAAACTTCATAAACACTCTAATAGTTACACTAAATCCAATTAAACATGTAACTAAATAAATGCAGTTAAATTACTTCAATTACTAACAAATTTAAATATTTCACTAACAAATATACTTAAATTGCTTCAACTAATATTAACTTTAAATATTTAACGAATTTATATGAACAATTTTAATTCCGTTGTTTTACTAGTCAAGAGTGTAGAGAAACGTCAAGAGTCAACTCAATGACAATTTCTCCTGTAGCCCAATATACACTCTTATTAATTCATGTAATATCTGATACATGGTGTTAGTAATACCATTTTGGTAATAATAGAGCATTGAATACCGATTTTTTATCAATTTTTTGTTAAAAATTATTTTTAATTATAAAATTATTTTTAATTTTAATAATAATGATAGATGCCATATTTAGATATGGTTATAAATGTGTTTAATTTCAAACCTAAAAGTATACAGTTTTTCTATAATGTGTACCACAAAAATGTACCGACTGTTGTATTATATAAGGGCTTGCTTCGCTTACCCTGGTTATTTATGTAGATTTTTTTTCATTACCTCATTTGTGTTCCAATTACAATTATAATGCAAATATTTCATTATTAATAAAAAAATATGAGAATTCAAGAAAGGTTCAAACATCAGTTCAATTCGTAAGAAAGTGGTTATTATGATTTTAGTAGATTTTGTAAGCACTGTGAATACTCTCAGTTTAGAACTAAAACCTAATGTAAACCTAAATCTATACACGCATATGCGTATAAAATTCAGGTATTATTCAAAATTAAACTTAGATAACGAACATTAAACATGATAGCATACTTTTTCCGGACTCATTAAAAAAAAAAAAAAAAAAATATATATATATATATATATATATATATATATATATATATATATAAAGAGAGAGAGATATATATATTTACTTATGCAATCCTAGAGACCCGTCTTCGCGTATATTTTCTGAAAAAAATGTGTAACTAAATAGAAACCTAAAACTCGACCGATCCCGTAAAAATGTAATGCAGAATATAAAAATTAAATTAATCTAGATTGCTAAAATAGAAACGCATTCAAAAAAAATTTGAAATCCACTGAATTGACTTCGCATCTTATACCAACAGCCATTAATCGTGGTTGAGAATAGTTGTAATCGTAGTTAAGATTAGAAATATCAACAATGAAAGGATAAACCGAACAAGGATTAACAGTCATTGAAAAGGTTAGATATTTTTATTTGAAACAGGCTTGGAAAATAAATTTTGAAGTGAAGCTACTAATACTACTGTTTGTTTACACAATCGAATAGCATCATGTGGATTAAATGATAAAACTCCATATGAACTATGGACTAATACGGAATCTGTTATTAGTAATTTTAGAGTGTTTGATAACAGAACTCGGTTTCGATCCACGAACCTATACAAGTATTTAGACTTAAATGATAAGATTTTTATACCAAGTGAAAGTGAAGATTAGAATTGTTCTATTGCAAGTGTGATACCGTAGTAAGTACATTGTCTAATAGACAAAGACGAAAACCAGAAAGATATTGCTTCTCGATACAAAGTAGCGACATAGATATCGAGAAATGAACAAGTGTATACTCTGTATACACTTGTTCATTTCTCGAAGAAGTGATACTTTCTATATTTTAGTAACACATTCTACTTTTAGGTTATTGTTAGCATTGGCTGTGTAACTAAATCTAGAAACAACACACTTGGATGTAAGTATAGCCTTTTTGAATGGGGAGTTGAGGAAACCATATATACATAAAATCATGATTTGTTTGTTGTAATAATAATATAGATACAATTTTAATTTAAAAAAGGCAATAGGCAATATATGGTCTCAAACAAATCTACAAGGCATGACAAAAGAAAAAATGACAATTGTTTGTTAGCTAATGGTTATAAAAAAATTATGTTTCAAACATGATTTTATGTAAAAATTCTTAATCGTCACATGATTACACATTGTGTTGATGATTTATTTATATTTTCTTATGATAAAAGGGAAAGGAAACTATTAAAAGAAATTTTAAGTAATCATTTTAAAACTAAAGATTTAAGACACTTCAAACAGTATCTTGGCATGTGTGAATATTGACAAAGGAAATAATGTCATTACTTTGAATGAAGAAAGCTATATTGATCAGTTATTGTGCAAGTGTAATATGACAAATTGTAAGACTATTGACACGCGAAACTAAGTTCAATATTGGGAAAAGTCAAAATGTCAAAAGTCGAAATGCCTATCAACAGCTCGTAGATAGTTAATGTACCTAGCAATTCTTACTATGTCAGATATAGTTTACTTTGTAGGATATTTTAGTCAACTTAATAATTGTCATAGTGATGAATATTAGTTATATGTGAAAATAACATTGAAATATTTAAGAAAAACTAAGAAATTTTATTTAAAATATTGTAACATTGGCAATGATAACATTAAAGTTTATGCTGCTGCCAATTGGGCAAATAATTGAATAGACAGAAAATCATGCTCGGGTTTTTATTTTGTGTTATCAGGCTCTGTCACGCCTTAGAGATATAAGAAACAAAATTCTGTAACAATGTCTAGTACTGAGGCAGAGTATGTGGCAATCTCAGCGGCTTGTAAAGATGCTGTAAGTCTTTTAATTTAAATAAAAGAAATTAACAATATGATTTTTCCGAAAAATTGTACACTATGTTTACAATTTGTATTGACAATCAAAGTTCACAAAAGCTATTGGTAAATCCAGTCTTTCACAACAGAATAAAATATGTTGATATTCGTTATCATTATTCTAGAGATGAATTTCAGATAAAATTATCCAAGTTCAGTATTTACCGACTGTTGATATACCAGCAGACATGTTAACGAAAAACTTGATTTCTGTTAAATATTATAATATGAATATGAATAAATAGAAATATTATAATATGAAAATATTTATATAATTAAGACATCAAGCTCTATATTATATTGGTTCACTTCGCTGAGAAATGAGTTGAAATGATAAAACCAATTTCTATTCTAATATTTAATTTAAACTCTAGCTATTAACTATTTGCTGGGGATTGAATGTGTATAATTTTTTTTATATTTTGAGGTGTTAATATTAATCAAAACATGACAGATATTATTAATGCCATCTATGTACGTGCATTGTAACTGTCATGTTTAGGTAGCTAAAAATAGATCGACATATTATAAACGCCATCTATGTTTACTTAGACGTATCTTGTAATTTTTATGGTAACTAAAGTAAACATCTACACTTTCGAAGTACCCGACTGCGTTGTTTCATTTTAACAACGATTATACCAATAACATTCCAGATGTTGCAGATAATCAATTCAAAGATAATGTTTCAACTCGTGTTGTGAAAGTATAAAAGAGATTTGGGGAAATAGTGAAAGGGAACAATCTGTCTCAATTAAAGATTAAGAAATGTTTGCCCATCTTCATTATAATTGATGAAGAAATAAGTAATTTCTCTTTATGTCAATCGGGAGATACTAATATAAAGAGATATATTTAAATTACTATTGGAAATCCATCTAATAAATTAAACGAAAAGTTAGTACAGTGAACAATCTTAAAAATTGTCTTTGCTATAGATATTATGAGTAAATAATTTACCAAAACTGGAATACAATCTAGACATGTTACTAAATATAAATATTGTTTTATCTTTATGTATAAATATCTTCATGTTTTAGTTTAACGGAATATGGGTGGAAAATATCCAGGAAAGTCCAATTACTATACTTGTAATAAGTGAGCTAAAAAGGCGTTTTTCTAAAGCCAGATTGCGACACTAAAATATTTAAGAAATGTTTAAATTGCCAAACATTTTTCTACGAATGCTCTGAATAAACTGTATAATTTTTTTGCAATCAATTATAAGTTTTTGAATATTTCTGTTATCTGAATGAAATTTTCTACAAGAACAGATGTATAGTTGTTCCCATTATGTAACAACATTACTTTAAAACATGTTTAACTGGAATTGAAAGAGGCGCAACCATTTTAATTAAGTTTCCAGCACTTAAACCTGTTTAAAAAACACAAAAAGTTATCAAGCCTGGACCCATTTTGCAAACTATACTTATTGTAGTCTTGTTCTTTTATTATTTGTGTGCATCTTTGACTTCAGAATTTAAACTGTTTCTAGGATAACAGTAGTATTATAAGCATTTTTTAGACATTTTTCTTGTTGCTCAAGAATTAGATATTAATGTTATTCTATCACATTCTTTTCAATTTTCTTTGTGATTATTTGTAAAGACGCCCGATAAGAGGCGCACTTACAATATTATAAAAAACACAAAAAGTTATTATGCATGAAAAATCAAAGTCACACACGACAACAACGTTTAAAAATTGCTTTCGTTATAAGTATACATTTCTTAAATTGCAAAAAATCTAAATATTGCCGACTTCGTTCTGTACGTACTACATACAAAAAGAAATCGGCATTAAATATAAAATAGGAAAAAAATCTATCTCACATGCAGTTATCAAAAGAACACCTCTTCTACACATTTAACATCAAAATGTTGCCCATTTTCTTCGTTCTGTAGTTGTGAATGATTGATATGGCTTCTAATTTATTTCGCACTAATAAAAGTGTGTATTGCAAAAATCCCACAATAACAAAACTTCCAGATGATTTTGCACGACATACGTTAAACTACAAATACTGATTACAAAAATTAGTTACGAATTAATTAAATTAGAATTTTATTATAAATCTACGTAAACATCTAATAAAATCTTCATATAAATTAACATATACTATTATCAGTTTAAGAAATTCTAATGAATATTGTGAAATTTTAAAATGTAATTATAATTTGAGTCCGAACAAAAACTGAAAAATCTATTTAAACAGAAAAGAATTTAACATTGAAATTTTGAAATTAAACTTCATACCAGAATTTTTCAAACCCGTCACGTAAAATACATCATTTATCAGCTCGTTAATTTGCTTTAAACAAACTCATGTCGATGTTTTTTTAATAAATTGATTAAACAATGTCTGTAGAAAAATAAAGACCACGTTTAGAATACAAGTAATGTTAAATAAATATTATTGAACTTGATAGAATATTGCAACGAATTTTTCACTTTAAACAATATTAAACCAATTAAATATTTTCCTAATATCGCACTACAGTAAATCATTTTTGATGAATTCAAAAAAACTATTAAAATATATCAATGTATATAAACTATTGAAATAGTTTAGTCGTTATTACCAAATATACAGTCCTTTAATTACAATATTTTGCAATCGTAGACTAATAAAGCAAATAATAATCATCATCATCATCATCATATCATCATCATATATATTAATACGCAAAGGTTAAGATGTTACTCTCCCTTTTTAGAAAAAACCTCCCAACTAATCCACATAAATTATATATCATTTTATAGATAATTGCTAGCTCTACCGGCATCCACAACTAAAAAATTTATTATTGCTATTGTTTTTGCAAATTAATTAATTATTAAAATTATATACACAAAACAGCAATGCTGCCATCTAACGGCTCAACGTCAATATGATTGACGGTCGGTAAAATTTTTGTTTAATTTCAAATCCACTCACGTATAAATAAAGTGGCGCTTTAGCTCAATGCTTTTGATACTTGCGCCTCTATATGTCAATTTTAGTAAAATATTTGTTTAATCTGTCATCTGAGCTTCATAATGGAATAAAAACGTAATAAGCAGTGTGCAAAATTAGAAATTAATTGAATACTTGCAATCAACTTTGATTTATTAAATTGAGTTGAATAATTTATAATGCGAAGACTTCGCACGGGTCATGCTAGTTTATTAATTAAATCAACAACATTTTTACAGTTTACTTTTGACACACATAACGTACAAAACAGCTTATGTAGTGTGGGCCATATTTGTCTTAGCGCTTATGTACACTCCTTTCTTTTTGTATCGTATTCATTTATCTCTCTCGGTTGTTAGTTAAATACCTATTTTCCGTCCTTCTTACAATAGATTCGTTACATTCTGATGTCACAAAATGTTGCATGGAAAATCTTACGAAAACGTTGCAAAGGAATGTTGCGCCCTTAGCATTTTACTCTCATCGCGCCTAAAGTATTTTCACTCCAAAAACATGAACTCTGCTCTAGGTCGTCGTAGACTAACATATTGTCATATTGTTTTATTACATGTTCACTCTCTTAACCCTAGCGGACCTTTGTTTTAATTACAAAAAAAACTAATTTTCTTTTAGGATTTATTTATTGTCCTATACATTTAAATATATATATATATATATATATACACACATGAAGGTTACGGATATGAACAAAATCATGAAGGTTAGCAGAATAACTGCGACATGGAAGCAGAATAATTGGGCAAACGAACAAACAAGCAAACTCACTTTCGCATTTATAATATTAGTTAGTATACTTCTTACATCTAAAACAATATTTCATTTTAATTAAATTGACCAAAATAAGAAATTAGAGGTTAAATCAAGAGCTTCAAATATTTAATAAACATGAAAGATGTAAGAAATAAATAAAGACGTAATTTAATATCTTGTTACTGTTCTTCAATGACTAATTCGATCTAATCTATAGGAGATTAGATCGACTAGTGGGGAAAAAAATAAATATTATTATGTTGATCATTTTCTTCTTTCAAAAGATTTTCAATATTTTGTTCAGAAAGTTTACATGAATTTTAATATTAAATTCGAAGCCATCCCGCCAAAAATACTGATGTAATTAAGAAATCAAGTTCTATATTATATTGGTTCATTTCGCTGAGAAATGAGTTGAAATGACAAAACCAATTTCTATTCTAATCTTAATTTAAACTCTAGGTCTGTAGCAAGTTTCATTTTATTTATTACGTCAACATCTCATAGACGGTTAATTCATAGGGATTCGATATTGAATATATTTGGCGTTAATTTTCTTGAAATTCATGATTCACAACTAAATGAAACTACGTGATGTAGTACTATTTTTAATTTATTTAAATTCTTTGCCACGACCTAGGTTACGTTTATGACAATATCTTCAGGCAAGCAATTAGCAAAGACCTTTGCTAATTACCCACATTGACGATATTGTATTACAACGAAATCTAGGTCGCGATAAAAAACTTACATAAAGTACAAAATAACACTTTATCACGTAGTTTCATTTAGTTGTGGATTCTATGATATAAATTACATATCGTACATAGTACGCTTAAATACCTCCTAGTTATAAAATAAAATTAACTAGTCAATATCTAATTTTACTTTGCAAGTTTTCAGTTTTTATTAAAAAGTATGTGTGAAAACTTGTTAAGACAATTTTAGTATAAACAAAAATAAACTACAAATTAAAAAATAAACTACAATTAATATATATATATATATATATATATATATATATATATATATATATATATATATATATATCCACTTTTTTATCATTTATTGTATAAAATTTTAAGATTTCTTTTTATAAATAAATCAGGGACATACTGTAATTATAAGAAAACAATTTTATTAAAACTTGGAACATAAAAATTATTTTTCTACCGTCAAATACCAAAAAATGACTATTAAAAGAGTTACTTTTTCAGTGTCCAGTTCAAATTCAAAACATTAACTAAAGAACAAAGTAACTATTTTTTCTGGTTGTTGTTATAATCTTAAATGAATAACATTCAACAAATTGCAACATCGTATATCTTTGTCACTTATAAAATTATTATAACTTTGTGATAATTGTTTCATTTTAATAAATGTACTTAATTTACTAACTTTAACTTCTTCCTGATGATTGATGCATATTTTTAATTCAATAGAATGGATCACACACACTCAGCATATATTTTGAGCACACTTTTAGAATGTTGCAATCTTGGAGGCGTTATTTATTTACCGTTTTCGTTATATATTTTGTTTTGGTTTTATTCTTGTGTTAATGGGGCCACAGTAAAAAGTCGTTCATTATATCGGAAAATAAACAAGACCAAACATCAATTGGAGTCATCTTTATTTTTCTGAGTTTGACCCCAAAGACCATGAAATAGCACAATGGTGTTAATCGCGATGTTATATAATTAAACACATGACAGCGGTGTTTTTGCCCATTTATATGTGCTTATTTCCGTGAAAAACGTTAAAATGTTTTCTTGTTTTACTGTATTCTCTATTTCTCCACTATCGGAGCCAGTTTCAAATTATTTATCAAAAAGCTCGCTCAAATCCGATAATGACTTTGGAAAAACCACCTCATTTCCGCTTTCGTCTGACTCTTGAATATTTAACAGATTTTTTAAATACTTTGGATTTCAATTTTTATTCACAAAAGTCCACAAATCTAATAAAAATCACACAAATGAAGAGCTAGTAAAAAAATATTACTTACATAACTACGCTCGTGGGGAAAGTCGGATAGTAGTTCGTACCTCGTGAAATATAAGTAGTAGCCCGGCACATTTCCATTTCCACCGGAGTTCCCAGGCGGTACTTATTATGCGCAGAGACTCGATCTCGTCACGCTCAAAATAATAAAAATATTTTAGAAAATGTAACGACTCCCTCGCGAGTAGCGTTAGGAGCGAAGTAGCTCTAGCTCGATGGAGAAAAAAGTTATGGGCGTGGAAAATATGTCTAGAAATAGTCCGTGCGAAAACACACGAAGTTGGCTGACGCACTGCCGTGTGACCTTGATAGGAACAATACCTTTATTATAAATATCTGATCTACCCATTTACAGATATGCCACAAATACGGATATATTTGTACCGAATAAATCGTTTTTAGTTTTCCATATCTCCTAAAAAACGGATCGCTTATAAAATGATTTGTGTCAGTCAGTTCCTATTTTTCTCAGAAACCGTTTGACTAAAAACTTAAGAATTTTGGTATGGTGGTAAAGTATACAAACCTGCATATATTTTGGTATGGTGGTAAAGTATACAAACCTGCATATATCTCAGTTTCGTTTAAAAAATTATTGGGTGGAAATTTTAAAGACGGCAAATAAACAACTCGATTTCATTTTTTTTATTTTTTTAATCGTGTAGGATATCAATTAAAATAACGACTTATAGAGGTTTCAAAACTATTTATTTTAGAATTTGCATGTAAGCTACATACTTTTAGAAATATTGATAAAAATTCGAAAAGTATTTTCTTAGAAACCGTCTGTTGCGGAAACTTGAAATTTGCAAAACAATAAATCATATTAAGTCGCTTGTATCTCAACATTCAAAGCAATATGCTTTATCGCTAATATTAACTCACGCGTATCTCTATCTGAGCTTACACTCAAAAATACTCACTTGACATTTTTTTAAAGGAACAAATAAAGTAATCGTTTCCCATGCATAGTATAAGAACAAGTTATAAAGATTCCAAAATCGTATTTTTTTCAGGATTCTACGAACACTAAAAACATGTTCCTACCCGCCATCTCTGAAAATGCCAAAATCAAAATTACAACAACCGTACTAGAAGTTTATCTTTAAGTTCACTAGGAATTTAAGAATTTTACGAGTGTTTTTCGTCTGAAGAAAATTATACCAAATAGACTATATATTTAAGTGTTTTCAAATAATATCAATAGTTGAATATAGTTTAATAGAACTAAGTACTATATACTTATTAACGTATTTGTATGCCGAATTGTGTACAAAATTAAAAAACAAAAAAATTACAAGTTGTGTTTTTAATTGATAGAATTATTGTAATCAGTTTTAAATACGGAGTATATTATATAATCTGACACTTACCTGGTGGTGGGGGATAATGTGTAGTTATGACGTAATTGTGAAAAATTCTTGTTCCTTGGAGTAGAAAATAAATTGGATGTTTAAATTGAATTGAATGTCAATTTTAATGTTAATGGTGTTCGAAATGATGGAAAATGATTATTTAATGAACGATAACTAAACCACTCGCCGTCAACGTGATTTATTATATTTTGTAACATTGGTTTGCTTGACTGCGCTAAATACGTTTGACGAAGGTCCGCTTATATATATTATATTCCAGAATTAGAGTTTATTTATTGACATACTTTGTGAAACTCTCTTAATATATACTTTGGTTCAAGACAATCTAAATATATAAATTAAATGAATAGTTAATAATACGTATTAACAAAAACTATGTGAAAAGTAATTTGATTGAACTGAATCGGACACCCGAGTATATAGAAAGAATTATTATCACGCAAAATTAATAACTCACCCCTGAATAAATATTTTACGCATGAATAAACATCTTTATTGTTTATTTCATTATTTTCTTCAGTAAATGAGTGTTAATGTAAATTAACTGACTGCAAAAACTAACAGATCTTTTTCAAATTTGATGAACAATAAACAATTAACCATACGTTTTACAAAACGTGAGTAGCTAGTAATAGATAACGATTCATATACCAGTTTATAAAGATAGTTTGTATGCTTCCTATGAGCATTTACTACTATCTGTAATCAATGATAAGGTGTCATATCCTCCCCACAGATAAGCGCTAATTTTAATTAATTTAATATATTTTTGAATTTTTATTTTAAAATGTTTTTTATTTTAAATGTTTTTATTTTAAAATTTTATATTTTTGTCCTTTTTATGTGCTATATTATAACATTTCTTCTTTAGTATTAGTCCATATCAGATAATAAATAACTCACTCATGGATAAATATGAAGCGAAAGTATCATTCAAGATATATATTTAGAAGAAGTTTGCGTTTCCTAACGCATATTAATTAAAATATTTGTGCTGTTTATAATACAACATGCAAGTATATTTTGTACATTACAAGATCTTTTTGATTTTCTTGGCCCTTTTACAGGAACTTGACAGACGTGTTTTTCAAGTGTGAATTTTGCTATGAAAAAATAATTAATAAATAACTTAATATTAATTGCAAAAAAGCGAAAGTCGGTACTGAAACGGTGTTAAAAGTTGTTCTGAAAAATGTTCAGAACTTGGATAATCAATTTGGTAATATGTCAAAAATACGAGGTGCAATCGTTATTAATTAAAAAAGGAAATTAATTAATTTAGCACCTGAAATCGAAAATTAATTAGAGGGTAACCTTGGCAAGAGCATGAGCGAACGAGCGTGATAGCATTATTGCTCCCTCTACGCGCCCGATGACACAAACGGCAGCACAATGGGCTAGGCCTATCGACGCTGTTGGTAGCGGTCCGACATCGGCGCGCGAGTTGCCGCCGAAGTAAGCCGAAGCTTGCCGAGTGCAAACAACATCCGTTAAGGCCGCACCGTCCGCCCCGAATAAGGCCGATGACATCCGAATACCACCGAATTCACGCGAGGTTCGTTCTTCTACTGCGGAACACCTGTGGAGCGAAATGGAACGACGAGGACCGCATCGCCGTAAAGCGATAATACGCGGTACAGGTGGAGTTTACGATGATTTATCAGATGTTGAGTACATGAAATATATACGTCATGTATTGAATGTGCAGGCCAATTATTTAAAAAAAATTGCTCATTTGTCCCATTTTGAGAAGTTAAACTCAAGAGGAGATTATGCTTCTTTTAAATGCGGCAGACAAATTTGAAACTATTTCCCCATCATTCTGCTCCCGCAATACCTCTATAAATGAATGGACATTTCCGAGGCGTGCTCGAAGATTGCTCGCTAAAGTCGAACAGCCGGACATCGCACCGCTGTAAGCGGAAGTTTTACGCGAGTGCCCTGTTCGAAAAGTTCAATATAACTGCTGATAGTGAGACATGGTTGGACGAATCCTTACACGATGGCGAGATTCAGGTGCTACACGATGCTGAGAGGCAAACGGACTCCGCGCGGTGGCGACGCACATTGGTACAGGAAAACTGCAAAGCTGGCATTAGATACAATTAAGTTTCTGAAATATTTTATTTATGAATATTTTTTTTAAACTATATAATAATACAATTTAAACATATTCTTACCCTGTTCTTAATTATCTAAGTGTGGTCAACACTAAAAATACAAACAATATTCTATTATCATATTTATTAGCATAATCTCGATAGTTTTACAAACACGATAATGCATTATCGTCATCATCAAAATCAGCATCGTCACCATCACCACCGCTATATTCATATATATATATATATATATATATATATATATATATATGTATGTATATGTATATACATATACACAGACTTGCCATCCAACCATAACACTCACAGGCCCAATTTTAAATTATCAGTTTTTATGTACCTCGCAACCATTTCGTCTATTTTGTTAAGCGGTTTAGAGGTTGGGTCGGTGCGAATATTACAGATCATTCCGTCCATTCTTGAAAAGATTAATATATGCCTTATCCTTAATTGTATTGACTCGATCATCACATTGCTTTCTTGAATCATTTTTTATTTCATCTATTTTACTTTTTTCTGCACTAAAAACATGTGTATACTCCTTTTCAATATTCTGTTTTAATAGAACAGTAATATCTGGTTGACGCACGTTGCGTATTTTGCCATATAACTACTTTTTAGACATCAAACGAAGTGAAACTATGCATATGATGAATACATCTGAATCATCGCCTTCTAGGACATAAAATGTTTGCTTGTAAGAGCCGTGTCCTGAAGACCCGTCAGCGCTTAGAAATCAGAATAAACTGAGTCATTTTCTCATCTTGAACAGATTTTATTAGGAGCACCAATGTTTGATATACTCGCTCTGTGATATAATCTAAGAGGGCCTATAATTTAAAAGAGGTGTGGGTTTCAGTTGCTGTGATATTTGTAGGATAGCATAATATTTTGCTGGTTGTAACATTTTTTAAGAATGAAATTTTTCTGGAGCACATCTCCTTATCACATCATATTCTTCTCGAGATAGTTTTGCTTCTATTAAAACGACCAGAACGTCTTCAGCTGACAAAAGTTATTCTGTTATTGTTGTAAGGTGTTTCAAGAGATTTTTTGAAAAATTCATAGTCACTGGCATTCTCTGGCCTTGTGGTTACTTATCTTTTAAAACTTTTGGGGCCTGGACCTATCCTTCCGCTCGTAAGGTCGTACAACTAACATAAATAGAATCACGTAACTCCTTTGATTTGGATCGTTTTGTTCGGTCAGTACATAATTAAAATTGAGAATGCGTTCAAGCGAGTGTGTTTCTCGAGGTATCTACTTCTTATCAAGGGGGAAAACGAAAGTGATGTTTAAACTCTTAGTGAAGTTGCCACTCTTCATTGTTTTTCGAATTTTTTTATCACCATCTTCACCCTCTATCTAATTAATTTTCGAAGCTCATCTTCCCCACTACTCTATACTTATATTTATATAACTTGAATTTTAAATTAATCAAATTACTGTCATCAAAATTTGTCCGCTGTTCGAAATTTTTTCATTTGGTTTTTATAAATTACCTTCTCCAGAATATTTCATCAACAAGTTCTTTCCTAGTAAAGAATTTTTTTTTAAACTTGTTCCTAAAAAATAACAAAACATATTGGATAATATTGAAAAAATAGGAAAATAGCATTTTTTGACTGGCCATATAAATAAGAAAGTAGCAAAAAGTTGCAAACAATTATTATTAATTATTTTTTTGTTATAAGGACATAGAAATAATTAAAAAAAGTAACACTCTATTTGCTTAGAAACCTAACTGAAATATAATTTGTTTATAGATTTTATTATAATTATATTACAATAAACTATTATATTTATTTATCGTATTCTATGTAAATTAAAACAAATGTATAATTGCTGAAATATCTTTACATACCTGATGTTGAAGATTCGGTAGCTAAATAATATTAAGGCAGGCCGTCAAAAATAAGTAATTGGAAAATAAAACATGATTAAATTATTATTAAAATAATTGTAAATTATAAAATAAAAAGTTGTTTACCTATTTTATTATTTTCTGTAGAATATTTATCAATAATTTGATTACAAATTGAAAAAAAAGAAAAGAGAAAAAAAGAAAAGAAAATTGAAATAAACGGTATATTTCAATGCTTATGGTAACTAATATTAAGCACTATTAATTGCAAGAGTTGGCCTTTAATAAACTAATAATGATTCTAATACCCTTAAAAAAGCTAATTTTAAAAAAGATAAATAATTAATAAAAAACGACATTGAAATTGGGGACAACGCTCTCATTTTTTAAACAAAATTACTACACTCAAATATTCTTACAAAAGCAATTACAAGATTTTCTGAACTACTAAGAAACGTAATTCCTGGCTATTGAAAAAACTTTTTTTTTCTTTCGGAGAAGCTTCCGTAGGCTGGTAACGAAGGGGTTTTACTGTAACATGAGTCTACTCATTAAATTGTGTGGTATTAGTAAGTTCCCGAGACTTAATGCATGCGTTACTATTTCTGAGCCATGTACCTGTACCTTGTGGACGAAAGCTAGGAGATTGTACCATGGATATATTTATACCAAAATTCACGTGGTTTCCAAACTAATTTCTTTAAATGACTATACATTGGTATTGTATCCCGAAGATAAAGCTACAAAATTGTGAAACAACGATCAATTTGATATCTTTTTAAGCCTGTAATTTCAGTTGAAATATCTGAATTCAAAAGGAATTTTCTTGTGATATTTCCATTATTCGATATCACGTGTTTGCCACTTCGTGGTTTATTCACAATTAAGCCTAATCGAGACCTAATTTGATTTTGAACCTACAATTTTTATCAGGTAATATTTATTTATCGTCGTCTAGGTTAGATATGCTTGAACATACATGAAAATGCCACTTTTTAAAACTATTCTATAAGAAAGCGGACGGAAATACTGAAAAAAATGAATCCATTAATGTAGAGGTGACAAATCGAATTCAAAACGATTTTTATTGCTTTCATTTCGTAAGCACTATCTATGTCACTCATTTCTTTGGGTGTTGTTTCATAAATATAACAGCTATCAGATGATGTTCCATTTAACACACTATACATTTTACCATCGATCATGGTAAGTCACAAAGAATGCTGGATGTTGGAAACGCGTTCGTCTAATGTGAATATTATTGAACACAAGGAAACTATCTTTCCTTTAAAATAAGATTCCTCATTCTTAGATACAGTAGAACTTTCCTTCAAAAATTGGAAATGAATACAGTATCTCGTAGAAGACGGGCAGGAATTTTTCCACAAAATATTGGTATCAATATCTGCATTTGTTACTAACTGCAAAGAAACGGAAGAAGTTACTTAGAATCTACTTTCATCATCTAACCTAAAATCCACGAAAGATTTTTTTGTACTCGCTATAACCCGTATTGCCTTTAAAATTTCATTCTCAATTACATACCAAGAGGCCTATTAGATTTCGACTATGATTTTTGCATTTAATAGCCAAATTTGGCGTTTTATTCTAAGAAACTGAAAAACAACTTTGACTTATTGAATGGTGGAAAGCAGTTATTAGTATATTTAATAGCGGCCTCGCTTTTTGCAATTTTTCCTCACCTATTTATATAAATCAAAATTCCAAAGCAAGTTTTTCATAAAATGCGCGAATGCACTTTTTCGAGCTCATGGATCGAACTACTGTACATAAGCAAATGAAATTAAAAATACATAATTATATATCATAAATAGTGATTTAGTTCATAGCGGCTGGGGAATTTTGAAATATGTATGGAATATCTGGGAAAAAAATTCCATTCGAAACCACGAAACTACTAAAATACTCAGTATTCACTTTAAATTTCTCCTTAATACATTAATATTATTACGTAAAAATTATGCCAGAATAATCATTAGTTCATTAGAAATCAAAATTTTATACCTTTTTGGAAAATAAACAGTTTTATCATTTTAAATAAACGTAATTACAACTGCCAAATAGAGTGTTTGACTATATTTTTATTAGAAAAATCGAATAAGTAATAACATTAAAAACAGATAAAATAAATATATTGCACCTAGGACTTTTCATTAGAAAGTTATAACGACTTAAAAACTGACGAACTGCGATTCCCGCGAAAACGCTCCATACAAAACAAAACTGGCTTATGACGTCACTGGCCTGTTATTTAGCATTCATTATAAGATCTCACTTTTTTATATGGGAACTAAATTCATAATAACTTTTTCAATTTAATGAACAAACATATTTACACTTTTTTTCTATTTAGAAATTTCGATTGTTTTTTATATGAATTATTTTTTCCATCGCAAGGTTTTTCTAAACCTATTCTACAGTTTTAAAACATTTTTACAAACAATATCGACATCAGCCAAGTACCCTGTTGCTACATAATGCCATGTGCCGATCGGTCATTTTGAGTACCGCACGCGAGCGCTCTTAATGTTAGGTTTGTGTCGATTCTTTTCGCGCCAAACGATCAACCGTAAACCGTACAACGCGACTTCCTAGTTTTGATCATGTAAGCATTTTTTTTACTCGTCTTATATTGAACAATTATTTTATATAGGAAAATTTATATGTTGTCTGGTCATAATTTTTTAATACGAATATTTACTTACTGATTGTTATGTTTTTCTAACATGGGTCGAAAAGGCTCCGTGTACAGATTTGTTAGAAAGAATAAATATACATCTACGTTAAGAAAAGCAAATGAAGCAAGATACATCTGTCCCCAATAAACCGATAACATCTTATTTTTTGTGTCACTTTTCAGCAATTTATATAGTAATTTGTGGGAATGTCTCGGAAAGAGTAACTATTCCACCAAGAAATCATTTTCATCTGCCATAGATGTAGAAAACATCGACTTAAAGGATGCGCTAACAAACATTTTCAGTTACATATTAGTACATAAAATCCATTTTATTGATTCTAAATATTGTAATGTTAATAATATATTTTTATTTTAGATAAGCATCGGCGACGTTTCTTTATCATCTACAAACAATTCAAATATAACAGAGAAACTGCCAATGCCAGCACTTGACGAGTTAGATACGACGATGGCGATAGAAATGGAATCCAAGAAGAGTACCGTAAAAAAACTTATTGATTTTATAAAGCAAACAAGCGATCTTCTTTTCTATTATAAAAAAAATAATAATACAACATTTATTTTAATCAACATTTTATTTTAAAAATACAACCATACATACGACGTATGGTTGCATTTTTAAATTAAAAACGCGCAACGATATTGATCCGAAATTTGATGTAAATGCAGGAGCAGCATCAGCAGCCATTCCAACAAGAATTTAATTATCAAGTCTCAACAAATTTAATGACTCTAAATATTTACCAGCTATACCATTTCGTTTATACAGCACTACATATTATGATATTGCTGAAAGATGGCAAATTACTGCTAAAAAGTCAATGCAAGACGCGGTCAACGCAAGAAGAACGAGAGGTTGCAATATTTTGTAGTGACGTCAATGGTGCTGGAATAACAACGATAACAGTAGAAGCTGATGCATGTTGGAGTAAACAATCTTGTACAACTAATTATTCTACTCTATCTGGATGTGTGGCAATCATTGGGGAACATATCGGAAAGGTCCTACAGATAGGAATCCGTAAGAAATATTTCGTTATGTGCGCTCGCACTTTTTCTAAAGACGTATCACCAGGAATTCACGATTGCACAAAGATCCATTTTGGATCTTCAACCAGCATGGAGCAAGCGTTTTTAGTTGAAGGTGTTAAGTGCTCAATAGGGGATGGAAATCTTATATACAACATATTAATAGCTGACGGTGATACAAGCACATACAAGAGCATTTTCGAAAGCAGATCATATCCAGGCGCACCTGTATAAAAAAATAGAGTGTACAAACCATTTGTTGCGGAACTACAACAGTAAAAATATGCAATTGCAAAAAGACATTGCGATCCCTCTTAATGAACATTAACTTTTAACAGGAGATTGTCTTTTTAGGTTACGTACTGCGATCCCCTCTGGAATTATGTTTAAAAATGAACTAAATGTTACTACAGAGCCAAAAATACGTAATTTGCAGAAATATATATTAAATAGTACACGACATGTTTTTGGAGACTACGTGGAATGTGAAAATTATTACTACATACTAGAAAGGAAAGCAGAACAAAAACTGGATCCGATATTACCCACCCGTTTAGAACGCAGACGACATGCCCAAATTACATACTACACAAGTCATCCAAAGAGCTGTAAAACCAAAGTAAATTTTGTTAAACTGATGAACATTATAGCAATGAATGTCAACATTAAGGTATGGAACAAAATTATTTTGACAATGCCAAGAAGCTGTTTTTAAACAATATTAAGCAACAAACGTTAAACCGCGTTAAGATCGAGCGTAATACTATTCTGCAAGCAGAAAGCGCATTATGGCTCGAACTTCGGAGATGCATTTTAACGGCATTAAATTTTTTAAAAACCTGCAAGGGTCGTGCAAACCAAAATTCTGTCCCACCGGTGAAAACTATTTTGTATAGCTATAATTTAAGTTATATACCTTCCATCAGACATGGAACAGAAAATGAAACCCAAGCTTTGGGACAGCTGAGTGTACAAGAAAATATTCAAATAATGAAAAATGTGGGCTACTTATGAGTATTGCCCTCTGGGAGCTTCACCTGACAGCATCTGTGAAAGAGGATTAGCTCAGATTAAATGTCCTTCCTCCGCATTCGTTATCGACCCAGAAGAAGCGATTGCAAGAAAAATATTAAATGTTTCAAAAGTTATCATTCCGACGAATGATTCCTTTTGAAACATGAATGGAAACCACGAATGATTTTACCAAATCTAGGTCCAACTGTATATTGCGATAGGAATATCTCCTTATTTGCAGTGTGAACTTGTCTGGATTACGCAATGAAAGTAGTGAAAGTTCACAAAACGATAATTTTCGGATACCCGAAACGTTACCCCAGTTAACGCGTTTTTACCATAAGTGTATACTCTCAGAAATAATAGACTCTCGAAAATCTATGCCAATGAGGCACATAGTTTTCTAATTTCTTTTATCTACTCCCGTATCGTAAAGTTTCAATTTTGAAACTGCTATCATTTGCATAATGACTATCATAATGACATTGAATCATAAAGCATTTTTTTAAATTTTAATACAGTTTTGTTCAAAAAAATTATGCAAACAGTAATTTTTCATTCATTACATACAGCCAAAAAGAAATACGGCCTATTTGTTAAGGCATTAAAAAATTAAGTAAACTTTTAATAACATAAATATAAATCAAAATTCTAAGTAATATTAAGTTTGTTACTCCAGCCAACATTTTTTTTCATGGTTAATAAATTTATTTTCTTCAAACTTCATTTATTTTATTGGCCATAGATAAAGTATTGTGTGACACTGCACGTAATTAGCAATAATAATATGCGTGCAACCTATTCTGATACACGACTGCGCCTCATATCAGAAACAGCACTCGTATTATTATTGCCCTTAAGACGCGAAATTATAATAAAATACTCTTTTAATTCAGTAAAAATAATAAATAATGTTATCATCAAAACGCCCGCTGCTGGACATGCTGCATAATAAAAATAATGAAATTGTTGTTCAATTTCGTTGAGTGATCATGCCCTTTAGGTTTTTGCTACTTGTATAATCTAAATTTATTGATCCTACCAGTTTTAGTCCCTCCCCTGATTATTGAATTACTTACCATTATTAACAATATTAACGAATTTTATTTAAGAAATAACTCAATAGTAGAAAAAGTATCAAAATCGTTTAGTCGTAGCTACAGCACAGCGACGTAAACCCGTAACGCCAAACGAGATGTCACTGTGTTTCAATATAGCTAATCTTTCAGAATCCAATTCCATGCTAAGCCTCTTAAAGTTGATTTAACTGATTACTGAAATACTATTTCAAATAATTTTCTCTAAGTCTAAGATCCCTTGAAGCTGTGTGTTGTAACAAACTTTGCAACTCGATGCCGGCTTTTGATTCCATCATTACCATATTGCTTGGATAGTACTTTCTCTTAGCTTTTAAAACACTCTGATACGATAAGAAAACTTTACTGGAAGTCTTACTATTAAAAAGTTAATTATTAACAAATATTGATGTTTCCTAAACTTAGCCTCCACCAAAAGTGATAAAACTCGATCTGCAATAATATTTGTTACTATTGATGTATCCACTAACTGCTGAATGGTCAACCTGAGATAATTCTATTAACGGTCTACGTTTCGATCTTTTGCTAAGATCACTAAAATTTTTTTGCTAAGATCACTAAAATATAATATAAGAAAATAGTATGTCTTCCTCTGGTCGACCGCGATCAGAGGAAAAGGTGCTAGGTTTAGCTAAATCACATTCAGATGTACATTACTCTTCAGTTGTTGCTAATTCAATACACTCAATAGCACTAAGCACAAGTTTATATTATTTTCACAAATGTATAAAATTTGTCGACACTTTTACAAAATTTAAACACGCGTTCATGTCAAGGTCTAATGGCTATATTTCCTACATTATCATAGTTTTCTAACAGCATTGATAAAATATGTACGTGTTTTTCTTTAGCATGTCCCATTTACTGAATCTCATAACTCAAAGAAATACATCCTATTAAGGGAGCACTTCAATACATTATCTCATAAGGAAAAAATAACTTATAATTAACGTTATAAAAATCTTGTAAACGTACTGCGAATAACATATTCAGCCACAAGTAATGTCAAGCTTTATTGGTTCATGTATTTTATGTTAGGCTACACTTATATCAATATGTAAAAACATATTACAACAATTGCACATCATTGCTAAAAACTGTAGAACCAAAAGAAATCAAAATTATGCATTTTTGTCTCAAATTATCATTAACCTTCATAGCACTAAAATATTACAAATGCTACAAAACATATAAATCAAAATACATTAAATATTGCAATATATACCTTGAGCTTGAATTTCCATGTCACAAACATACAAATAAACAAACACCGAGATATGTTATTGCAAAGATGGGTCACTGATAAGCGTACGGTAAAGGGTCGAAGACGCCCTGCGCTATGCACGCAATTCAGTGGTCAAAATGCATATGAAAAATAATTATTGGCGTTGGTATTCATGTTTTCGGGTAGTTTGTATATCGTACTAATTAATGAGGTAGTTAAAAGTCAGAATCTGGGATACTGACTTTTCAAGTTATGATCTATGAATGAAACCACCTTGCGGCGATCTGCTGATCTGCTGACCGCCTGCGATACCTTTATGTTGGAACACCTCCACCAGACGAGATCGACGGCAAGCATTTGTTGGCGAACATACCTGTTGGTCACGGTATTGTATATATTTGTGTAGTATACATACCTCCTTCGATATCCAGTGATCACCATGAATGATTTTTTATGCAGTCTTGCACACAAATTACTCACATTATCCGGTGAGTATCCGTATTACATTACCTATATTTAGTGCTCAACCAACTTTTAATATTGATATCGGTACCATTGGAACTTTTACAAGGGAGACTATGTCTCGCTTTATCATCTCCTATCTGAGATCGATTGGAGCGATTTGTACTCAGTTGTCGATGTGAATATCGCTGTCGATTTGATCTACAACCAAATATACTCTTGTTGATACAAGAGTGTAGTCTCCTCAAGACATGTAGTCTCCTCAAGACCGAAAAGCTTGATAAGATACAGTACCCGGTCTGGTTTCATCAGCAGTTAATTGCCGAGATCAAACGTAAATATTATTTCCATCACCATTAAAAAACATCGTTTCACGAGTGACTGCGAGATATTTAGATCGCTTCGATCTACTATGAAACGCAATATAAAAGAATCTTGGAGCTGATTCCATTTATAATGTGGCATTGAATTAAAAAAAAAAAACAACTGTGCGTCATAAATAAGCGCCCGAAGAGCTATCCATGGCGCTCGCGACGATGCTTCATGCGTCGGTGCTATTCTTTGCAGCACAGCGGCGGCCAAAGCTTTCTCTAAGAATTTCCGGTCAGTGTAAAGTTCGGACATTTTTCGACTATACGCTACGGCAGCGGTTACTTGCTACCGTGCCGGAGATGACGTTGATGTCACAAGTGTATCTGATAGTGATCTTCAACTTGTTTTCTCCAAGCTGAAGAGATCAATCGTACCCGACAGTACAACGGGTTAAATTTTTAAAGCTTGCGCTAATATTTTTATGAAACTTCTGAAACACATATTTACATATATGTACCTTAGGTCGGAAAGTGATCCGGGTAACACCTATACCTAAGTGTTGTATGGGGTTAGGTGTGAATAATTTCAGATCGAACGGTATCTTATCTGAACCGGCTAAATTATTCGTTTTGTTACACCGCAAAATCTATTCAAGCTACAGAGGTCATATCTATGATGAACAGCGTGAGTTTCGAATCGAGCGTTCTGTGGTCACGACCTTGTATGTTTCCTTGACTATGTTGCTTATCATATTGACCTCAGATTTGAAATAAATGTTGCATAATTTGACCACAAGAAAGCTTTCGATCGTGTACACAACGATATCTTATTAAACCGCCTCGACAAGGCAGGTTTCTTTGTTCCACTTTTACGATTTTATTTCTTCGTATCTTGCGGATAGAAAAGAATACGTACGAGTTTGGAATATCATACCTCAATTATGTTATATTATTTATTTTGTATCCTCAATCCTCCTCAATTATGTTATATTATTAATTTATATTATATTTATTTTTTATGTTATATTATTTATTTTGTATTTCTATCAAACGATATTGGTTACGCCGCGAAAATTGCGCCTTGTTTGTTATTCGCGGACGACATGAAACTTTTTACAGTCGTCAAGCATGCAGGAAATGTGACATCAGTTGTTGAGTGGAGCGTAGCAAGCTGTTTACGACTTAACGCAAACAAGTATTAAATAATGAGTTACAGCCGAGCACACGCTCCTATTAAACATGAATATACGGTCAACCGAATCCAACGGCATCGTCTGTAAGAGTTCATTGATTTGGAAATCATAGTTTGGTTCGTGATTCGTGGGCATGTGGCGGAAGTAGCAAAAAAAATCATTTCGGAAACTTGGATTCGTGTTAAATAATTTAAATAAATTTTATTAAATATGAAATTCGTGTTAAATAAAAGATTTTCAATCTATGTCATCAATTTGTCTGAAATACACTTCATTAGTGCAGAGCCGATTAGAATCCGGCTCCATTATTTTGAGCCCGTATTCCGATATCTGCATATGAGACAGTTTATTTACTTTACCTTTCTATTTCCTATCGATTTCCTCTTGGGTATCTGAGCGTCCATTCCTTGCAACTCCGGAATGACGTTGCGCGAACCATACATTACCTCTATATACGGGGAATGGTAACAGTTATAAATACACCTACAGAAATATTTACCAGTTGATAACTTATTGGGGCGCAAAACGTTACTAACGGTAAAATCCTTAGCCTAAGAGTTAAACGAATATACTTAATATTTTACATAATATTAATAACAAAGAAGGTGATACTTTAATAATAAACTTAAAAATGTTTAACAAATTGTTTATAATATCATTGGAGTTTAGACTCGAAAACTCTTTACGACGAGCATCAAACTTTATCCAATCATGCATTCAAAGGAATTGATATTTTGAATTTAGTAAAATCTATTCATAATATCGACTTAATCTATCATTAATGATTAACAGTGCTGATAAAAATATTTTAAATGTGGAATTACAAAATCGATATTTTTAATAAATACATTAAAAGCGTATCTATTATTTTTAGTGTTACTCTAGAGAAAAAATATTTTTATATTAAAATATGTTTAGATTATCGACTTACCTACCTGCCAACTAACTTTCAATTACTTCATACTTATCAACCTATCCAAAATAATAGACCTTAGTTGCTTCATTCCTCTGTATATACCTATGTACATTTACCTCCTGAAGAGTTTCTGTCTCCATCTTTATTGCACGCTAATTTCACTAAACAGCAAATTTTTGTGACTCTTAGTCGTGTCTTATTAAACTTTTATAAGACCTTTATCATTCAAACATGATCACAGATCACAGCACCTGGGCTCTTCAATGTTGAGGAATTCTATGATATACCTTCAATTTCTATGACCAAATTGACAATGGGATCACACTGGAGTAATACCCATCCACATAAAAAAGAATCATACAATGGTTGCTAAAAGCCGTAGATATGAGGATATAAAAAAAATGCAGTCGAATTAATACCTGCAGTCGAATTAGTTGTACCTGTTTATTTTTAAGTACCTATTTACTTTATAGCTATTTTGCTTACGTCAAGACAAGTCAGACGAGTTCAAACTCAATGAGTTTACTCCTCATTACCGAAAAGTTCCTGTTTTCATCTTCCGGCCTTTTAACCTGCTGAAAAATTAACTAATTTGCTGAAAAGTAAACTTAGGCTGTCCTTATCCGTATCTCATTAGATTTTCATTTGAGTTATGTATCTCATTAAAATTCAATTACAGCATCTACGCTGTTCAATGTTGACGAATTCTCTATAACGTACCTTCAATTTTCTTGATTAGATTCTAACCATAACACCGTAATGGTAGTATACTTATCCAAGTATGAATCATCCAAATCGGTCGATATATGCCGGAGATATGAGATCACATACACGAAAAATACAGTCAAAGTGAGGCCTACAGTCAATTCATTGTACATATATACTTACCTACCTATTTATTTCGTAACTTTTTTGCTTACGTCTAGACAAATCAAACGAGTGAGTTTACTCCTCATGACTACAGAGTTCCTATCATCTTCTTCCGGTTCCATTATTGTACTCTGATTTGCTAAAGAGCAAATTTATGAAAAATATGGTATTCTAAAATGAAATCTAAATTTAGACCAATGAAATATATACAAGTAAAAATTATATTGTCTAATGCTTATATCGATTAATATATTGTATAATCAATAGAAACATAAAGAAATATTAAATGTGATTAGCCAATACGTTTATTCATAGGAAAATATATGAAAAATCTATGTAAGATATTTTCCAATAGTATCGTTAGCCATTAGATTTGTAATATCTAAAATATATTTTCATTTCAATTTTTTAACTGTTCACTACCTATATTAACTTTTCATCGTCATGAGTTTGTATTTGTAACGGTAAATAAGAAAGGAATGATTGCTAGCGGCATACATCATGACTTGCTTGTGTTCCACGTTTCATCTTTAATATGAGTTGTTGTTTCAGTATCTCGTTATATCTTGAAGTTAATTAAATAGTTTTCTCTGACTCGTAGTCCCCATCAAAATGGTCGCTGTGTTTCACACCTCCGAGTACCTATTAACGTCAGTACATTGCATATTGCATAATTTTGAGAAAGCCCGAACGAAATTTAACATTCTGTCTGTACATTTATAGATTCTGTCTGCAAATTTATATTCAACTGACACGAAACATTGCATCTGCGCTCAAATTCGGAATCTGGTCAAAACGTAGTCTTAATATGGAAAAGAATTTTTACCTAAATTCACGCATTTTGTTTTATATTTTATGTCTTTCTCATTATTATTTCCATTGTAGAATATATCTCATAATGATAAAAACTGATGTCACCTACAAAACTGTCACAAAAGCATTTGTACTTTTTAGTGCATGTGGGCACGTACCGCGTTTTTGAGAAGTGGGTATGTGCCATATGTTCTTGGGTGCAAGCGAGCATGTCAATAATGTTGCTAGTAAAATAGTGACAGGTTAAGATTTTGGAAAATATAAATTCATTTTATTGCCTTGCTTTTTTTCATGTTTGTTGATGTACGAAAATTAATGTTTAAAATTCCGTTCATAATTTTCCATTTGGAAATTAATACTTTATCTTAGGACCTATTCCGAAATACTGAAACTGAGAAACGATACATAATAAATTTATAATTGTTTTAAAATATATATGTTACCTTATAGACCAAATTCTGTTGATTTAGTTACGAGTAAGACTTCGACATAAAGGTTAGAATGATATGCTTTAATACGTAGCCAGGACGACCACGAAATAAAGCATACTTATAAGATACCGCCGAAGAGAAAAGACACGGCACGCACACACGCACACACGCACACACGCACACACGCACACACACACACACACACAGGCACGTTACAAAATATAAAACTACGTCAAAAAAAACAATGCCAATTCTCGCGTTATTTTGTAAAAACGAAGGTATTTCGGATGCAGCGAGTAATACTACCAACCTCCAAACCTGTTTCTATTCGTTTTCGAAAGTTCAATGGCGCCCACGTAATACGGCCTTAGACGCCATTCATTCATATACGATATTACTGACGCTTACGTACGTTAAAATACAAACAAAAATATATACCCGTAACTACTATTTTTTGACAGACGCAAAAAAACATTTTTTGTGATTCATTCCTTCGCGACGTTTTGAATTATAATTTAAGTAAACGCTGTTTATTTTAAATTTGATATGACACAGAAACATTGTTGACAAAATGATTAAAAGTGAATATAATATAAACATACAACGTTTTAATGTGATCCAATTATTTATGATCCACATCACGTACTACTTCAGAAATCTGGTTTTCCTCGAATATTTTTTAATTTATAATACGACGTCACCGCAAATATTTCCAACTACCTAGTGTCATTACAAAAGAATAAAACAGTTGATACCGACGTTAAAATTTGTTAGATTTTTCTCGTTTTAGCAGATAACCAAAATTTACCTAAAAATCTTCTAAAAATATTGGTTTTGGCTTCCAATATGTCTGGCAATTAAAATATAAAACTGTCGTTTTATGAACCCCGAACCGATATACCAACACAAATAGAATCCATGCCAACATAAACGTGCAAGCAAAACTAAACATTTAGGTACTAGCATTTAGACTTGAGCGATACGATTATTTTGAGATACTAAATATGACGGGCACGAGTATTATAAAATGTCAGTGACAAAATACTCGACGAGTATGGGCGTAATTCCGTTGTGAGAAGACCATGTTACAAATGGCTATGAACTTACGGTCGCGGGAGACGTAAAATAAATCTTAATTGTAACCTATTATGAAGGGTTCAATGTTCATATCCTTTATTTCTTACAGCTAAAATTGGCGGGAATTCCTATAGTTTTTAATAAAATACGGTGTCCATTTTTCTTTCATACTAACAAATATTTATGGCTCCAGGCTTAGGACTGGTAACTAAATGATTAATTTGGTATAGCCGTTTTGATAACATATTTAATAAATGAATCACATCATTTACAATAATAACCATTAATTTAAAAAAAATATTACAAAAAATATGTTTTTTTTATTTTTGCCACGTTTATTTTAACGAATTTTTTTTAAATAATGTGGTGAGATGTTTGGAACAAGCAAATTATTTCGTATTGATTATTGTTAACTTGGATGTTTTCTATCCAAATATTTCCTTAAATTATATGTAGCTGTTTTGAATGACAATTTAGTATTATAAGTAACTCTGTAAATATTGCGAGAAACAAAATAATCACCCAAGTCTGTAAAATACTCTCACAGGGCATTGACTTTCTTATAGATATAATGACGAAATTAGAAACAATTAAATGAAACTACGCGATGTAGTATTATTTCTACTTTCTTTAAGTTGTTTACCACGACCTAGGTTTCGTTGTATTACAACATCTTCAAGCGAGCTATTAGCAAAAATCTTTGCTAATAGCCCAACTGAACATGTTGTAATACAACGAAACCTAGGTCGTGATAAAGAACTTAAAGAAAGTAAAAATAATATTACGTCGCGTAGTTTAATTTAATTGTGGATAATACATTTCCACATAATTAACGCCAAATATATTAAATATACGAAATTAGAATTTAACCTAATTAAAACTTAGTTTTTATATACACTATTATTAACAATATTTACACCACAAAGAAATTACGCTCAATTGTGTCAATAGAAAAACGGAGTATCATTAGACGAAAAGAGCACAATACTTAAAATCCTTATTTTGTAATACTCGTACTTGTCGTATTGAGTTTTGTCCGCAAACTGCGAAATGTAAACCAATAACGTAATGAGTAAAACGAGTATACGAGTATGTTTGAAATACTCGTATGAATACGATATGCGTAAGTGAAATAGCTATAGCTAGCTAGACAAAGAGGGGTATTAGCCGTAGCCCGACCATAAAGTAACCATTGTACGAACGTCCGGTTGGCCATACCATACAAGTATTTACGATACCAAGCATTTTGTATTTTGTATACCAAGTATGTATTTTGATCTGAGATATCGAGTATTTTACCGGTGACAATAAATACGCCTCACCTCTACTAGCATTCGATTAAAACTATCGATTAAAAAATTCGTTGTGGCTATTCCTTGCTAACATGGCCGAGATTTTTGCGTGAAAAAGTCTTCTCGGACCTCTTGATAATAAAACAACACAGATCTTCCAGCTCGTCTAAGTTCACTGTTACTTATCGTATGAGGTAGTGCATTTGTAGGTGAGGTGGTGCGTGTGATTACGAGAGACTAATATGATCTCGGCGAATGAGTCGATCAAAATAAACCAAACTGCGGCATTGTATAATTATTTGTTATAAACACCCGAAATTTAATATGTGACTTTTGACTTTTCTTCCTTATTCCGATTTTTTTAATACCTCAACGATGCTTTTAATTTATCTCGATACATTCTATCTTCATATTAATCTACATATAAATAACTCTGTAAACACCGAAGTGTATAGATATATGTATGTATATATATATATATATATATATATATATATATATATACGTATATATATATATATATATTTATATATATATACACACACACACACACACAAATATATACCGATTTATAGATTTGAAGTGGCCAGGTTACAAATTTGAATAAATGCAAATACTTACTTAACTGTACACATTTGACCAGTTTTATTTATTTATGATACATCAAAAATCATATTAACGCTAAACTCAAGGACGTACACGTATTAACATAATAATTATAAGAAATAACAATAAATAATCTAAGGTTTCGTCTATGTTAACCTAGTTTAAGTATTGTGCTGGCGGGTGGAAAGAACAATATCGACCAGATTATATACTACGGAAATAATATAAGTAACGGGCATAGTTACCTATACTACTACGCTCCATTTGTACGTACATATTCTATTGTTTCTCTACAAATATAATCTCTATCAATTATGAAATATTAAGGCTCTTGCATATCATAACTCCACATACACTTTACTTTGTTAAATCGATTAATGGTTTGTAATAGATTTCTTCGATATCTTTTTATCGCCTGTACAAATATTGTTACATGAATTTTGTCATATACAAATTTACATAATTAATATTTTGAATTATTTAGATTCATATATAGCATGACTTTAACTAAAACTACAATAGACAAGTTAATGAAAATAGGGGTAAAGAAACCACGAAAATAACAAACGAAACAACACCAAAAGCACCAAAACCTGTATCGATTTCTTGTGTTCACCATATTTCTGTATTCTTCAGTGATACATACACTTCGAAAAGTCGACCAGAATATAGATGCGATGAAAATGAGATATTGGAGAATACTACTTTCAATATCCTGGAAAAAATTTCGAATTAGTGCCTGCAAACTCCAAGAACACAACATCGGACAGCGTCTATCGATAACTCCGGATCTTCAAATTTTCTAACCATATATCACGGCGAAAAAACAGCTTCGTAGAATGCCTTGTCATGCAGAGTGCAGTAAAGAGCACTAGAGCGCGCAAACGGTCGCTCATGTGATGGATCAACCGGATCAAATCTGCTGTGGATAGCCCCTTGCTTATGTTTGCCACACTGCCTGTAAACAGAGAGGAATGGCAAGTCAACTTGGAGCGAATTACATCAGCTCCTGATAGTAGCGCATGATGACCATGATGCTCTATCAAGAGCATCATAACAGTGAAGAAGAAGAAATGAAAACAATGTCATCCTCTATCAGGCAAGTAGTATTTTATTTATTTATTTATTTATCTATTTTAATGTATCTAATTGATACATATGGCGGACTTATTGCTACAAGAGCAATCTCTCACAGCCAACCACAAGAACAGTCCAGCCCCGTTCGACGAACGGCCGGGAATCGAACCCGGGTCGCCGCGGTGCGTCGCATCGTCATAGGCCGTATGCCTTGTGATCGACCCGACACAGCACGGCGGCGACAAAACGACATGACGCGTGCTCAAAGATTTTCTCAATCAGTATTTTACAGATTGAGAAAACCTTTGAGCACTATTCTTTATATATTCAGGTTTTTCATTTCAACATAATCATGTAAAAGATTAACTACAATCTAAATGTAATAATCTTAAGCGATAAAATACATTTACTAAAGAAAGTGCAATCGTAAAATATTCTTAACGTATCTATTTAAAACTATTGCCAAACTTCCCGTTCATCATCTCTATCGAGGGCCAAACGGCAAGTGATTTCTGTCGGTGCAATTACTGGTGATCGCTATTGATACTTGTCGACTGTTATAGCTGTAACTTATCTTCATTTAGACTATGAGGTTAATCTACTTACATTAACGTAGTTTAAAGTAACGCTTGTAAAACACGAGATTTATTTTTCTTTGATTTTAACCTATTTGCTTCACGCTGTACAATTTTGAGGATGCAGATTTTGCGTTTAATATGTTGGTCTAAGGGGAAGTGCATTGAATATCACGTTAAATGTATTAAATATTGTCACTGATTTCAATTTGCTGATAAATTCAATATGACTTTAGCAATAATATGATAATATTTTTAAGCAAACAATCGTATAACACACATCTTAGAGCTCTTTTTATCATATTTCAAGCGACAGAAAATAGTTGTAAGTATAAATATTTTTTATAACTCTACCAACACGTATTGAATGTAGAGATATATATATATATATATATATATATATATATATATATGTGTGTGTGTGTACGTACAGAGTTATAATTCAAATGGAGTTATAATTGACAAATATTCAATTTCAAATAATGTTTCATTAAAATGTTATTATTTGTCTTCGTCGTACATAAACCTATTCACATTTGTGAATTCTTTCGTACAGAATATACAAACTTACTTCAGACTTATAGATGGACAGGTTTTGAATCAAGACTCCGTTATCACTGTTTCACTAGCAATATTACTAATGAAATATATAACGTAAAGATAAGTTGCCATGTAATATCTACGAACTTTGTGTGATTAAATAATGCTACCAACCTATTTTCTTATCATCTCAAAAAAAACCTACTACAATCTGACAATGATGGCGACATTAGTACAGTTCTCTTTCATGAAAAAAAAACATTGTATGAACTTTGAACTAAGATAGAAATAGAGCTTCGAAAGATTAAATCACGGCTGCTAATTTAAAACAAAACCATAACAATCTGCCATCTACTCTTAGCTAAAGTGTCGAGTTTAATGGGATGACAAAATAAAATAAATCTTAAAGGTAGTAGCTGTAATTTCCCTTCAAATAATTATTAATACATTAGTAGTAGCAGATTCTCAGGTTTAAATTGACATTAAAGTGTCTATTTAAAATACAATGCATATTTAAGGAAGATTTATAGTAACAGTTATCAACTGAAACATTAGCAATGGTTCTTATCTCACTTGGTGCTCTATGGCTTAGGTCATAAGTTTTACTCCGGGTTCAAGCCGTGAAGGATTATCTCAATATGGCTATAACGAAATAAAATAATTAAAAGATAATAATTATTATGTCTACTGTTGTTTGGACGGCAGATAATCAAACATAAATAACACCTCTTATGATACCAAGCCTAAAGATCAAGTGTCAAATCAAACGTTGATTGACTATTTCCTTATTCAAAATAAACAGTAAGGTATCACTGTATGGTTAAAGTATAGTGAAAAAGGCATTGAAATTAAAGATGAACAAGGACAGGTTTGGAGAGACCCGTCATTACTCTATCATTGAGCGCGGTAGGCACGAGCACACAGCGCCCCTCCGCAGCTGCCAGTTATCGTCGCGCGCGGCCCGCACTCTGTCGCGCCTCTCCCTCCCAGTATGCCCCAACAGTCTCGTTTCATTTAAATCTATATTTATATTACAAAACATGCATAAGACAATAACAATTTAATGTAATAAAATAATTTTACGCGTCGACAGAGTGGAATTAGTGGCTTTAACTACTTATGCGGGGAATGTGCCCACTGGAAACGTAAAGTGAAATTAATTGAATATAACTATTTTAAAATGAATTCCGAAAAATTAAATTTCGAATCATCGAAACTGCAGTTAAATTCAAAAGAAAGCGAAGTGACCACCGCAAGCGATGCCGTCAAATTGAGTTGCGGAGAAAAGGTAACCGCGCTCCGGAAGTACATTACCGTCGAACCCTTTCTCACATGCTACATCTTACCCAGTGTAATTGCTGCTCTGGCAGTTCAGAATTTGAACTTAGAGAAAGCCTGTAGGGTAAATTTGCAATATTCCAATGAAACTTGTAACAATATTATGAGCGGCGACGTCGCCAATTTGACTCAAGAAGTGGAAAAAGTGCAGACGCTGGTCGCCAATATGGCTGCGTGGACAACTCCACTACAGACTGGTATTCCAGCTCTCATGATACTATTCGTCGGCGCGTGGAGTGACCGAACTGGCAATCGAAAAGCTTGTTTGTTACTGCCTATGATTGGTGAATTCATTTCAAGCATCGGACTGTTGTTTTGCACTTACTACTTCTTGGAGTGGTCGTTGGAAGCAGCTGGATTAATTCAAGCTTTACCTCCGGCTTTAACAGGTGGATGGACTACCACACTAATGGCTGTATACAGCTACATGGCTGACATAACGTCTCTAGAAGATAGAACATTTAGAATCGGCATAGTAACCATAATTGTGACTCTCGGGATTCCGGTCGGGACATCCGTGAGCGGCATCTTAACCAAGGAACTAGGACTTTACGGCGTATTCTCGATAGCCTTGTTTTTTTACTTGTTTGGGTTCATCTATGGTTACTTTCGATTAGAAAACAAATTAAAAGATAGCAGGACTATGAGTAAAAAAGAACAATGTGTGGAATTTTTCTCTCCCAAACATGTGTTTGAAACGGTAGTTGTTGCGTTCAAAGTGCGCTCCGGAACTCGCCGTTTACGCATTATCCTCGTTATATTAGCCTACATAGTGATAGTAGGACCACTATACGGTAATTCGTGTTTATGCAACTAATCTAACCCTTCCGTATGCGACACGTCGAAAATATAATATATTTAATTGATTTCAGGTGAAGCGCAAGTGACGTATTTGTTCACAAGATATAAATACAACTTTACCGAAGTGGATTACAGTCTATATTCAACTTATTCAGTACTCGTGGGACTAGTAGGTAAATCACATTGTTTTTTTTAATTTTCATAACATGATTCGCATGCCTTTATCAGCATCACATTAAAAACAAAATATCAAATATTATAATGTGCAAATTGCACATTTGTTTTGTATGTTTTTTCTACATGTACTTCTTTCTATATTTACGTAATTTGTAAGGCAAACTATTTTTATTTTATACGTCATAAAACTCGTTCCTTGAGAAGAATAAAAAAATTACATTCTAACATAACAATTTACAGTGAAAAATCTCTTGAGCATACTAATTTAGTGACGAACATACTAACCATTCGCAAAGGTCAACCTTCCAAATATAGATACAAGACTTTGTTTAACGATAGTATAGAGACCGAAGTAGACATATTTTATTTTCATCTCAATGAAAAGGAAATAAACGTATATTTTCTTTTACTAAAAAAAGTAATATCGACATTACATCAATACCTTTTATGAAATGAGTAAAATTTAATGCCTCCTAAGTTGTTCATTTAAATTCAGACTTTCTCTTTTATTAAAAAATATTTCTTTAGAAAGCTTATCTAATGTCATCTTCATGGTTATCATCAAAATTTGGCCTTGCATGTGGCAATGAAAACATACATTTAGGATTTTCATATATACTAATAAACAGAGCATAATTCACAATACAATTCTTATATTTTTTGAACTGTGAAAATAGCATGTGCGCAGATTACTTCGTTGATTCAAAAGTATTTATTTAACTGAAATATACGAAAAGTACTGTTATAATAATAGCAGGTTTATCTTTATTTTTACAATATAAAACAGGTTATTAACAATAAATATAAAACAGGTTATTAACAATAAATATAAAACAGGATGGTTGCAAAAACTATTTTTGCCCTTCATTTAGATAACTCTCCTTATGTATCAATCGTCGCTGCTTCTTACTAGATATAAAGTTCAGCGTTAAATTCTTGGTTGTTTTTTTTCATTTATTGCTAAATCATGTAAAAACTACTTATTTAATCAATGAAATATCATTTCCAGTTGCATTCGAAAACTTTATATACAATTAATTGACGTATAGTTAATATTCAATATGTCAATTAATTATTCAAAACATACAATGTATAAATCCATAGTAAAAACTATATTTTCGGAGGAATAAAAAATGGTTCCACTTAAAACCTGTCGAACCTCTTTCAATATGTTACTACTCCTAATAGTTTGATTATAGGTGTAGTTGCTTTGATGTATTTTTAATTTAGGTAGAACAAAAAATCAACATAGAGGTCATTAAAAATTCCATGCAGGAAATCACAAGTTAATTTAATTATCTATTAAACTTGCATTTATAGTACAAGTATAGACATGTTGCAAATAATGAGAGTTTATGGCTACTTAATTAAATATCCAACGTTCTAAAAACAATATCATTTACTGAAATGTTAGTTTTTTTATTAAACATACCAACTAAATAATTGCAACTTTAAGATATTAATTTAATACATGAAATAATATCGATATAAGTTTGGCCTTCTATGTCTTGTTATATCATTTTAGTATTTTATATATAGTATTAGCATTTAACATTTTTAGAGTTCCGGAACTTGAAACTCACGACAACATGTGGTTTCTATGTCGAAAAGTAGAATGGTATTTAAAATGACTTAAAATTGTATTATTAAAGCGCCTCCTTGCACGTAAACATTTTTTTAAACAAGTTAAGATCTTAAACATTTTTTAAGCAAGTAAAGAATTGTCCAAAATAACTTTTTGAGTAGAGAACAAATATATATTTTTTTTCCCATTAAAACACAACAAATTTTCAGAACCATTTTGTTACCTCATCCGTCTCAAAAACTCTAATAAGTATCAAGCCGAAATTCGACTCTAATTTATCTAATACCCCATATTTAAAAAAGTCCAAAAAAAATTAATAATCTAAAATAAAGCTAAATATGGAATTTTTTGAGAAATTAATGGTATCTTTAGGCCCGGGAAACGTATAATAGGCAATGTATTTATATGGTAAAAATAATATTAATATTTATAAATATTTTAATAGGAACAACAGTGAATCCTTAAATGCTGGTATGTACTTAGCGAGTAGGGAACGCGCATTACGTGTTTTACTCGTACTTGAGAAGTTTATTATTTTCCAGGTACAACAATTGCCATAACATTATTCAGCAAATTTATGCAAATGGACGATTCTATGATCGGCGTGATAGCGGCCGTCAGCAGGATCGCAGCGAGTTTTGTGTTTGCGTTCGCACCGACGCGTGGCTGGTACTACTTGGGCCCGGTATTCGATACGTTCAGCCATACAGCCGTAACGGCCATACGCAGTTTAGCAACTAAACTAGTGGAAGAAGACGAAGTGGGTATGTTAATGTGTTCAAAATAATTGCAACTAAAATATTAATTCAATCCGTGAAATATTGTTGATATAATTTTGGCCTTCTATATCTTATATCATTATCTATTCTATGTCTTATATTTTATATATATAGTATCATATATACTTACCTATATGTAAAGCTATTGGTTAATTGGTGAAGTACGTATTTTTTTATTTTCCTCGATTATAAGACGGAAATAACTTATATCATTTTTTTATTTAATCCTTTATTACGGAGAAAGAATTTAATTTTCACAGAATAAATATCGCAGCACATATTTTATCATGCAGCGCAGGAAAGCCGGAGCTCCTTTTTAGAGTCCCGTAGCCAAACCAGCAAACCTTACATTTTCGTCATGTTCATCTATTCGTCTGAATGTGACCACCGTTATCCGCAAGCTATTCGTGCTATAAGCTAAAATTTTACACAGTTATACTTTACAACTTCTTTTTATCATTATAACCATCAGTTATACTTTACAACGCATAAAAGGTTATAATTTTTGATATACTTCTCCCTGTAAAATGTGGTAATTTCTTTTATTCACATACCCCCATTATATAGGGTAAGGTTAAATAGGTCTTAAAATATTTCGAGTAAGTCATGAACACATTTGGATACAGAAACCCATTTATGCAATAGAAAGCTTTGAAATTGGTATTTTTTGTTAAATTTCCTAGTCTCCAATCCCTACCAGCTAAATCGCCTTTTACGAATATATGGAAAATATTCACAGAAGTATACATCATGAAATTTGCTTTGGAAAATTATTACAGCTAAGTAAGCCCTTCTAGTTTACGAGTAATAATCGACCATTCGTAGAAACTCTATACTAATGACTTAATTCGACTGAAAAAATAACTTTGTATTTTAAATGTAATTGTTTTTTTTTATTTTAAGCTCCCTGTGCCAAATACTAATATTTCATTGATTGCAATCTGCCCCTGCCCCCCCCCCTTAATTTATTTAACTACGAAACTCTATGCGTGTTTCGAAATTGGTCGGTTATTTATTCTTCAGCGATCAAACGAATCTAGAATTCCTATGTTATATTCATATAAAAGAAAGTATAAATATACTAAATTAATTTTTCTCTATAATAATTTTAAATATTATACGGTCATTTACCAAAACAATTAACATTTGCAGCAAAGCTAGGCTCACTACTGGGCGTGTCGGAGGCCCTCGTACCTGTGATCTACTCTCCAGCATATAGCCGCGTCTACGTAGCTACGCTTTCGACGCTGCCCGGTGCTTTCTACCTGCTCGGAGGCGCCCTGACGGTGCCAGCGCTTTTCGTCTTTGTGTTAGTACATATACTCTCAAGTTCTCCATTAACTCTTGCTTAAAGCTAATGTATTAAATGCAAATTTGCAACTTATTAATCGGTTATGACAAAAAAAAATTAGTTCACAACATGTTCCTTCATGTAAAGACTTCATATGTCAAGATTATTTTATAATTTTTATCGCAGTTAATAGTATAAATAGTTATGTTAACAATTCAGTAATGGGCCATCTTTTATTTCGCATCAAAATTTAAATTATTGCGAAATTTATTTAATGCAATCATATAATTTTCATTTATTCTAACGTTTATAGATAGTCACTTTTATACTACTAAATTCCATTAAATTACGTTATGTCAAGAGAAGGAAAATTATTTGTAAAGGCGATTTTTAATTTAAAATTTTAATCACACACTCTTTTTTTTATAATTTAAATTATCTAGATAAACAGTACATCGAACAATTTTCTTCCCTTATAATTCGCTTAACAAGCAATATAAAATGATGCAAGAAACCGTTGTTAACCCTTCAGCTATAATTTCCACTAGATTTTACACAAAATTTATATCGAATCACATCACGAGTGAATGATGTATCTATGAAAAATAAATACGGAACCAAAAAATTCAAGTAATAAAATTTGACACTATCTATTTATATGATCCGAATATTTTTAGTTTTAAAACATTAAGGACGAAAATATCTATTTAAAAACGAAATGTTTTGTAAAATTACCTTTTAATGTGAAAAAACACTAAAAGTAACTTCTTGTCTATTATAATTAACAATTTTTATTAAAACGTATTCTTTTACAAGATATTTGGAATAAAGCTAAATTAACATATTAACAAACGTCGAAGAAAGATTTGCATATCTTTAGTTAAATATTTGCTTAAAATAATCAATTCACAAATCCATGAAGAATTACAATACAATCTTACTTTATTAAAATGATAATTTAAAAAATCTAAATAATCGATTGAGCTCATCAATAATTTTAGGTTGCAAGAAATAAATGTAATTATAACTAACGTCTACCAAAAGACATAATAAAAAAGTAAACTATATACAAAAACATATTACAAAAATTAAATCTGAGATGTTATCCGTCGCCTGCTGTGGAAATAAAGATATTCAGCAAATGGCACGCGTGCAACATTTCGGAAGAGGTGACATAAGAAAAATTTATGCAAAATCAACCCGTTCTCTTTATTTATATTAAATTTTTTAATTGTTTTGAAAAGGTCATCAATAAAAAATACGATCAATAGATGATAATAAAAGTTCAACGATGCTGGTAGTGACTTTAATCTAAAATATATGTTTATACAAATATGTTAATATCACTGTATTGTCCATCGAGTATAATCTCTGTATTCCTTGACATATAACATTAAAATTATAATAAGTTTATCTATTTTCAAAACAAGTATTGTCATAGTAGGATTCGAGCCATATTTAAAATGAATTACGTATATCCGAAAAATGGTGAAAAAACATGTCAGTATTTCAAGCCTTATCTCATGAAAGGTAAACTTATACAATATAACGTAATACCAAGACACTCTGCCATATGAAGATTTAGAACTTTATTACTGCTCTACTACCGATAATAATTCTATCGTCTATAACTTATTGTTATGACCAATATAGTGATATGCCGCATAACTTGTCGTGGTATATTAACTTGAATCAAGAGATCGTAAAAAAACTGATTTCAACACCATATTTCGACATGTGGTCTATAAGTGCAAAAAAAATCGTTGTTTTTACGCCGCAGATGTATCGATGCTATTACACTCACAAAGGCATCCTCTTTACCCAAGCGCACGCCTCATATAGCTTCCTTCACTCATGACTTCAGTGCATGTCATTTTCAGATTCAGGCGCTTACTATTTGCGCAAAAAAGATTAAGAGAATGAAAGAAAAACGAAAATATATATTACCTCGAAAAAATGCTACGTGTGTACATACTTAATAACGAAAGTTTACTCGTCTGACTATTATACGGCATTTAAAGTTTACAGCATCTGCGAACGGAAGACATTTTAATTGAATACGTCTGTCTAACTGGAAAATATTTTTAGCGCTTTGATAATTTCGTTCACCCATTTACATGCTGGAGTAAACCACTACTGTTTGTCAAAATTGAGGAAGTAGTGCCCGAGTCCTCCGACAAAATCTTTGCATGCTGAGAACAAATGATGCAGCCTGTGATTTACATTCTCACTTTACGAAACATGAGGTGGATATGTCGTGAATAAAATATGCCTTATCCTGTGAAATTGCTAGACCTCAAATCACTAGGCTTTTGTTTGTGGGGCGTAATAAAAAAGAATGAACAATCCCCACAAAAGGGGCGAAATAATTAGGCGAATAAGGCTTATTTCAAAACAATAGAGTGATTTCTGTCTTTTCTTCTTTTAATGACGTGGAAATTGACACTCGCATATTATCGAGGCAAAATTATAATTTCTAAATATACTCGCCGTTTTATTCTGAGGAATGTATTCCGTTTTTGACAATCATTGAAGCACGTGTACCTAAAATAGCTGTAATTAAAGCAAATACGATGATATAAATAAATAATTACAATATTTTAAATAAAAAGTATACCAAAAACTAAAGTGATCTTTTCGTTACATAATGAGACTACCAAACAAATATCACAAATGAGAACATCATAAAAAATGTTAAACAAAAACTAAATAAACAAATTAATCCAAAACTTACCGATTGCAATTGGCGAGTAAAATACTTCACATTAAAAATATCTGTTTTGCATTTTGCCTATCCGGATAAGTTATTTTTCTATTTTCATTTAGCACGGGTAGGAGCTATCAAACACTATTTTACTGGTAACATCAATTGACGTTACCATTATACATACTTAAAAAGACCTTCAATTATATTCATAAAGGTTGACATTGGTGGATAATGATTTTATTTGTTAGCATAATTACATTACAATTAAATAAATCGCCACTATTTTAAAGTAAAAGACAATTTAAAATTTTGCGTTATTACAAAATAATATATATGTTTGAATACAGAAAAAGAAGCAAAATAAAATAATTATTTGTGAGATTATCCCAAAACGTAAACAAGTAATTTGTTATTTAGATAAAATGTAATCACTTGAAATACCCGGATTTACCTGTTAAATAATTTGCGATGAAAAAAACACGTGTAAAACCCAATTAAATTATCTATACATAATACACCATGTTCCAATCAGCGTAAAAACGTTATTACAAGGCCACCAGTGATGGTACAATTGAACATTTGTTGTTGATATAACAAAATACAAAAAATTACATACAGTTTGTATGATTAAATTTCGTACGTAGAAATATTCATTACATTATGGAAAGAGTTCGACTAATCGAGTAAAATAAGTTTTTTTTTATATTAATATAATCGTTACATGGTGTGACATCACCAAGAAGGATCTAATATGTACGTAAACACACTTCACATATCCCGAGCCTTTTTTTGTCACAACTTCTGAAGTACCATTCATTTTTTTCTAGTACCAATAGTCAGGCGTAGTATTAACCAAAGAGAAGGAGTGGATAGATAAAGCCATTCAGAGTGATTTAGCTTCAATAACTTTTATATCCAGTCTCGTGTTTTTGAGAAATAAATTTTTTCTTGTTTTTGAAAATTTTCCCAGAATCAATCTTTTAGATTATATAACTGTTTCGTTATCTTTATAACAGCTCAGTCTAATTGTTATTTTCTCTAATGTGTGTCCGTTCTTCCTAAATCGATATTTGATGCAGATGAAACATTATGATAACGCTACAAAGATTCGAAAACTTAAAAAAAATCCTAAAGTACATTCCATTGTATTTATATAAAAAAATCTAAAGTAATCAAGATGTTCAAATATTTTTTTAAACTTCTCTGATTCATACCATTTTTGGCAGCATACGACATACGAGGCAAACTTTTAAATCACATCATAAAATTAATGATACTTGTTCACAAAGACACCTGAGGCACGTTAACAATAACAACGGAAGTAAACTGGTTTACAGGATACCCATGTAGAGAGCAAAGATAAGGACGAACACAAAGATAAATCGTGAACAGTTAAAAAGACTTTGCTCCCCTCTTACATAAAATCGTTCAACCGTCCTTTCTTTTTATGATCAAACCGATCTCATCTCTTTTTTTCATGTGATCCGCAACCCCTGCTTTAGTTGCGATCTGTCTCTGCTATTGCGCGGGTTCATGACAGCGCAAAACTTTTTTATATTGTTATCTAATTTTCGTATTTAATTTTGTTACTATTTTTGTTAAATTTTGGTGTTGTTTCTTTAATTAATTAAATTGTGTTTTCGTCAAATTTCGTTATTGTTTTCGTTAATATATTAAATATACGAATGTTGAGGACGGAAACTTGTTAAAAAGTATTTTATGCACGGATGAATCCAAATTTAGTAAGGGAGGAATTGTTAATCGGCATTATTTAAACCACCAGTCTGGAAAGAACAAGAATCCATATGTGTCTAAGCCAACGTCATTCCAAGGAAAATTTTATGTGAACATTTGAGCAGGTGTAATCGGGATATGCTTTATCTGACTACACTACTCACCGGAGATTATTTATCTAAAATTCTTACAGAATAAACTTCCACAATTATTGACTTGGGTGCCGATGTTCACGATGGTGCCGATTCAAAATGGCGGTCTTGTGTTACAATACCGAATAATTCCCCGGGTAAATAAAGTGTTTCCTAATTCGTACATTGACAGAATGGACCCAGTTTCATGATTATCACGTTTCACAGATCTGACACCACTTGATTTCTATATCTGGAGATGTGCTAAACAACTTGTGTACTCACAAAAGATTCAACATCCGATAGCAATCAATACAAGGGGCTAATGACGCGTTCGTAACGAAGAAAGAAGTAACGGAGCTACATGTAACCACGCTAAAAAAATTGATGAAGGTGTTGCACGTATATTAAAGAGGTGTATTCATGAAAAAAAATTGTTTGTTTGTTTCTTGTCATTTTCCTCTGATGAATTATAAGTTGCCTAACTTATAATACATTAGAGGAAAATGACAAGACACAAACAAGAAATATTTTTTCATGAATACACCTTTTTAATATAAATGCCTAGATATCCATGAAAACAAGTACAAATGTGAACTTGTAATAAATCACAATTTTTTTGAAGTAGCTTAAAAGTTTTTTTGGATGCCATTTAAAATGGCATAAATTAAAGAAGTTTAAGGGCATTTTAACATCTTGACCACATTGTTATTAAATGCATTCAAAAGTTTGACTTTAAATGTTTTCTATCAATTCTCGAAACTTTGCTAGGGCATCAAGTTTTCGTTATTATATGCACTAATATCAATTTTATAAGAAAGGAGACACATTGAAACAAATTATAACAATTGTAATGAACTATTAGAAAGACAAAAATAGTTATAAAATTCAAATTGTTTGATTTAAAGAAATTTTCAAAAATAACAAAAAATATTAATCTCTCAAAAACGCTGGCTGAAGAAAGAGACCATTAAGGCTAAATAAGATTCCAACTACACGTGTAACACATTGTTTTTTTCCATATATACATACGACGTCGTTCGTTATCAAGTACTCAAGCTAGAAGTCACTTCTTGAAAAAAATCATTCTATGAATAATTAAAATAGAAACAAATCACTCAGATAGAAAATAATCACTTAGTTTTATGTATATGTATCAATTTAGAAATTTAAAGTGTCACTTCTTTTTCTTAAAACATTAATTAATTTTAGCCCCATTCTTGAATACTGTATTGTTAATACGCATATTTTCAGTGTAATTTTTAAAATAAATATGGGTAATAAGCCAAAAAATTGTTATTACTCTCACAACAATGCGAAAAGTAATAATTAATACATATTACACACCGCGATGTAGCAGCTCAATTAAATAGTCCCAAAAATATGGTTTATAATGCAGATCAATATTTCAAAATTGGTAATACAACCAAAAATATCCCCAGAAATAGAAAATTAAGAAAACAACCCCTCAAGAATATCATACTATAGTCATAGTTGCCAAAAAAGTCCCCTTTAAAAGTCCATATTTTTTAAGGATTAGGAAATATTTAAGGCTAAAAACAAATTCCGACATATCACCAGGAATCATTCAACGACAACTGATAGAGGCAATGGTATTCGTTGTAATTCCATTGCTCAAAAAGTTACATTACTCAAAATGGAAGAGACACTAACATGATTACCGTTTTGATATGGAATATGAAGATTGGGCTTATTCTCAGTGGTTAACATGTATTATTTTCCGACAGTAACTAGATAAATCTCATTTATCGTATATCAGATAGTACGCACAGCGTACTTTAAAACAGTAATATAAAGCCAAGAAAAAATCACAACTCAAGGCATTGATACTATAAATAGTTTTTATATTTTTTCAGGAAACTTCTGACAACGTTTCTCTGGAAACATGTAGTAATTTGATATAATCGAGCCTCGTCATTATCAAGTAGTTATAATAAAAAATAATGGCCAAACTGAATATTAAATTTTACTGCAGTAAATTGAATTTAGTTTAAATTGGTAATAAAGACTAATTTCTGCCTATATTTATGTTTTTGTTATATTATATTCTATATTTTTGTATATGTTCCTAATTAATTGTCTCGGAATCAAATATTACGCAACAGCAGTTATATTATCAGTTTCCATAAAATATATATTATTATTCTCTATTTTCCTCACTACGTTTACATTTACAACATTGACATAAGCTTGTTTTGACATTGACATAAGCACCAAAGTCCCATCAACTGTAAAATGTAATTTGTATGTTACAAGGAGTAGAAGAAACATTTTAGTCATTTATCGATGTATTACCTTGAACCAGAATTTATTGAAAAATATAACGTGACTAAGTTAAATAACGGCCAAATATTCGTAAATAATGCACTTCAATCACATGTATTGATTTATCGATAATTACAGAGTTCTGTACGTGCTTCAGAAACGGGAAAAGGATACAGTGGCCGACCCGAACGTGAAAGAAGCTTATGCCAGGGATAACGAAGTGACATCCTTATGACCACCTAGCCCATTGGCTCATTAATTCATGCGGATGTGATATTTTAAAGCACTACGCCGAATTTTAACACCGGTCATATTAAGGAAATTTCATATTTTAATTGATAATAGAAATAAATAACAATAAGTGTAATATTAGACAATAAATTAAATCAGTAATTCAATATTATTATTATAAGACCGCGTATTTATTTTAATATTTTGATACATCATGTACATAGGCAAATATCACATAGCGGCGTTTCCCCCTAAATGCTCTTCCCCACGCAATTTAATAATTGATGTTATACGATGCCTACAATTTCTGTAAATTTCTTAATACTCCTGTGTTCATCATTTATCAACATGTTGCCTTCCTATGAATAACTTGCTACAATTTCAGAGAAGGAACTTTATGACTGATATGATATTTATGACGTTCACCAAATATAGTTATTCAATAGGTAAATACTCGTTATCATAATATTACTTCCTATATGGGGCTCATAATATCTAAATTTCGTCTCAAAAACGATATACTACATATGATATCAATGAACCTAGAGATAATAATTAAAATTCGCTATTTTAAAGATGCATTCACAGAATACTATTACGTGGGAAGATGAGAATAGATATTTATTAATAATTCATTAGGTTTATATCTGTATAATAACATCATGCTATTAATGTAAATACTGTTCCACACGCAACTCGCTCGTTTTTTTAGGTATTTATCTTCGTATACAATTTGAATGGAAGACAACGAATACTTAACAGCTTATTGTATTTTATCAAGATCTTTTCCATTATTGTAAATGAGCATTTATACACTGAGAAATACTTTTTCAGATTAGTTAGTGTAACGAATATAACAATAATTTTCGACTCTAGAATCCAGCTGCAGAGTACAATGACTGATTGAGATATCCTACAGCATTTTACTTAGCTTGTATGTATTTTACTCATTTATATAATATTAAGCAATAATTATATTTTATTGCCATTATTTTTACATATAGTTTTAGATGATGATGGTAAAGATAACAAAAACCCGATTCAAAACAAACTTCGAAGTTAGCAAGGAAATTCAGGAATGACTGTAAAGAATATATTTATTAATAAATAAGAAATCTAACATATATTATTATGAATTTTATGTTTGTTAACAAAAACTAATGAAATTCTCGACTTCTCTGAAAATTTTCGAAGAAGCTAATTACAAAAACTTTCATAAGTACATCGACTAATGGTATATCTAAACAATGTATTTATGGAATTTGTCGAACTCATGTAAATGTTTCTTTACCGTGCAGGGATAGCATTCGAGTAACCAAAAGCCACGTTGAAAATCTGACTTCTTCAATTATTGATTTTCGTTTTTCAATACCAAAAGGAAACCATCATCCAGAATTGGGATATCCTTACCATTTAATCGCCACTCCGGAATAGCTGGAACCATCATCTTGCAAAAGCTTCAGTATCAAGAACTCCTCTCTGAGATGCTACTTGTGGTATGCCCAATGGCCATATTTAAATTCATAAAGCGAGCAATGACGCATATAGATTTCTAAGTTAACCATATTATCTCAATATCGACTGACGACGAAGAACGCTGCAAGCTCTCTATATGCACTGTACGGAAGAATGTTTCGAAATGTCCCAAAATTTCTAAATATTTTTTGAAAACGTTTTTTACTAATTAGCCGTCTGAAAACATAAGTTATAACTTGTGACATAAGTTAATTTTATTCTTTGTTTATATTAATCTCGGAAATCACTTCGTATGACATGTAAGAGGTATACGTGAAAATGTGCTATATATGCGCTATATATATAGCGCATTCACCTGTGAAGAAGCGGCAAACGATGCCAGTACTTAGTGTAACATTTCATGGTGAATGAATATGAATTGACGTCAGGCGTTTTGCCATGCTGTTACAGACTCTAATCACTCTTTCTCCTAAATGAATTTAATCGTAGCATTGGTTATAATTTTCATTACAGTAAATAAAATAATAAACTTATAACATTATAACAAATTAAGAGAAAAAAATTATTTACAATTTGACATTTTACGTTATCCTGCCATCTATTAGAATATTACCATAATTGTTTTTATATTTGCATTCGAATAGTATTTGTCAATAGAATTTATATTTTCTCAATTATAAGATATGCAAGTATAAGGTTTTGAAACTAATCTTTGAACCATGGACGCACGTAAATTACTTTTACGTTAAAGTTTTGGCAAATTAACCCATGTCATAAATGGTTCGACGTTGTTACCAAAAGCTATGAAGATAATTAACTTACATATTTTCTTTCATCTCTTTAAAACAAGCAAATTATTTGAATATTCGTATTTCGCTCCAATGGTGAACGATTGTACCATAGACAAAAATATCATTCGAGTAAATGTCAATCGAACCGTGTGCGATGCCCCATGTGTTACGACATGAATGCCTCCTCACGCAAACTATATCGTTAACTTCAGTTACTCAGCAGTCGAAGCATGTTCAAATCATATGACAAAGGTATTAACTAAAGTATCACTCATATGAACAATATATATATATATATATATATATATATATATATATATATATATATATATATATATATATATATATATATATATATATATATATATATATATAAATATATATATATATATATATATATATATAATACAATGTGTCAACATGTCCAGACGTATGGTGGACAACCTTGTTTTGATTCAGACCTCTTTCAAAATCGAAACGTTTTTTTTGAGCAAAGATCAGGTTGGGATCTTTTGGTAATATCCCACCTGAAGATGTTGTAATACAAAGAAACCTAAATCGTGGTAAAGAAATTAAAGAAGGTAGAAATAATACTACATCACGTAGTTTCATTTAATTGTGAATAATGAATTTCTACAAAATGAATGCCAAATATATTCAATACGAAATAATCATTCCGAGAAAATGTGTGAAAGCAATCGTAATCAAAATTACGTACCGAAACAATGGCAACCGTGCCAACGACAATCTCAACAACACCCCATTAAATACTTCAATTAATTTAAACTTTTCTCTTGTCAGTGGAGCGAAGAGAAAGTAGATGAAGAGGGATTCACTAAAACGCTAAAAACTTTAATTGAAAACTTTCTACCCTAGGGGTGAAAGTTTCTTCACTTAGTTTTATCAACATTGGCTAAAAGACTCAACTTCTCACATGTACATAGCTATTTGTGACATTTCTCGCGACAAAGTCTGATCTATATATAATTCAATTCGTATAATTCAATAACGTATATCTTCATTTGGTAAACCACTTGTAATATTTGTACTATATTTAATTATTATATAATATTAAATGCCACGCTTAATGTATCTAATCTAAATAGGTACGTATATGACATTAACTCGTCGCTTTTGAGGTATAAAATGTGACCCTTACTTGCATTATGTGTCGATTTCATTAAATTGTCCCTCTTATGAAGTATGTCAGAAGATTTTTTTTGTTCTTTTTATTATTTACAGTCCTTCCAAAACAAAGGCTGACAAAAGTTTTTGGTTTCTTAAACTGCGTGGATATATCATATGCCACAGTGGACTTGATATACTAATATGAAATAAATATATGTTACAGTCTATTCATTTCTTTGGAAAGAACATATGTCACAAAGGGCCTTATACTAATACAAAGTATTTAGATGTAATTTAAATTTTAAGGGATAGATCTTTTACATAATTTATATTATTATTTTAAAGTTTTTACACAAATTTGATGTATTTCATACAAAATAAGTTTCGGTAATTGTGAACACGTTTTGACAAGCATAAAATGAAAATATAGAACTTGAGTGGTCGTTGTGAATACCTGCTAACTCGAAACAAATGTGTATGTATTTATAAATTATATATACATATATATATATATATATATATATATATATATATATATATATATGTGTGTGTGTGTGTGTGTGTGTATAAGTTTAATGATTCGTTATTCCAAATACTAACTTGGGCCCAATACAATAATAATTAAGCCTGATATCATTAATAAAATTTACTATTATACATAATAGTCTGTATACTTAAACAGAGTAACTTTTTTTTTAATACAGGAAAGTGCCTTTCTTTAATGACTGCTTATAATTATATCTACACATATATCGTTTACTACATTTGTGTTCGAACTCAATCTCATTACACTTTATTCAAGGTCTCACTCATTAATGAACTACAGTCACTTTTGAGTAATTACATTTTGTTAAAAGGGTTTGTTTGCAAAAAACAAAACTAAAGAACTTTTGCGGCATTTAAAATCGGTATCCTTTCGATTAAAATAAAAAAACATCATTCGACGTTGCTTGATGGGGTCTATAAAACGAAAATGTGCATTTATGTTTGTCTAAACTTCAACAAGCGTAGCACAGAAATCATTATGTTTCTTCGTGGGAAATTCGGATTGTTCAGGAGTAGAAATGAAAAAACTTACCAGGTGAATTAGGTTACGTGTTTACATGTTATAGGTTTATTACTTTTTTTTTTTTTTAAATTACAGTATATTTTGTAGACATTGTTTACTAATTATATTTCAAAAAAATTACAGTATATTTTGTAGACAATGTTTACTATTTATTTTTCAAAAAAAATTACAGTATATTTTATAGACAATGTTTACTACTTATTTTTAAAAAAAAATGACAATATATTTTGTAGACAATGTTTACTACTTATTTTTAAAAAAAAATGACAGTATGTTTTGTAGACAATGTTTACTACTTATTTTTCAAAAAAATGACAGTATGTTTTGTAGACAGTGTTTTAGACAAATCATTAGTGCTCTAAAATTGATCCACAAAAGATGGGCAAAGTCCTTAATTTTAATTTGACTATCACACATATACATGTTTTCTTCGACTCTCTATCCTAGTTCACACATGGCTGTACCATACTTTTTGTTCATTCTTTATGAGCATGAGAGGACTATTGAGTACAATATAATTTGTTAAATGTATAAACCAATAATATATTTTACCTCAGTTATTTATATTACTTTCGATGGTCTTTTATATTTTAAAACTGTAAATTTACAATTTTCCGGCTTTATTTTCGACGTTCAAAAATATTAGATGTGATAGCCTTATTAAAAAATATGCATTCTACAAATATGTACAACAATTATTTTTTCATATCATTATCCACCTAAACAAATTTGTAATGTAATTTAGGAGGTGGGAAATGATGTTTTTTACGTACCATTCATACGAATAACACTTACATCAAAGTGATCCTCAAAACTCTCTTGCGATTTCAAGGTATTTTTTTCTAATTTCTCGGTCACTTGGCACGGTTAAAACAATTTATTAGGAAAGTTTATTGAATTAGAAAGGCACGAAGGCGTAAACACCAACTAGGAGCGATTATTTTTAAAAATATTGTCACTATTCTTTGAAGGACAATTCATGGTGAAATTTTTAATAATTAATGAATATAAAAAAAGACATCTGGTATCGCAAAGTTTTTCAATATTTTTCACAGATTGTGGAATGGTATGGCAACACACTACTAAATCTGGTGTTTTGGCGTGAACTTTGAAAATGTATATTTGTCGTCTCGTTTTATTAATAAATAACGTATTTTATTTTTGAAATATATTTATTTGAAATAGAAATCTGTACTAAAATATAACAAAAAATTAATACGCAATTTTTGACCTTTTTCACTTTATCGCGCATCCAATATTTCCAATCAACCTAGTCTAAACATATCTTATTATCGGTATCTTACTATCGGTATTCAGGTATTATCATGGCGAATTAATATCGCATAAAAATTCAGAAATAAAAAAACATACGTGTCAGCTTTTCTCGCTTTGAGACTAATGAAGAGAAATAACTTATACAAATTTATTTTGTAGATGTAAAAGTAATTAATTAATGGTTTTTGTACCACATTAAGATTTACCTATGTTCACTTTCGTGATTAAAATCTTTGAAAATTGTATGTTTAGGACATTTACTTATAAAAATGGAACAAAGGGTTAAATTCTAGTTAAGATATAACAAAGCACATAATTGCTATTGACATGATAAAGAATGATATAATTGAATTATTTTATTCATAAATTATTCAGAATTTCATAATAAAAAATATTAATGTTTTTTCTGTGCAAATGACAATTCTAATGAAAAACAAAGCTTTCGGAAAGTCCAAATATTTTTAAATAGGTTGACTAGAAAACATTAAATTTTCAATATCTCTTATTTCATGAATACTTTAAATTTCACGCATTTTTACACACTCAAAATTATTTTTATTCAAAGCTATAATATGCAAAAATAAAGCTAATATCACGAAAAAATCGTCTGTGTGAAGTAGATCAGTTTACAATCAAACTAAAGAAAAATAGTATCAATAATAACTAAGAACTTAAAAATGATCAAATTCACCATTGCAGAATCACAATTTTGATCATATAGCAAGTATATAAAATCGAGCCGAGCTAGTCAAAATTTCATTCAGTTATGACGAAAGTTTAGAGACATAACTTAAATAGATAGATGAAAGATAGAGCTTCGACAGATTGAGAAAAGCTTAATCGAATATTGAACGTTTGTGTCAATAATCAATTTAGCTTTCCTCGACTTTTCAATACGCACATAAGGTCTTTATAAATCGGAAACTTTGCTAGAGACTATTTAACGACAATCGAACAAAATTCGCAAACGTAGGAAAGAAGAAAAAAAAGTCAATAGATGACATGATCACTACAATGTCGTTTATCAATTAAATATATGTATACGATTATAGTAAATATTTCATATAATACATAACTAGTAAAAAATAGCGGATTCCCTACTCATAGTCTTTACAGATGCTATACCTGGATATTACTTTTGAATATTGAAAAAAATAAATTATGATAAATTATGATAATTAAAAATGAGTACCTATGTAAGACGTTAATAACTAAACATTCTCTTTAATTTTTCTACAATTCTTATTATGAAAAATATTGAAAATACATACTCATTTTGTTCAAAATTTATTTTATTATAAAAAACAATAATCCATCAACAATGACCTGTAGATTTCCACAGAAAAATATCAATTTAAATAAACGATACAACCATATTGCACTTAAATCCTTCCGAAGTCCGCGCTGCAGCCTAAAGTCATAGTAGAATTTTATTACTTTATTTTATCCTTGGACTTAGGAAAATTTAATAACGTTTAGAAACTTTTAGAGCAGATTTCTTTTAAACGTTATTTCTATCCATATCCCTTATGGATATATTTTTTGAATGTTGTTTTTTAACGTCAAGAAAATGTTACAACATAGTAAAAAGAAATTTTAATCCATATCGCTTCAACAGTTTGGGCTCTAAGCTGCCAAATGAATACACAAATACATGAACGTATTGTATTATGTTAATATTCTTGAATTTAAAAGATCTATATGTATGTAGGTTTACATAAAATACACATTTAAATATCGAATAAACTAAAAAATTAATTCATCGCAATGAACTAAATCTTTTCGAAACAAGATACTATAGTATTTCCTTTAATAAGCTAATAAAGCGATACAAGTATCTAATTATATGTATAATGTAGAATTGAAGATAATATTATTAACAAGCAACTGCAAAAAAAATTGCCATTCCAATTAACCCAACAAATATGCCATAGTTCAAAATTGCACCAAATACAACACTTTCGTAATTAATGTTTGTACACAATACACATGTCTATGTAATTTAAATCGTAGGTCGTAAACGAAAACGACAGAAGTCGTAAACGGATCGATAGTTTCCGAAATCAATCCGAGCGGAAATTTATGCATTAAAATGTCGCGGCTGATGATATCGAGGCAGCTTCAGGCGCAGGGAACTGTTCAACGTGATAAACGTAATCGGATGATTCCGGCGAATGTCGAACGACTCAATGTTAGAACTAGGTGTCCATATAAATTTATGTCCCAGCACACGTACTGCGATAAGAAATGGACGCGTGTAAACTTATAAATATATTTTATTTTAAATCCAAAGTTTTAGCCCATGAAGTGTTTCTTCGATACGGCTTAAAATTATGATAATATTCGGAATCGACTAATTAAATATTTTTTAAAGAGTCTATAACATGAGTACCTGTAAATTTAATGTACATGTAAATATTTTTTTTATTATTACGTACGTCTCGCTTTTCTTACTTATGAACACATTTTGAGCTACTTGCAATCCAATCTCCATTACTAGCACTTAGAATGTTTATGACATATAAGCAGTGCCAGTAGACATTAAGGTATTGTATTAGCATGCGGCTAGGTACCAAGTGAGTTTCGTGTTTCATCAATAATTAAAACTGCCAAAAACAAGTAGAACGTTTATAAATATTTGTGTATCCTACGTGGCATTTATATTAAACAATTAAATATTTATTTTTCGGAACATAAATATATTGCCCACCATATCTTTAATAGGTGTAAATACATTTATTTTATGTTTTAAAAATTATAAGATCTAGGATAATCGCTATAGTTTTCCTACAGCCTTTACATAGGCATCGAAAAACTCATGTTTTTCATAATTTTAGATTCACAGTATCGGAAATAGGTAGTGGGAACATATCTTTTTTGCACATTTCTTCCTAAGACGTGATACCAAAAATATTGAAAAATATTTCTTGCATCCTTATAAATAGTCTTTTCAAATGATATCCACACTACATAGGAATTTTCTTTTTTACATAATTTTTCCTTAATTAAAATTGCCATAAGAATATTTCTGAGTGTTTATTACTGAAATATATGCGGGTTAGTTAGCTTTATTATTGTGCCTAATTTCAAATTTCTACATCAAACACTTATGAGAAAGATGGACATGCAGACAGTGTCCATGTTTCAAGGGTTCCGTACCGTTTTCTTTCGAGGTACGTAACTCAAAAAATGTCAATATAAAGACTAGAATCATTTATTTTTTTTATAGTGTTCTTGTATTTTCTTGTATTCTGAAGCTATTAAAAGTTCTATTCAAATCACTATTTCCAACAAAATGGCTCCGCCCCACTCACGTAAACTAATAAATATGTATAAACCAATATTTATCAGACTGCCGACGCTTTTACTTTAATCCAATGTATGGCTGGGCCCCGCAAGAGAGACATTATTGGGTGTCGTAATCAAACACACAACGGGGCTGCCCAACCCAACAACCTGCTTTGACAGCTCTCAGAATAAATATATCAGCGATCGCCACTCGTCCCTATCATTGAAAGCTAACACATGAAAAGGGGAGTACGAGATCATATTTATAGAATGACAATTGATATCTAAAAAAATTATAGCACTTGACGGGAAAAAGAAAAGACAGTAGAAGAAAAAAAATATTACCTACGTAGTGGCACTCACTTATCAAAAGGCGACAGCCACACAGGATTATTTCAGTGAAGACAATGTAATAACAGAACACAAGACAATTCAAACAAATAAAAAAATGCACCAAATGAATAGAATTCGAAAACAAAGTTAACACGCAATATAAAATGGCTATGCAATGCATCAGTGCGCCATAATAGATGTGCGGCGGAAGTTTGGAACGTCATCATTCGCGCGAAGTTTCTCGTCCTACAGCTAGGGATAACGATACAACTATGTTTAAAAAAATCGATGTATCTTTCATAAACATCCATGTTTTAACATCGATGTTGAAACCCATACGATACGTCGTTCTTTATGAACGATATTTCATAAACGTTATTTTATAGCGCCATCTGTTTGTTTCCTTGTATTATTTCTGGAAGCGAAAGTCAGCCTGCAACAATATCGATCGACGATAAACTAGGTAAGTGCAACACAAAGCAATACGTAATATCGTATTTGCTGAATACATGTCAGCACTCAATTAAACAGTGACCTCACTTAATCATACGTGTACATGTTTCTATTTAGTACGTTACTGTCGCGAATCCAGTCCCGTCGAGACAACAAACTTATAATAGTTACCAAATACCGATCGACTCAATGACCATTGTATTATATATTGTTTGTTTGACCACCAAACGAAGTAAATTCAATAAAATAGACTTAAACTCAATTTTGATTCGTTTGTATACGCAAATATTAACTGATCCAACAATTTTATTTTATTATTCAGTCCACTGACTGAATAATAAAATAAAATTGTTCTCTTGCACTCTTTCTCTACTTGAATAGAGAAACCTAATTAGAAAAGTTGACATTTATAAGTTAAATTTCTGTTTTAAGTTGTTGTTTTTGACATGTGTTGGCTTATCTGGTCATTTATTAAGCGTTTTTATTTCCATTTAATTTATTATTTCCAGGTAAACAAACAGTAAAATATAATGATAAATAAGTAGCTATTAAACATTTTTTTCATCAGATGTGATTTAGTTACGGAAATAGTGATGTGGTGTGTGATGTTATTTTCAACTATCGATATTATATATTTTTGTTTATTTCAGCCAATATTATTCCTTCGAGTATTCTGCAGTCAATATTTAATTATTATTCATAACGTTATTCTATTTTTTAGACAAAATGTCACCTAATAATAAGAGTATAATTTGGAGTTATTTCAAGAGAAGCAGTGACAATTATAAAGAAGCGATTTGCAAATTTTGCAATAAAACCCTCAAAACTTCAGGTACCAAAACGTCAGTACTAATCTTCGAGATCATCTAGAGAAGATACACTCAGATATTGTTTAGTAGCTAGTAGAAGAGAAACCCTTACAAAAAAAAGGAAGTCCGTGGATGAAACAAGCGAGGAAATTCGAAAATACCAACTAGTTATTTTAAAATTTATCGGTAATTTTAGGGATCTTAATAATAAAGGAGCCAGCTCTAACGGTTACAGTTCAAAAGTTAAGATTACGAATACTCGACCAAAACAAAAACCTCAACAACTGCAAAATGTTAGCGAATTGTTATTAAATGCATACAAATATTGAAGATAAAAGATATAAAAAAAAAATTATTATCATGGAAACTCCGCCATTGCCGGTCCCAAGCCCGGATGAAAAAGGAGGAGGGTTGGCTGAGAACTTGACCGTACCAGCCGCAGAAGGTCAACGCCGAGCCTCGGGCGGCGGTTAATAAACCCGAATGATCCCTCCAGTGGGCGATAGGAAATGATCCCCACGACTCGCTACTCCTGTTTATGGAATCGGGGGCACTGGCTTAACCACCCGTGTCATGAGGTAGAAAGCCTCATAAAAAATTCACCCTAATCCTACGGTGGAGACCGCGCCAAAAGGATGCATGGCTGGGAGGGCGCCTAGTCTCTAGCGCCAATCTTGGTGAACTTGGCGAACACTTTTGTATATAGCCTTCTCACAGGAAAGGCGTCACCCTGTGAGTGACCACAAATTCGTCCAAACTCGTGGGAACAATATGAGTCTAAATAAAATCGAAAATAAATTACAAAACATAAAGCAACATAAAACCAATCTAACACAAGTCTTATCCAAAGATCTTTGCGAAACTAGGCAGAGATCATCGTCCTTTAGTGGCAGCTCAAACTCCACTACCGTCCTCCAACCGACCCTATGGCAATATATTAAAAGCAGTAAAGCGGATCCCGTTGCTAGTCGGAAAAACCCTTCTGAAATACAAAGTGCAGAACAAACTCAGGAAAATTGGCAGCAGGACCATGTCAAAAGCAAAAGAAAAAGAAACGAAAGCCCAGCTGAAATAGAAAACAAACAACCAGCGTCTAAGCGTACCAACTTTTCGGTAACTGTACATAATAGCTTTGATATTCTCAGCAACGAAGATCACGAAACTGTAAACTAGGTCAAAGAATATGTCACTAAACCGGAGCCTATTTTTGTCACAGGTGTAATAAACATCTCACCTTTAAGAGACACAATTAACAGAGTCGTGGACACAGAGAAATACACATTGACCACGCTCAGATCAGGGCATATTGTCAAACTAATACCTAAGGATATCGAAACTTATAAAATTATAAGAGACACTCTCATCGAAAAAAATGTAAATCATTATACTTACAAACTAAAGAGTGAGAGAGCCTATCGAGTGGTAATTAGAGGTTTGCATGCATCGGAAGATTTATCACTGATCAAATCTGAACTTGAAGCTACAGGACACGAAGTAAGACAAGTTGTCAACGTACTACATCGGGTAACCAAAGAAAAACTTCCTCTATATTTTGTAGATCTAGAACAGAGACCTAATAATAAAGATGTATTTAATATCAAACATATCAGCCAAGTTAAAGTTACAATAGAGGCACCATACAAAAAAAGGAAGTTTTGCAATGCAAACTGTGCCAAAGATTTGGGCACTCCAAAAATCAATGTTTCCGCCCCTTCAGATGTGTGAAATGCGGAAACGACCATCCGACGACTTCATGCACTAAACCTCCAGAGATAAACGCCCTATGTGTAAACTGTCAAGGTAACCATCCGGCAAGTTACAGAGGATGTCAGAAATATAAAGAATACAAAGAGCGTATTTTCAAAATCAAAACAAAACCAGACAAGGGTAAACCAACACCCTCAGAAGATGTCCCAATATCATCGCAAACCATTACAAATGACACCAAAGTACAGCACTCGAGAAGTTATTCAGATGCACTTAAAACTAAATTCAAAGACCGTATGGAGCAAACAACTAATCTGCAGTCAAGTAACACTCCACCTAACACAACAACAGACAACAGCCAAATCAGCAATTTATTGGACGTAATGTTTAATAGATTTCAAGAAATCATGAAAAACATTATGGACAGCATGATGGACCGGATGGTTCAACTAATCACAGGTCTGGCCACACAGAGGGCTTAAATATGCGTATACTCACTTGGAACGCCAACGGAATTACTGAGAAACGTCAGGAACTTGAGCTATTTATGATATCGGAGAATATAGATGAGGCCTTGATATCCGAAACAAGACTAACCCAGCGTTCCCACGTAAAAATGAAATACTATACGATCTATAGGACCGATCACCCTTCTGGCAGATCTCACGGTGGCACTGCAGTTATACTAAAGAACAACATTAAACATTATACTCTTAACCCTTACAAAACCGATAAGATACAAGCAAGCATAATAAAAGTCATCCTTAAAAACTCAGAGACAACCTTAGCCACTGTGTACTGTCCACCAAGACACTCAATTACTGCTGATGAATTTAAGCAATTCTTCGAAGAGCTTGGTCCGACATTTATCTGTGGAGGGGATTGGAACTTCAAGAATAAGTTCTGGGGCTCAAGACTGATCAATCCAAAGGGTAGACAACTCTATAAAGCTACATCAGATCTTAATTTAGAATGTATTTCGCATGGAGAGCCAACCTACTGGCCTACGGATTTCCATAAAACACCTGATTTACTAGATTTTTATATAACAAAAAACATCGGTCGAAATTATACAAATGTCGAGAAGTGCGACGATCTATCGTCAGATCCCTCTCCAGTCATCCTTACATTGAGCAAAGTAGCTATTTACTCGAAAACGCCTACCGGAATTTACAATAAAAAAACAAATTGGGACACATTCAAAGAAATATTTTCCTCCCACATTGACCTCAACGTCAAATTAAAAACAGAAGAAGACATAGAAAAAAGTATAGAAAAATTCAACTCCATAATCCACCTAGCAGCCAAAGAATCAACCTCAACAAGCAAAATAAATAAAATGACAAACAAAGAATATCCTAAGAACATAATGAAGAAAGTATTGGAAAGACGTAGATTAAGGAAAGAATGGCCTAGATCTAGGTATCCCTCAGATAAAACAATCCTGAACAGAGCGACTGAGGAACTCAAGAAAATGATTAATGAGCATGTAAACTTAAACTTCCAAAATTATCTAGCCCACCTCACGCCTTACCAGGATAGCAATTACTCGCTTTGGCGTGCTACTAAGAATCTTAAGCGACCGAAAGAACACATGCCACCTATAAGAAGAGATAACTGTTGGGCCAGATCGGACCACGAGAAGGCAACAACTTTTGCAGAACACCTCAAAGACGTCTTTACGCCTTTACCGAGCAGCAACCTAGAAAAATACAAAGAAATAACAGACTTCTTAAACTCTCTAGGCCAATTATGTCTTCCATTAAAACCAGTGAGCCCCAGAGAAGTTAATAGACAAATTAAATCTCTCCCTGTCAGAAAAGCTCCCGGTTATGACCAAATAGATACTACTCTCTTAACTAACCTACCAAAAAAAGGATTAATGTACCTGGTAGTACTATTCAACGCAAGTCTAAGACTGTCATTTCCCCTGCCAATGGAAGCTTGCCCAGGTCGTAATGATCTTGAAACCTGGTAAAGAAGCAGCTGAAGTTGTATCATACAGGCCAATCAGTTTACTCCCTCTGGTCGGCAAACTTTTCAAAAAAATAATCCTGAGTCGATTGCAACCCAAACTGAATGAAATAATTCCCGACCATCAATTTGGCTTCAGGCAAAAACAGGGCACAATCGAACAAGTCCATAGATTAACAAACACAATAAACGAAGCCTTAGAGAACAAAGACTACTGCTCCGCTGTTTTTCTTCATATAAGTCAGGCCTTCGATAAGGTCTGGCACATGGGCCTCTTATACAAAATAAAGAAGCATCTACCGTACTCATTTTATCTACTTCTAAAATGGTACTTAGATAAAAGATGCTTTGAAGTAAAAGTCAACACTGAAACGTCAGAACTCTACGAAATCCACTCGGGTGTCCCTCAGGGCAGTATCCTCGGACCCGTATTGTATCTGATCTACACTGCGGATATTCCTAAAAATGTTGACACAGTAATGGCCACCTATGCAGATGATACTGCTATACTGTCCGTACATTCAGAAGCAATAACCGCGTCAATATTTCTTCAAAAACACCTTACTGAAGTTGAAGCGTGGCTTGCAGAATGGAGAATAAAAGCGAATAACAGTAAATCCGTTCACGTAACATTCAGTCTCAGAAAAGGAGATTGCCCAGCAATTACTTTAAACGGGCAACAGATACCGCACTCAGATACTGCTAAATACCTCGGCATGCACTTGGATAGACGATTGACGTGGCAAAAACACATCTGGAATAAACGTAAACAATTAGATACAAAATTGCGAAGCTTGTCCTGGCTCATCGGGAAAAAATCACAACTATCTAATGAAAGCAAAATGGCTGTCTACAAAACAATATTAAAGCCAGTGTGGACATACGGGATCGAGCTGTGGGGTACATCATCTAACAGTAACATCGAGATCTTGGAAAGATTTCAAACCAAGACAATGAGATATATGTTCCAAATCCCAAACTGTATAAGTAACAAATACATACTCCGAGATTTGAACCTAACAACTGTGAAACAGGAAATAGCCACCAGAAGTCTTAAATACCAGACCAAGCTATCTGAACATGTGAATGTGCTGGCTACCAAACTATCAGGAGATGGCAGTGTTAAACACTCACGACTAAGAAGGAACAGTATTCCAACCCTTCATAGCAGATTTCTAAACCCAAAGTGAGAGAGATCAATGGATTCTCCTCACAGCTAAATTACATACGCAGACTGTAGTCACCAATAATAACAGCTAAATGTGAAAAACAGATTGCTGTGCTAAGCAGAATACAAAAAAAAATTATCATGGAGCATAAACAATTTTCACAACTGAAAATTGAAGAGAACGGATGTACACAGTTAATGAGGTAGGTTATACCTTTGTAAAAAAATCCTTCTAGAGAAACGTTTAACAAACGTGTACCTATATGAAAAATATGAGGCTATGTCAGAAGTTTTAAAAAAATACTTAAATTAACGAAACATTACTATCTTGCATATAAACATATGGACAGGGACAACGCAGAATAAGTCTTTGTCAGGGTCATATTCCATATTTTTGGAAAAATATAAACTTACGTGCGAAACTTTGGAAATCTTTGAATTGGTGTATTTATATTGATAAAGTTACTGCTATAGTCATTGACAATGCAGCATGTTTGATGAAAAAAATACCGTGCCTCGCTCACACAGTGAATTTAGTTGTAAGCAATTCATTGGATAAAGTTAAAACTGCATCCATAATCATAAGCCAAGTAGGCAGAATTGTAAAATTCATTAAACGCAGTGTCAATCCCAGTGAGGAATTGCAAAAAAGCAAAGGGACGTTGGTATGAAGGAAAGCCAGACAAAGAAGTTAATCCTTGAAATATGCAATCGGAATTCCGTATGCAAACGTCATATATGCCATATTATATGTTGGAACATTTTATAGACTTAACATCAACGATTGTTACAATATTATTATGCTATTTCGATGCTTTTCCAGTGATAACATCTAGCGATGAGCTACGTCTATGTGAAATAACGCAACTTTTACAGCCTGTAGAAAGGCTGACTAAAGAAATTTCCGTATAGAATTTTGTCACAGTAAATAAAGATATTCCTGTTTACGGGGTATGAGTTCACTAACATTTGATGGCACTATTACATTAAAAGTAGAATTTAAAAAGGAGGTTGCCAAGACATTTGATAAATTAGAGCAACGCTCATCCTTGGCTCTTGCAATCGAGCTGGATCCACGTTTCAAGTTGAAGATTCATTTTAGAAATGCGACTGCTAATGGTAAAGTCCAATTACGTAACCAGTACGCAAGTAACGGTTTTAATAACTGCGTGTCCTGACGAATCTGAAAAGGAAGAAAACATGGAACGTGAACGTGATCTGTGGAGTTACCACAAATGATTAACACATAATAATATAAAAAATAAAACAACAAATAAATTAAAAGTAGAATGAGAATGTAACGTTTGTCATCCCTTGTATAGAAGGACACAACTTCTATAGAAGTAGATGCAATAACAATTTGGGACGACGTGAGAATTATATTACCATATGTACATAAACGGACCATGAAATACTTACCAATCGTGACAAAATCAGCATCCGGTAAGCGGTTGTTCTCTGAAGCTGGAGCTACTACAACTCAAGAAAGGAATCGCAGCGCTGTCTCGATTTTTGTACATTACCATCTCTATTTTTGGCCACACATTTTATGTACCGAATGCCGTGTCGTAAATTCAATCAGTTATCTGGACTTCTACTATATTACCTCGTATTCTACATCTCACTTCAAATCAAGTGCTCGCTTTAGTACTCACATCAACTATACTTAATAAAAACGATATTTGCAGGTGTTTATATCATTCCTATTTTCATATTCGTAGCATTTGACGTTACATATTCAATTTACATATTCGTTTATTATTCAATTTATTTCAAATTTCATTCGGTGACCGCCATTTTAGATTTTTAAAATGTCTTGTATTTCGTCACTGATATGTTCAAGACAACATTTTCATAAGGGGTACATTCTGACATGACGTGGAGCGCATTCGTACACTGTGGAGTACATTCTCACATGTGAAAAAATACGTACATAGTAACTAAAAATAGTTATTTCATAAAACAGGAAATAAAAATTGTTACGTACAAACATTATAACTTACATAAATCAAACTACAAAGGTTATAACATCAATAAAAATAACATAACATGTTATAACGTAGTATGAAAAATAATTTCCTCAAAAAGTTTGCTCTCTTATGTAAAAAAATCGAACTTATAAATAGACTTCAAAACTTTTTAGGTATTGAATAATTAAAAATAAAAAAGCAAGTAATTTTCTTTGATTAAATACGAGTATAATAAAATTTCTTGATTATATATAATAAAACTGTAACAGAGTAAATTCTGCACATAGACAATATTTTAACAAGAGCGATTTATTTAGCATACAGAATGATAATAGAAGCCGGAAAACCTTTTTTTTAGAATTTTCGTATGGTTGTATGTTATTTTGTGCGTCAATCATGCAAAATCTACTGGACTTTGATGTAATTTGGTATGGTAATCGTTTATAACAAAGAGAAACATATCAGAAATATATATCGAGACATATTCAAATCAACAAATGAGGCATTTTTAGCGATTACTAATATGAGAAACGATTAAAAATAAATTTATATGAAATCAGTCGGACTTTGAATTGGCACAAATTAAACTTTAGTGGTAAATTTTTCTCTGTGATCCAATTCATTCTTCAGTATAATAATAAAAAGTAATAATGATTTAAAGAAATTTACTAAATTTTTATATTAATACTAGCAAGTTGAAAGTCGGAACAAAAATGTTTTCTCTCACATGTTGCTCTTGGTAATAAACTATTACCATACATTATTTGGTAATAAACTATTACCATTGGTATGGTAATAGCCCAAGAGCAACATATGAGAGAAAAAAATTCTTGTTTCGAATTTCACGCGAGTGAAACGGTCAAAATCCGTCCAGTAGATTTTGCGTGATTGGCGCACCAAATAACATCCAGACAGGCGAAAATTCTAAAAAAAGGTTTTCCAGCTCCTTGTGTCATCCTATATGCTAAATCACTCTTAAAAATATTTTCAATGTACAGAATTTACTCTCTTATAAATTTATTATATGTATAGATAATCATAGATAACAAAAATGAGTTTATGTTTATTTCGAATAAATGCAAAAAGTTTAAAGAAATACTGGTTAATTATTGATATTGAAAATATCGGATATTTGTTGATATGAAATTTTCATAATCTAAGTTTTGTTTATAAATTTTTCAATACTTCTTTCCAATAGGATATGACTCTAATATAGAATACTTTTGGATTACCTTATCGAGGATATTCAATATTGCAGATCCACCTTTGCTATAGCGCATATTCTATTATCCGTATTTTATACTACTACACTCTATTTTAACACCTGATAAACTTTTCTGAATTGCTAAATACTTTTTCTCTATTACTTTCATTACACTATTGAAACTACCGACAGACAAAAGTAAGGAGAAATTGCTTTAACAGTATTTGTGTGAAATAAATAAAATTAAATTCTCTCTCAAAAATTCTGAAATGTTTTTATAAAACACTTTTCATTTATTTATAGTTTTGTAAAATACCAACAACAATTAAAAAAATGGATTAAGTGATTATATTTTATGGTTCCGTATCTCAAAAGGAAAAAACGAACTCTTATAAGATCTCTCACGATTCTATCCATCACAGCAGTTTTTCTCAGAAAAAAATAATCATAGTAATAAAACATAATAACCCATAGAGGAGAGTAGGGACATTGCGGACACTTAAGAAAAACCTTCAATAAAACAAAAAGTATTAAAGCTAATCAGTCTGCCTTTATTAATTTTTAAACTCTGGTTCTTACTTTACAAAATCGACTTATAAAACTATTACTATCAAATCAATAAAACAGCATATCACGGAGAACGTAAAACCATGTGCGTTTTACGTTCTCCGTGATATGCTGTTTTTAAGGGACCATGGAATGTGAGGTCCAAGGGCTGCATTTTATGAGAAGTATGCTTTGATAGCGTAATAACATGAATATAGTTTTTGTTACAGAATTTGAGAGCAGACAAGTGAACATGGCTTTCATGATTGTCAAGGACAAGCATGACTGGATTGTCAGCAAATGTCCGAGCAAAGCTTTTAAAATAATGGAGCCACTGAACAAATAATTCTTCATTGATCCATTCAGAGTCAGAAATCGAAGCTATCATATTAGAGTTGCTTTTTACATTAACATTGGGTACATAATTTTCCTCTTGAAGTTAAAAAATGGTGGAACATAATCCCGCCTGTGCTGTATGCATTCATAACTGTTGTCAAGGTTCCTCTTTCAGCACTTGTACACTTGCCAACTTGTTTTAGGCCTCTAGATGTATGAATTTTGGAATTCCTCTGGACAGCGCTAATGTCAGTTCCATCAACATTACATATACCATCTGACCCAAAGTGATGTTTGGATATCAAGCATGTTAATATTGTAAAAAAAATATATATATTCTTCATTTTTATTAAAAGCATTGATTTCGCTTAAAGATGTTGTTTCTGGCTTGCGAAGTGATATTTCGGAATGCCTCGACATGAAAGAGGAATCCATTCCAGTTAAAGCTTTTGCTCTCTTAAAATTGTGTGCTAAGTTATGAGCTGTTGCAAAATCAAATGCGACTTTTCGGAGCGTGAGTGGAGTTATTCCGAAATAATTTTTACACTATTTCAGTATGAATTAAAGGAACTGTTGAATTAGAGATTCATTAAAGATTGGTTTCTTACCGCGTTTGAGATCTCTGACATATTTAGCAGACTTTTTGACTTGATCTAACAATATAGCTCTAGGCACATTATGCTTTTCCGCAGCTTTTTACTCTTAATTTCTTTTCTTTATTCTCCTTTATAGCTATTTTTAAAGTTTCAACCATGTACATTTTTTTCCTCTCCCGTTTGTATACACAAGGCATTTGAAACATAATACATCCATGATAAATCATATGTCCGTATTCTCCCCAACAGCTTTGGGTAAATATGGACGTCCACATCTATCGCAAGAAAATGTCCGAAATCACCCCATCAGCTTTTCGATACTTTACAGCAAAAAAATGTTATGTTAGTTAATAACACTTCAAAGTTATTATTTCACATTTTTGAAGATAAATAACACATAATAACAGATAATAAGTAAGCCAGTTTTCGCCTAAAGCAATTATCTTTGCATATACAGGCTACTGAAAAATTTCATAATCAATTTCATTTCACATCAAACATTTTAAGAAAATACTTAAAAATTATCAACAGTTCTTACCTTGAAACGGGCGCGCGGCCTTCTGTGTTAACAACCTGCCGGACATTAAAGATGGCGGAATGAATCACGCGGGTCGAATTGCGGGGCGCGGGGTGGGATGTATTCGTGTCGGCAATTATCGGCTATCCGTAATCACCCCACCCTTCTCTACATATTTCATACTCAAAAATATTCATTTGGAAATTTAAATAGTGGCAAGTACTCGAGATTTCTTTTCTCAATCCATATATGGCGTGAGAAGTGGTTTGAAAGGGCTAGTTATAAGGGTATCAAAGTTAGTTATACGCGTTTTTCATAATTTTAGTTATCATATCTTTAGAAGCATAGTAAAAAATATGCAAAAAATGTGTTCCCTCTTCCCCGCTATTTCGTGTTTTTAGAAGCTCACGCAAAAGTTGTAGGAAAACTGTAGCGATGATTCCAAATGTCAAAATTCTTGAAGTTGTATATCTTTAGGCGCGTCATGAAAAAAAATATGAGAGTGAAATTTAAAAAAAACATGATGAATTTGACAAAAACGCAAAAGAAAAACAACACTATAATTTTGGTCACTAGACATTTATATAAATATGCACTATGTTTTTACGCCTATGAAAGAATATATTTACGTTTTTCTGTATTCACAGCCGATTTTGTCAGAAATAATTTTAAGTAGAAACTTGAAAGTTGGCATAGTACGTTTATTAACCTACGTTTTATTAACCTACAGGCTTTTCATGTACATTTCGAAACTACTGAGACCAAAATCATGTAAAAACCGAGTTTGTAAAATCTGTTTAAGAAATTACAGGAAAACTGCAGGAACTATCCAGTAGGGCTAAACGTTCCTTTCTACTTACGTTATCGTTTGTAGAAAACTTGCAAAAATATGGAAACGACATTTGACATCGAAAGGTCACATGGTGTAGTGTTGACAAATAGTATTTTGGTAGTCAAAAATGCTTCTTTCTATTCTACAAAACGATACGTCAGTGTTTATATGGCGTCGTTCTAAAAGTTTCATACAAAAGCGTAGAGAACTCTGCTGGCGTGGCCGGCAAACAAGCTGGCGTCATTTCAGGACGGTAAACGCTGAAATAAACGCTAGGTTGTTGTAGAAAACGAAACAAAATGGCGATTTTTTAATCAGCTGTCGTGATAACTCTCCGCAACAATGATTTTAAATTTGTTTTGAGAACAATACATGCACTGGGGTTTTTTTAAGTTTCTCGTAAGAAAGATGTATGGATGAGATACCAAAAAAGAATTGAAAGTCGTCGATGTTTGGAGCGGATTAGCGAAATGCCGGATGTATTGGTTGTGGAACGTTTTAGGCTGGACAAAGCTTTGTCTTGATTTGAGAACACAGACTTCACTGAGAGGTGCTAGAGAAATACCTTTAGAAGTCAAGGTAAGACTGAGATTCAATATATTTCTACATAACATAATATTATTTAAAAATAAATCATTGGAAATTATTATAGTTTTGGTTGAGTCAGATTTTCTATAAAACATACGAAATTTTTACAGATACTATGCGTCATAAGCTTTTTTCCTACGGATTTGTACCGGCGGATTGTTGGCATTACCCAACATTTGCTACAACGGACGGCTAGTCGCTGCATCAAACAGGTTGTGGATGCACCCAATCACACTGCAATAGCGGATAAGTGGATTGTATTTACACAATCTCAATAAGAGAGAACACATATGAAATAAGAGTTAGTACATATAATTACAAGAACGCGTTTAAAATTTTAAGGCACTTTACAATGTTAATATATAATTTAGGTCATCAGTTAGACAACCGGAACAACCCAATTTTTCATTAAGTATACTTTAAAGGTGTTAAAGCTTTAAAAACCTATTAATTCATAAAGTAAAATACGGAAGTATTAACAAAAATGAAATCTTAAATTGTGAAAGCTTAAACATTATCAAAAATTAATATCTTAAATTGCTATGTTCAGGTTTCAAAGGAAATATGGGTTGCCTAACAAACTGCAATAATGAAACCAATTGATGATGAGCACCTTTTTTACGATATAAAATGATACTCATGACTCTTTTATATGGTCTTCGAGCCAAATTGAATCATGCGTAAATGCGTGAACTTCATACAAATGGGGAATAAGTTTGCGATTAAGTTTTATTCAAATTCATGTCTCATTCGGAAAAAATCTAACATGTGTGATAGGACACATGTAAGATTTTTTTCATAGTATATAATTTAATTATTTGATCAATTGTTTATTATGGCGAAAGTACTAGAATTGTTTCTGTTTACTGAATATTAGGGATGACAAAAATTGCATTTAGCATTTACATTTCGCAACTAATGCTAATTTCCTAATGCTATTAAGTATTAACTGCAGATGACCGATACGTTTGAACAGATTTATTTTTAGCGGCTGCTTAATTGATTGATATATAAAGGGCATAACACTTGATATAAAAGTCTTACGTTATTATTATGAGGGATGTATTTGCTCTAGACAATTAACGTTGTATATGAATAGTGATTATATATATCTAGATTAAAAGAAAGATTTATCTTAAAAAATACAGTATTTTAGACAATTATTTACAACTTTAATTATTTTGTTTATATTTTATGCGTTTTCATTTTTGCAATTAATGTAAATGGTTTTTAAAGGTCTCTTGATCAATCGTGAAAGTATTCACAGTTTTCATAGACCTCTATTAATTATATTTGTTGATATTTTCTAACCTCGGAAATGAGTCTTCAAGGGTAAACATCTTACTTATGGAACTTTTACGAAGATACCTATGATAAGTGTACCACATGCAACCTTAGTAAAAAAACATTTTCTTATTAACCGTCTGTGCCGAATTTGAAAACAAAAAGCTCTATCAGCATACATAGGTGTAAACATCTATCAGCATATATAACACTTTAATCTAAAGTGCAAGAGTGCATACAATGCGATAGGCATTTCGAGCAGGCGTCAATATCCATCAATATTCAGGACTCTGAAGCAACAATAATCACAGATACACAGTCATTTTCTAGTAAACCTTCAGGAAAGACGTCAACGAGTATAGCTATTTATACCAACATGTATATAGTGCAGACTTGCAGTTTCCTTTTTGAAAACGGCAAAAAATAATTGTGTCATAAGAATGAACCCGAAAGAAAAGAAAACAAATCAATGAAAAATGATTGGACCTATTTATTTTTTATTATCAACCATTTGCGATAGTAGCCAGTTTCTTGCCCTTTTTACATTAACAATTATTAAAAAATACAAATTAAATATAAAACTTTCTTCATAAAAATAAAAATCTTCCGCACGAGACTGGCGGGTAGTATGGCCGAGGGGTGGTAGCTGCAGACAATGACGGAGAGTTTACGGCCAGTGCCGGCAGCAAGAAAACTAGCCTGGCCGGCATCGGCATTACTGGAGGTGCTGTTGATGATGATGCCAATTTGTGTTTTCTAATATCTTATACCTCATAAGCAGAAAATTCACAGAAATATTGGTTTTCCCACCCTCAGTTTTTACCCAGAATGAGCGAAAATGTCTATGCAGGAATATATTCTTATAAACAATCCGTAGAAAATTTTGGGAACCCCTGCAAGTCTATAAAACTTGGAAAAAGTGGTTTCAGGTGTCACATTGGAATTAATAAAAAGAGGGAGAATGTTGACATAGACTTAGTCCTTACATAATAACGATATTGATAAAAGAATCCCTTTAGAAATAGAAATTATAATGAAATCATCTTTTTCTACGTGTAACGTAAACATCATATACAAATTTAAAACTGTTATGTAATTTTATTAAAATAATAGACCTTAATTGTTGCATATAGTACCCACTTATTCAATTTTATACTGCTTCGTCAAAACGTACGAGCATAGATAATAAAAGCTTAGTTCCATAAGTCGTATACTAAAATGTAGTATATTGTCGTTTCTTTATTAACACATGTATTTTCTGTATTTATAAAAACGAATAAAATGCGCACTACGGGGGTCCATACATATTTCGGCACTTATAAACACTTGAGCGTACGTAGTATTTCTATTTAAATATTTACAAATAATCTTTTTTCTATATTAATATATCTATTGCAACGTATTATATACGTGTCCCGGAATAAGTATCGGACAAAGAAAGACGTTATTCGTTGACTGAAAAATAGCTTATTATCGTTAAAATAAAATTTGAAAGATGACTTTTTTTCAGAAAACTGAAAATAATATTCATGATTATCAACTTTTTCGTACACACAATATTTGCGCACATTCTGCCGCGCGCGGCATTGTATATTATATTATTATTATATTATATTATACATTGTATATAATATAAGGAATTTATACGTAGCAAGTATTTTGTTTAATTGATTACTTAAATAATATGAAATATAACTATTAAAAACTTAATAAATAATATTATTAATGTACTCACTTATATTGTAGTTCTGCGGGAAACCCTCAATCCACAACTTGTTTCACGTTTGTAAAGTATTACACATGAAAGTTATTTTAGTAACAATTATTTCACAAACAATTTTATTAATTTAATTGTCAAAAAAAAATAATTTCACTTATTTGTTTAAGAAGTCTTAAAAGAGATATTCAAAATTGTTTCCGTTTTGTTCTAAACACTATCGCACTCTCCTTATAATTGAATTAACAATATTATCCACCATTTGAGAATTTATCTTAATTTTGTTAACACTGTCGACAATCCTTTCTCGTAAAGTTTGTTCGTCCGGGCATTCAATTGAGTATACACCGAATTTGACGGTACTGCAAAAAAAATTTAGTGTTGTTAAATTTGGAGATCTCGGAGGCCGGGATACAGGTCCACTGCGCCCTATCCAGTGACGACAATATTACAAACCTAATTACTCACGTACCCGAATACCGAAATGAAGGGCGCTCCATCTTACTGCCACCATATATTTCTGACTACGCTCAAAGGCAAATTTGAAATGAAGTCTTCCACTTCATTACGCAAAAAATACAAATAATTGTCCAATATCATTCTGATGGGTAAGAAAAACGGACCTACGAGCTGATTACCCAAAATTCTCGCCCATACATTTAAATTTCATTCGTGCTGAAAACTTCACAGCCGTTTTAAAAACGTATTTGTATGACTCCGGTAGTGTTCATTATGCACATTAAATATTCTATGCCGCGTAAATGAGCTTTCATCCAGCCAATAAAATACGTCGAACAAATTATAGGTAATCTCATTCATACGAATGAGCCACTACTAAAAATACGACGACGGGCTAAATCGTCTTCGGTCAATTGTTATACAGTGCGATAGTGAAACGGATGTTGTCCATCTTCTCTGAGTGTATCTCCGACTAGCGTTTTCGGTAAGCTAAGAGACATGGCTATCGAACGTATGCTGCGAGTAGGATATTCGGCAAATGCATCGAGGATAGCATCTTTAGCCACGTGACGTCTTCCGCTAACTGGGCATTACCTGACCAATACTATGAACCCGACTAACTAATCTTGTGATAGTCCATTCATTTGGATTTATGGGGTTATTTGGATAAATAGCCGAATACATTATACTCGTCTGGTGAGTATTGCATTCGTATGCATCTAAACACATTAGCATGTCGTAACAATCCGAATGGGAGTAGCGCAAGTTACATTAAAACGGTTATTAAAAAAATATAAATTAACAAAAATGAAGGCTAATACTCCAAAAAATAAAAAATACGCGGTGGTCGCGTTTATTATTAAAGGTCGCAATCTGTCCAATAAATAAGACCGGCATACAAAACATTCCTTTAATAAAATTTTTATGAATGAAGTGTTACAAAATTAAATATTACCAGGTAATAACCACATGAAAAAAATAAAGTTATAGCTTAATAATTAATTCGCTTACTTTAAAATGATTAACGTTAAATTAATTTAAATATTATTTTCATTTTATATTATAGTAAAGAAGTGGCAACGCTTTTTACTTAACTTTTTAGTTTTTTTCGTTGCACGCGATATAAAAATGGTTGAGAAAAATAGCTTACACTGTTCATTGTTTTATCAGATGAATCACTAAAGTTGTAGCTAGAACGTTGTTTTTTCCAAATACATTCAGCTGTTATTGTTATGCCAATTACAGAATATTTATTGCGTATATTTTTAATTAAATTAATTACTTATAAAAAGTATTATGTTATTATAGTTAATAAGGTAGAAATAGAATATTAGAATATAATAGGCGAGAAGTTAATTCGAAATAAAAATTATAAGATATAGTGTAATCTTTAACTTTCCTACACGAAACTTTTCCACAATATATCCTTTTAAATGATACCCCACTTCGTAACTGAAATGAAAAAATATAGAGTTCTTTATTTAGCCCCTCTTTAATTGCTGTATGAGCATTTTAAAAAAGTTGACTATTACCAGTGCAAAATATGTGTGTTAATAAGATGTGCCACTACGCCGCATTTTAAATTCCTATCTCGCATGACAGGCGGGATAGACAAACAGACACGAGAGTAAGAATAAGAGTTTCATTTTTAAATTTGATGCATGAAACCCTAAAAAGAACGTGTGCTATTCATGCTGGTGAAAGCAAAATAAAATTTAAATTGTTTTCATTTAATTTTTCCATCGGGAGCACATTCTTATTCTAGTAAAATATCGTGATTATCATGGTATTAATATATTTCAATAATAATGTAAAAAGTTTGATTTGTCAACATGGTTGGAACCCGGAACCCCTTTTGTGGTTGGAACCCAGTTATACACCAAATGTTATACCACGGATACAAGGTAAATTCAATATTAAACATTAATTGGTGACATTAATTAAGCAGAATAAAAAAATCATAAATCTAATAAACGCAATCATCAAAGTCGTTTCCACTCACAATGCGCAGCCTGCGAATGCGGCAATAAATATAAAACTAAATAATTGAAACGCGAAACAAACCGAGTTTTTACGATGTTTCTGTGAACATAAAGCGAGCGCAATGCGACACAACCACCCATTTTCTTAGCCCACAGGCGAATGACGGGGAACGTTCTCAGTCGGTAGCGGTGGTAATATTTAGACCCAAAAGTATGGAAAATACATTTTTCTTAACATATCAATAACTAATCCATATTTTGGAAAACTTATAGGTACCGCTGCATATAATTAAAGTAAATAGTGGCTTTAAAGTGTTAGTGCAGAATCGAATGACATAGGTATAAAAATGGCGTCAAATCGACAAAATATATTTTGAAAACAGAGATTATTTCAGCAATAAACTCTATCAAGGAAAGTTTTACCTATCACGTTTCTGGTTAAAGGATCCTCTTTGGCATGTAGTCTTCTTTTCATGTTATTTAAAAAAAATCGATAATTAATATGTAAAATTTCGAATCAAAAATATTTAATTTGGGTATACCGGCCTCTTAATAAGTCGTTCGAGTACACTTCCTTACACTCTTTATATAGGTATTATTTGTTATCATTAACAGTCTTTTTATAAGAACTTCCATAAACATCCATTTTTCTTGGGCATTTTCTATCAAAATGTCCTGTATATTTTCTTACATCCTTGTTTCGTGTCACTCCCGGCAGCATTGCAATTACAAGTATACTTTACTTATTCACAGTTGAATCATCCATTAAAATTGTAAACATAGTAGTAATCATTGAGTATATATACAAACAAAGGGTACCATGATACCATTTATATAATGGTATCAGAGATAATTTAGATCTTTCTGAGCTTTACTACATAAACCTAAAGAGGTGTTTACCACGTAATATTTTTAGGGTTCCTACTGAAAAGAAAAACCCTTATTATCGTCAAATCTATCTATCCGTCCATCTGTCAGATCCTCGCAATTTTTACAATTTTGAAGTTGTACAAATTTGAACTTGACAGTGTACGCACTGTCAGCTAAAAAGCAAAGCCACAAAAATTATAGGTGAAAAATAAATTAATTTAGTCATCATATCACAAACATAATAAGAAACAACCCGAAAAAAACAATCTTGTATAAAACAATACATCAAACTGATTTCTATGTCAAAAATTCACCCTCATTTTTTATTAAGTTTTCTACTAATCTCCGCATAAGTGCAATTAATTAAATAACTCAGATGTATAGCGTGCACTATTGTTCCAGCCTTCGTTTAAAGTCTTGACCTCTTTCGATAAGGTTCATTGATTACGAATATTTCTATATAAACCTCCCCATAGAAGTTCAATGAAATTGAGATATAGACGCTGAGATGATTATATATTTTATATGATAAGATTATATCTCTTTGATGATTATATATATATGATAAAACACCCCTAGGCTGTTGGAAAATAATCCGGCTGGAAAGTGAATCCATTGCCATTTATTCCTAATATAAAAGTCGTAGAACTCTACATCGAAATTCATTCTTACTTTTAACGAGACATTTGGCGCCAAATACCCTACCCAACGGATTGCGAAACAACTGCAAACTATCACGGAGTCACTGCCATGTTCAGCAGTTTGCGCCACAAAATCTGGTAACATCTTTTTTCGGCGCTAAGACATAGGTAACTTCTCCTTTTTGATCCAAATATGTGAAACTTTGATTCGTTAGTTATTTTTAAAAATGTTAAATTGTCCAAACTTGATTAAAAAAATTATTTTCATTTTGTTTTGTATCTGCAAACAAAAATATCGTATTAGTACACAGATGGATTACATTAAGTTGAACGATTCAACTATGAATCAATACTCGTAATTTCAATGCCAGTATTAGGTATAATAAAAAAATACCAATAACCGCTCGATCACCTCTTAAAACGATACGCGCCACTAATCGCCGTTATGTGTTACGTGCTCGTTAGCAAGTATTGTTACAATGTTTAGGCAAAATGTATTGTTTTCGTGAAAATAACTAGACTATTACACGTCATAAGTGACGTAAATATTAACAATGGCGTGTACTGTTGCTAGTTGTTCAAACCGCTTTAACGGAAAATAATTTGAATATATCATTCCGTCGAACATTCATGCTTTATTGTAAATTTCCGTATCATTATATAGTAAATTGCAATTTTAAATCTACTATAATTCAATCATTGAAAATTCACACAGTTTCTCACGTTAATTTGCAAGTATGTTTCTGTTCGTATTTTGAATTATTAAAAACAAAAGCCACTAAGTCAGTTTTGACACTTCATAATATTGTAGATCGGACCATTAGATATATTGACAAGAGGTAGGCAGAAAAAAATGAGTGATTAAAACGCATTAATTCACCAATGTTCTTTAATTGAATAGGTTAAAAAATATAAATTATACCATTCTTTATTTCACTTAATGTTTTCTTTATTTCACTTAACCAAAAAATGAAAATTATGTCCTCGCATGCCCCATCTCCAATACAGCAATTTGACGTTTACGTATTATAATATACATACATTTAACTGTATATAGATATATATATATATATATATATATATATATATATATATGTATATATATACATATATAAATGGGAATTAAATTCTGACATGCGACGTTACTTAATACACATGTCCCAAAAACAAAAAGGCAAGTAACGATTTTCTCAAAAGTGAGTGGGATATTATATGTACTCGATTTATTGAAATTAAGGTCACATATCTCTTTGATTTCCACTCAATTCAATTAGAATGAATCGATCTGTCAAAAGGTATCGATCTTGAAAAACTTCCATTTCAATACGTTGCAAATCTCTATCAGTCATTTGTAGTTGTTTAAGTCGTAGATTTGTACCATGGAAAAACGATACTTATTTTTCAATAAACATACATTTTTTAATTTTAATACCGTTCAATTTTGGGACAGTGTGTTGTGCATTATTTAAATACATCGAAGTGAGTTTTTTGTTAAATTTCGTAGTTAGTAAAAATTTAAGTAGTATAGTTAGGTTTTTTACTAAACTTAGCAGGTTTAATTACGGTTTTTTTACAATAATATTATCGTGCCGTCTCATAAACGAAGCAAGATATGGAACAGTTATACAAGTTTACCTAAAGAAAAGGCAAAACGTAATTATTACTTGCAGGTTTTATCTCACGGTGGTGATTTCATGAGTAACCTCAACAGACACATGATTACTAACCATCCAACGACGCCCGTTACCTGTGAGCGACTCCTGTCACCAGTAATTTTAGCATTTTTCCATAAACAATTTTATCAATATTACTTCCATCTCCACAGTTGAAATGATTTAACATGTACTTTTTTACAAGACAACCAAACCAACATTTCATAATGTCTGACTTTGTTCATTCAGTAAAACCCTTGTCTCGATATAGACGTACCGAAATTGATACCGAATTAGATAAATTAATTATGAAAAAGTGTCACCCTTTACATTTAGTTGAACAACCTCGGTTTAGAAAGTTTGTTTTGACTTTGTGCCCAAATTACCAACGTCCTAGCAGAAAGACTCTTTCCCATAATATCCTACTAAAATTATTCGCCCAAAGTTACGAGAAGGTAAAATCAGTAATTTCTTGTGCATATGCGCTCTTTATTTCACCAGTGATCCATGAACTTCTTCCAAAAATTAAAGCTTTGTTACCTTAACTGCCCACTTCCTTAGCACTGACGTAAAACTGCATATGCTTGACATTTAGTAGTTTAACAGATCTAATATACGTCACATATCTGAGTGGAATCTTTAGAGTAACATAGTAGCTATAGTGACAGATAACGCCGCCAACATACTAACTACTATTCGATCGGGAGGCTGGCGACGGATTTCATATAAAGTTTTTTTTATAGAAGTTCACATGCATTGCATAAATTACAGTCCATAGAGGTACAAGCCAGGCTTTCTGGTTTACCAGGCTTCCTGATGTACCAAAAACTCGTAAATCGTTAATCTCATGCGAATTGAGACATTAAGGGCGGGTTTTATATTTTTGATGAAAAACCTTACTTTTTGCCAAGTTTACTCTAAACTCTGGGAATATATAATATAATGAATTTGATATGAAAATATAGACCAAACTTCCTTCTATATATTACTTTTATTGATTTCATACATTTATTTCATGAAAATCGGCTCTTTGCAACTCATTCCTCGCCAAAGTCGCTGAAAAGGAATAAATTTAGAGGATTCATTCCAAATAATTATACTTTAATTCGACGTGAGAAAAAAAACCATAAAATGCTCATATTCTACCATACATTTTGTGATATCAGCTTGCCATTCCGCTAGACTTGGGCGATACGAGTATTTTGCAATACTGATTACGATGAGTACGAGTATTATATAATATCGGGGACAGATATCGGTGACAAAATACTCGACGAGATGGGCGGCGTAATTCCGTTGTGAGAAGAGTATATTACTTACGGTCGCAAGAGACGTGCAATAAATCTTAATTGCTACTTATTGTGAAGAGTTCAATCCTCATATATCTTTTGTTTTTTTTTCAAATTAAAATTAGCGGGAATTCCTATCATTTCTAAAGGAGACATTTTTAGCAAAATATTGTTTTATTTTTCCTTCATACTACGATAAATATTTAAGGCTCTAGGGTCAGTACTGGTACCTAAATTATTCATTTGGAATTATCATTTAAATAGCGTATTTCAAAAATTAATCACGTTATTTACAATAATTATCTTTAATTGAAAATATTGATCACATTGTTTATCGTGATCTATTTTTATCACGTAAATTAAAAAATGGAATATCAACAGTCCCAACAGAAAAAGGCACAAACATTAGACGAAAAGAGCATTATACTTAAAAGCCTTATTTTAAAATACTCGTATTTATCGTATTGAGTAAATATTTGTCCACGATCTGCGAAGTGTGAAGCAATACTTAATGCAATGAGTAATATTCTTATTACATACTTTCAATGTTACGACTTACTTGATACATAGATATTCAGTTTATCCCTTATTTCATATCCGTTTTAAATATGAAAGAGCGAGAAAACCTGAGTACGATATTCGTGAGTGAAATAAATATAGCCAGCTAGACCATTAGCTAGGTTGTCCAGACATAAAGTAACTATTGTACGAACATCTGGTCGGTCATACCGTAGAAGTATCTCCGATTCCAAGCATTTTGTATTTTGCATATCAAGTACGTATTTTGATCTGAGATATCGAGTATTTTCAGTACTGACAATAAATAAATACGCCTCACCTCAACATTCCGGTCGCTCTGCATAACAATATACGCGACGTATTTCTACACTATTGGCACACCCGAGGCTCCATACAAGCGAACAGATTTAATTGCCTACACTATTACATACGTACTCGCCTATCCGTATCCGTTAGTGTGTGCGTTTATGAATTTAGGGCTGTCTGCAGTGTGCAGGTAAAGAATATTTACTGTCACTACATATCGGTCTCGCTCTTTGCCGGCAATCGCACTGACCGAGCGAGTTGATACAGTCTTTTATATAGTCTTGATATAGTCTTTCTAACTAATAACGTCGACCGAATGACTGTCTCGGTGGCACGCTGGCGCAGTAACTCCGTACTCCTCCGCATGTCTTTATTATTACCCAATTGTAAAAATGTTATTATATAAATATTTTATACCATACGTTTAAATTTATAAAAGTAATTTGATAATAAAAACATTAAAATAGAATTTGAAAAAAGGATCTTAGTATCCTAAAAATCCTAAAAACTAAATAAAATATTAAATAAGAATAAATTGTGTTTATTTATAAATGTGATACACAGCAATATTGTCTTCGTTGTATATTTGACTTGATTAGAATTTGCTTCATATGAAAAGCTCTTAATAAACAATGTAATAATCCTATTGCCGACACTACAAGGATACCTTTTCCAACCACGTCGCATTCAAACAAAACAATGACTTTTAAAAACAGTTTGAAATTTAAAACTGCACAGTGACACGTTTGTAGACATAAAATTATCGGTACTAACCAAATAAGTTACTGATATAAAACGAAAAGAGGGAGACAAAACAATTTGTTATACTTAGTGATTGCATTACTTTCTAATAACTCGTACACAGCGCAATAACGGACCGTAACATTTAATTATTATGAATAGTTATCAAGTAAGTTAAGTTAAACTCAACAAAACATCGCAAGATTGAATCGATACACAAGCGCACGTAGCAAGCGGTAACCTAAGAACGCGTACTCTTGATCGTACTCGGCATCTGCGGGTGACGTTAAACGGGGGGGAGGTGAGTGTAGCTTCTTTACGCCGTAACAGTTACAATTGTTTGCTGTTGGCTAATAGTCGCATTGATCATTCTTAGCAGTAAAAAAATTGTATCTAATTAAAATATTTTATTTTGTGAAGGTATTACTTTAAGTATTATATTTGACAGTTGAATGAAGGTTACGTTGTAAACACGATATATATATATATATATATATATATATATATACGTATATATATATATATATATATATATATATATATATATATATATATATATATCGTTATATATATATATATATATATATATATATATATATATATATAAATATATATATATATATATATATATATATATGTAACTAAAAACACCGAGAAAGGAAAAACCATAAAAGTCCAAAGTTCGCTCACGTGTAAATTTTTTACAACCGTTTTTTCTTAGAAACCACTTGACGTAGAAACTAGAAATTTGGCATAGTAGTAAAACTTATTAACTCGCACATACTTCAATAGCTTATATTCAAAAATATTCATATCGAAATTACGTGCGTATCCTCACATATTCGATATCTTTTAAATTCCATAAATGATGTGGGAAATCGTTTGAAAAGAATAAGTATAAGGGTTATTTTTTTTAATAATTATAGATATCATATCAAGTTTTAAAAGATATTCGGAAAAATATAAAACAAAATATGCCTCCTAATTCCGAGACCATTGAACCCAAAACTATGAAAAATAGGTTTTTTTAGAAACCCTCACAGTCTATAGGAAAACTAAAGCGATGAATGTAGATGTCATATTTCTTTAATAAACACCATGTTTTTACGCCTATGAACCTCTAGTAGGCAATATAATTATGTTTTTCTACGTTCTTAACCGATTTTCTCAGACATCGTAGCACATATAAACTTTAAATTGGCACAGCATATATATATATATATATATATATATATATATATATATATATATATATATATATATGTATATATATATAAAAAAATATATATATGTACATATAGTAAGTTTTATTAATTTTCAAATAAACAATTCAAAGACGAGATAAATAAAGACCTTAATTATATAATAAATGTTATATATCTTATGGATATAATTTGCTTATGCGATACACACAAATATTTTAAAATGTATTTTGAAAAATATATCCAAAAATATACGAAAATCTAGCTTTCTCCCCTTATTAATGAAACTACTGAATACATTTATGTTACGAAAAATTAATGTTGATAAATAGTTTAATAGAAAAACTACGTAGCTTCAAGTATTTCTAACCGCCTAAACGTATATGGAACCCACGTAGTCCGAGTTCTACTCGTGGTTAACATATTTTTATGAATTAATCGATGAATACAACGATACGATATTAATGTATCGTAACGTTGTATTCATAATAAAATTAATTATCTCTCAACCTTATTGTCTTTAGTTTCGATTCAATTCCATTCATTCGATTGTTTAATGCATTTCACTTGTTCATCCCAGTAAATTATTGTAATAAGTAAACTTTTAAGAAGTATTTGAATTATTTCTTCCATTCATTTGTTAGTTTTGATTTGAGTTTCGAATATGGCAAAACGCATGAAACGAGTCCTTTTTTATAAAAAATTTAAAATGAAATTCATATTTATTCAAAGTTTATTTAAGAAACATCTAATAGAAAAACCTGTTTTATTTACAAATACTAACGTTTACCCGCAACTTTACTCACATCGTTATAATTAAAAACTTATAGGGCGAAATTAAAACATGCAGCGCCATCTAGAATGATTAAAGGAAATTATATATTAAGTCTTTTGTACGTGAATTTATAAAACTTCTCCCTAAATATATCTCTTTAAATTAGCGATTAAAGGGAGGGATTCTACTGCTATCTTATATTGCGCATATAGCGTTTCAAAAATCACGCCATCAGTGACTCCGTTGTGACGTTGCTTCGTCACAACGGAGTAGCTTCGTTCCTATTGTGTACTTTTTTGTTTTGAATAAGAATTTTCTCAAAGTAATAAAATTTCCCGCAATAAAAAGTAGCCTATATTATATCCTCGCCTACCAACCATCTCTGTGTAAAAAACCATGTCAATCCGTAGCTCCGTTGTGGCATGAAACAATGACTAACAAACACCCTTTTGCATTTATAATATTAATTAGACTTATAATGTTAGTAAGGATGAGATTTTCCAAGTTGAAAGTAGTCTACATTTCCCGGCTCGTCAACTATTTCTGTGCAAGAAATCACGTCGATCAAATAAAGACACTTTTGTATTTATAATAGAACTTAGAATTATAATATCTGTTGGAATGAGATACCCGGCACACGACGCAGCGTATCTTATTTCTCGGTAAGCAAACTTTCAATTTTCAACGTGACAAAATTGTTCAGCTGTGACGTGAAAAAAAGACAATAAACATACTTTTGCATTTATAATATAATATTATAGGTAGTGATGATGCTCCTTTATATTGCGTATGTACTGATTTAAAAAATCACGTTAACCCGTTAGTCCGTTGCGACACTGGTTCCTTATTCACTTTGTGTACTTTTTCAGTTTCAAACAAGGGTTTTGTCCTGATGAAGAGAATCTTATATACACACCCCCCCCCCTTCCTCCACTAGCTTTGTATTATAATTACGTTAATTCCTTGCACCGTTGCGACGTGAAAAAGGAAAAACAAATACACTTTATTGTTACATTAAGTAGAATAACAAATCTGTAGAATTGGCCTGTCTGTACATCGAACATATTTTCAAAAAAAGTATTTAGGGTGACATAACAAATGTAACAGAATACAAAATACTGTGTGTATAAACCTGTTTATTTGTTCACGCATGATGTAAAAGTAGCTAAAATAATTTTGATGCAGTTTTTACTGGTGAATTATGTTAGCTCTGAGATAACATATATGCTATGTTTTATACCAATCGACCAATTAAAAAGAAGATATGGCAGTTTCACGTTTCAATATAAATTATACTTAAAAAAGTTTTTTTTATATTTTTTTAATAGGTGGCATTACGTGCATTAATTGTACAACTAACTTAATAATATTTTCTAAATACGGCGAAACTAGTTAGAAAATAAATTTTAGCCACTTTGTTTTATTTGCAAATAATTAAGTTTAAAAATGAATGACTAATTACTAATTACTAAAGTGCTATGTTATTTTCTAACATTCGATATGTGATGTCGTGTTACTTTAAAGACAATCTAGAGGTGGCTTTAAAGCAATGTCCACGAATGAAAGCAACAAATGTCGCCCCGACAAAGTCTTTTTATTGAAATAGTTTATCGATCATTAAAAGGACATGGTTACATTATAGGACAGACTGACCTTAAAATACCCATAATTTTTATTATTATTAATTTTTATCATTGGTACTCTATATTTTGTTGCTGTTTATTTAAAGACTACGGGCATTTTGGAAAGCACGGAAGAAGCAAGCACGTCAACAGCTTTAGAAGAAGTACTTTTTTTTCTTAATTATTTATTAACGTAAAAATATGACATTTAGTTCATATATTTTAAGCCGTATTTTTAATTACAGGCCGAAACCAAATAGAAATGGCAAAAGAAAAGTAGTAGACACTAATTAAAAATCACGAGTTATGGCTACCTCTACAAAGCCGCATATAGAAAATAAAATAAAATGATTTTATCATACTTAATCACAGCCATTCTAGTTAATTGGTCTGGTTAATAGCCGAAATAGTAATTAATACGGTATTAATACTAATATATTTTATTGTTTTATCGTAATTTTAATAAAACAACATAAATCAAACTGGTTACAAAAACAAATATTGAATACATAATTTAATTTTAACCACGATCAAGGTAATGCGAACATACTATAAATTTGTTGCATACAACAAGCGGCGTCGCTACGCATGCTTAGTGATTTCATGGCTCGTAAATATCCGTTTTCGAGCAGCGGGATTGTATACGTCCTTAAAGGATACGCCCTTAAAAGACCCCTCAAATCACAGCTGGATTTACTCAACAGCCACCTTGAACTTCCTACATCATCTGAATGGGACAGCATAGCAAAATATGTGTCGATTCTATTATTATTTGATAGAGTCACACGTGATATGATCACAGAAGTAACTGTATCAATATTTAAATTGAAAACGTACAGTTCATCGTTGATACGTCACGAAAAACGCCATCGTCACAGACCCTGTCTTATAACCCTGAGTTAAAAAAATGACTGAATCACTTAGTTTAGAACTGACTAATTCTTCTTACTGATTAATATTCAAGGGTGTCGCTGACCCAGTATTTGCACAAAAGCCACAGTCTTGGATCCCCGCTTTAGAAAGATCCATTTTGCAGAGCGACATAAGTTTGATTTAGTTTATAACGAATTAAGACGAATCCGTGATATAGTTTCGAAAACACAGCGGAAGGGGTCAACCATTATGAAATATGCTAATATGTTTTCCGGCAACTGCTAGAAAATATTGAAAAAAAGTAATTTCACAAATTAAAAAATTCAATAAAATAGAAGTAGTACATTAAGTAACAGTTTCATTAAAGAGTTACTTTTTTAAGATTAAGGTATAAAATTAACAATAAGTTATTTTAATCAGGTTTTATTCAGATAAATTTATTTAAGGATAATATCGTGAATGAACAAATAATTGAGCGGATCTTTTCTATACAGTATCTTTTCTATATATTTCAAGTTAGTGATTGTAAATTTGTCTGTAGGGATATAGTTTCATAAAGATATTTGGGATAAAGCTTTCTACGTCAACACCAACCAATATTGATCCTTTGTGGAGCACTCATGATCTCCTCTATGAAAAAAATAAAGCAGCTAGTAATCAAAATCCTACTGCTACCGAGATAATTAAACTCGATAGTTATTTCAGAAACGCCGTGTCAATACATATACCGTTATATACACGGTGTCCGGGAATAAGTGTCGGACAAAGAAAGACGTTATTCCTGGACTAAAAAATAGTTGATTGTCGTTAAAATAAAGTTGAATATAATATTCATAATTCTTTGTTATTTTTCCGTTTTCAGCGCCGCTCGGGGTAATAATCCGCGAACAGTTGTAAAGAGATCTAGCGGCCCGGATAACCACCGCACCCCAAGCTAGTATTGGATGATATTTTATTATTGGATAATATTTTTTTTGCACTCAATTAGAAAAAGGACGCGTTTTACGTTTTATTTCAATGACAATTGGTTCCTTTACAGCCAACGAATAGCGTATATAAATATATAGTACCAGGTGACCGAGCGATGCTCGGTGTATTTCGAGTTTCCCATAGGAAAATGAAATTGCTTGTTTCATGGTATTAGATTTAGTATTAGATTTTCCTTTCCCTTCCCTTCCCTTCATCTTCACATACCCCTTCCCTCCCTTTCCCTCTCTTTCCCCCCCCTACACTATCCACATCCACTCTCCTTTCCCCTTCCCCTTCCCTTCCCCTTCCCCTCCCCCTCCCCTTCCCCTTCCCCTTCCCCTTCCCCTTCCCCTTCCCCTTCCCCTTCCCCTTCCCCTTCCCCTTCCCCTTCCCCTTCCCCTTCCCTTCCCCTTCCCCTTCCCCTTCCCCTTCCCCTTCCCCTTCCCCTTCCCCTTCCCCTTCCCTTCCCCTTCCCCTTCCCCTTCCCCTTCCCCTTCCCCTTCCCCTTCCCCTTCCCCTTCCCCTTCCCCTTCCCCTTCCCCTTCCCTTCCCCTTCCCCTTCCCCTTCCCCTTCCCCTTCCCCTTCCCCTTCCCCTTCCCCTTCCCCTTCCCCTTCCCCTTCCCCTTCCCCTTCCCCTTCCCCTTCCCCTTCCCCTTCCCCTTCCCCTTCCCCTTCCCCTTCCCTTCCCCTTCCCCTTCCCCTTCCCCTTCCCCTTCCCCTTCCCCTTCCCCTTCCCCTTCCCCTTCCCTTCCCCTTCCCCTTCCCCTTCCCTTCCCCTTCCCCTTCCCTTCCCCTTCCCCTTCCCCTTCCCCTTCCCCTTCCCCTTCCCCTTCCCCTTCCCCTTCCCCTTCCCCTTCCCCTTCCCCTTCCCCTTCCCCTCCCTTCCCTTCCCCTTCCCCTTCCCCTTCCCCTTCCCCTTCCCCTTCCCCTTCCCCTTCCCCTTCCCCTTCCCCTTCCCCTTCCCCTTCCCCTTCCCCTTCCCCTTCCCCTTCCCCTTCCCCTTCCCCTTCCCCTTCCCCTTCCCCTTCCCCTTCCCCTTCCCCTTCCCCTTCCCCTTCACTTTGCCCACTTTGCCACTTGTGACACGTTGTGACAGGTTGCAACATGTCGTGATAAGTTGTGACATGTCACATGGTGTGACAGGCTGTGACAGGTTGTGACACGCTGTGACATGTTGTGACAGGTTGTAACAGGATGTGACATCGTCCGCCGCCGCACGGCCATTCAGTTCATCCGTTAGCTTTACAAGGAAGGCCGCGTCACTGTTTCCTGCATTTTTGATCTAATTTTACATATGCACAAATTAAACAGTAAGTAATTATTTTTAAAGTAATTTTATTAATGTGTTATCAACTACATTTTGTATAAACCATGTAAAAATCGTACCATGGAAGATTTTCAGTGAATCCTTAAGCTAATTATTTATATTTGATTTTTTTGACGAACAACTATTATTGAGCAATGGGAGTCAGTGACTCCCATTGCCCGCTTACCTTTATTTTATAATTTATTTCTTTTTCTTATTCGTAGATGCCTAAAATACGTCCTCGATCAACGAATAAAGCTCATTGGTCTTCTACCACATTAGCACAAGCAGGCGACCTTATGAAACAAGGACTTTCAATGAGGCAGGCTGCAAAATCTATGAACATTCCGTTTTCGAGCCTCCAAAAGCGATTGAAGAACCAAACCTTTTCTGATCCGTGTTTAGGACGACACCCATTATTTACTGCTGAATTAGAGCTCACTTTAGCTGAACGGATTAAGTTACTTTCGAATATTTTTTATGGTCGCACTGCTATTCACATAAGAAAAATAGCTTACAAATATGCAGATGACTTAGGACTGATAAGTAGTTTTGACCCAAATTCAAAAATGGCAGGACGTGATTGGTTGGAATGCTTTTTAAGAAGAAATAACATTTCCGTAAGAAAACTGGAAGCCACTAGTATTAATCGTATCACTGCTTTCAATAAAACAGAGGTTCAGTTATTTTATACACTACTGGAAGAGTTGATGACAAAACATGATTTCGCTCCTAAAAATATATACAACTGCGACGAAACAGGGATTTCCACTGTGCAAGATCCTGGCAAAATACTGGCCCCTAAGGGACAAAAAAGGATTGGCTCCATTACAAGCTGGGAGCGAGGGAAAAATATAACGTTATTATGTGCAATGAGCGCCGCAGCTGGATTTGTTCCACCAATGTTCATTTTTCCCAGGAAAAGAATGACACCACAGCTAGAGAAGGATGGTCCTGCAGGACAAATGCTCCGACAATGGTTGGATCAACGAGGATCTTTTTTATCAATGGCTAAAACATTTCACAAGTCATGCTAAACCGACAGTAGAAGAACCTATGCTGCTTATACTTGATAATCATACCAGTCACACCTCATTGGCTGTATGTGAGCAATGCAAGGAAAATAATATTCACATGCTCTCATTACCTCCTCATACCTCACACAGGATGCAACCCTTAGATATAACATTCTATGGACCACTCAAAGCGGCCTACAAAAGAGAATGCGACTTGTTTTTGAAAAACCGGCTGGCAGAAAAGATAACGCCATATGACGTGGCTTCTCTGTTTAATTACGCATATTCAGCTGTGGCGTCAATCAGCAAAGGAGAGTCGGGCTTTCGAGCAGCAGGGATTTTCCCACTTAACCCCTACGTATTTTCTCAAGAAGACTTCGTTGCAGCTGAAGTTCTGAATGAGTCTGTAGTAGTTGTCCATGATAGTGTTATCTCCGTCCAAACAACTGACGGCCAAATCCCATCGACGGCCGCTTCCGTCGCAACAACTAAGAAGCAGACGCCTTCTATTTCCCTTCCCATCCAAACGATTGCTGCTCAAATGCCATGTTCATCAATGGCCTACTGGTTCATCAACTGGCCCATACCAGACGCAAATTCAAGTCAAATAATAATCAATACACTGCTCCCGATTCCTAAAGGAAACCGATTTGTTACCACAAGAAAAGGCCGCGCAAAGCAACATGCACGGGATGAGACTATCCTGAAGGTTATGTGTGCGACAATTGCTGAAGAGGGGAATTGTATCCTTGACCCTCATTGTCCTACAGGCTGACTACAATTACCCGCATGTCAGGACAATGGAGGTCAAAGCTAATTTTTTTAAAAACTTCAATTAATGCCAAAGTATGATTCCAAATGAAAAAAAATTATATTGAGATTGATAGATGATTAGTTATAGTATGTAAACAAATTATTTTAATAAAGCCAGCACAACAATTTTTTTCGTTATTTCAATTATCGCTTAAGTGACTCCCATTTCCCCCTTTTTTCCTACGTTTTTTACATTGCCCATAGACAATTCAATACTTACCCATCTGTATTCTAACCTAATAAATACACAAAAAATACTAAATACGTAAGTATGTGGATTTTTATTTTACTGCCAAGTTTATTGCTTTTAAGGATAACTTTACATTTTCACGGGTGATCTCAAATTTTGGAATGTGCATGTAAATGAAATATGTATGTTCCTCATACAGAGATCGCACTGGATAATATAATATTAAAAAAAAATTTTACATTTAAAATGGGACAAAAATTGATTACATATGTATGTGTAAAATATTTAGCAATATACTTTAAAGCCTAAATTATTTAAGGTAATTATATAAAACACGAAGCAGCAAATAGTAATCGATTTTGTAAATATTGCATAAAGCCCTATATCTTGAGTTACAGTTCAAATAAATAATATGTTAGGAGAATAAGGGGAAACTTATTAATAATTGCAATAATCTAATTCAAAATATATTTTTAATTGTTTTTGTCGTGTAACGGCCGAACGGATATCGATGAAATTTTGCATGTATATAGATAATATATATGTTCAATTAAAAGACTAAGATATATATAATTACTTTATTGTTTATAAGTACATAAACGCTAAAAAAAATTATGCACGAAAAACGAAAAACTGATTGCGCTACTATTTCATTTAATTGCTGAAAGTAGTGAAAAGTAATCCAAAATATAAATTTATAACTGGTTTGATTTCAATCTACACCTATTTATCTGATTTTTGTTTTTTCTTATAATACCACGCGGCGACGCCGCGAACAGAAACTTATTTATAAATATAATTTAAATTCTAGGCAAAATAAAAAGGCGGTTCAAAAATAATTCAATATATAGTTCTTTAACGTCTTATAAAAAACCTAACTTCGAAACGATGACATGTAATAGTAGATACACATTTTTCCATCTACACGTGGTAAATTATTAAAATGACCAAATAGCTTCTATATCACTCCCACACAATATATATCACTTGCTCCAATTCAGTAATTTGGAATTCTGCCAGGTTTTAGTAACTTTTTCCCATATGGCGCGACCTTGCGGCGAAGGCGTCATGGCGCTGCACGGACCCGCATGCGCATTTCCTCTAACGTTTCCCTCAACCTTTTTAACCACATTTAAACTGGTTGAAGTATTTAAATTATATAGCTACATATTTTATGTTTAGGTTTTTGTAGTATATATTTATATAAATTTATGTAAATACAGTTCCATACCTGCAGGTAACACAGTTGTCCTTAAATTAGTGACAAATCACCAGATAATCGAGTGTAATATTAAATTGTTGGCCTAATACATAGGGTTAATTTTCGAAACTGCTAAGCACTTTCCAAGTTATTTATAGCGATTGACGAATGGATACCGACGAACAATGCTCCAACGAACAATACTAACGAAACCGCAGAAAAGAGGAAATGACATGGTCAATTTTGCACAGGCCTCAACAAAATTATTTACTGTTTCGTAATCCCGAATATCTATAAATCAATAATAAATAAGCCACCATTTCCAAAAGCTCGAGGTTTGGTCAAAATTAACAAAATACTTTTCTGTCTATTTACAATCCTACATACCTTAAATATCGATTTGTTTGAAGAATATTACGCATTTCGTCAAATCAAATCTCTAAATGTTAACAGTCATATAATTTAAGGGATAATAAAAATGTTACAATACGTAACGAAGAAACTGGAATGGTACTGTCATCTGTCAGCCAACAACTTTCAATATAAGTAATTCTATTATAATTAATTTTTCTAGTATGCATTATTTAATGACATAATTAATATCTCTCAGATACAAAAATTACATCTTCTTTATATATTAACAATATTAACAAAATACAAAAGATGACATTACGTTTCGCGATAACATTGCAGTTCAATAAGCCTTGTTTAAATAATAATACATTGATGATCTAAGTAATAATTAATAATGATATTCATTTTACTGTTATTATAATCTTAAATGATCTATGACGAATGGATAACGGCTCTGACAAAAATAACCAGTGATTTTAAGCGTCGCACTGTTCGCAGGAGTGCTTTGCCTTTTTTATACATATTGTATCCTAACCTTACTTTCTCTGTACGAGACAACAGAAATACATATAATACTTTGAATTTGGCAACTGTATGTTTTATACATATAAAGATTACTCTGTGCACTCGTGCACTTTATTCTAATTCACATACTCGTGCGAGGGTATCAGCGAACATTTCACGAAAATTTCGGGTACGAATACGACCACGAACATCTGTTCAAATTATCCGTGAATATGAAAGACACTGACATCGGCGGGGCATCTACTTTTATTGCAGAACTTATTTAATTATATCTACCTTTTATTAAAGAAAAGAACATAAACATACACATCCCCTTTTTTTATTTTTCCATTCTAAAAGATTAATATAACTGGATAGAAGTGTTAAATACAACGTAGATACCGCATAAATTCTAATATTTTGCATATTTCTTTGACTCAAGATACAAAAATTCACATTAAGGCGTCTGCCCTAAACAGAATTAGATAATATAAAACATACTGTTTGCACTGTGTGCGAATTGGAATGAGATAATACAAACATAATGTTCGCACAATGAGACCCAACTAGAGTATGTGAATGTACTATTTATAGAGACAAGTGTCTGAAGTTCAGCAATCAGCGCGGCAGCTCTACCCTAAGTCAGCTATACTCCAAACTGTGAAATTGCAACTAAAACTATGCAATCACAAAATTTATATAAATTCAAGCAACTATATGCCTCATACTACACTACCTTTTGTTTCTTCATATTCGATTCTTATTCTAAAATCATCTTCATTTTCTTCGCTAACGAATTGCGGTTCCCCAGAAAATAAATTAAGCCCACATATATAATTTAAAAATTATAAAAATAAATAAAAAAAATATACTCATCAATTATTTAATGTATTGTCCCTACAACATATATCAACAAAATTCTGAAACACTCGAAATAAAGGTCAGAGTGCGATAATTTAAATAACGGTCTAGTACGTAATTAGCTCACAATGAAAAACTACTAAAAAAAGTGATAAACTACTCATCTGTTAAACCTATGCCAAGGGTGGAAACTGATTTTCAGCAAAAAATACTAATTTTACTAACAAAACAATTGTTATTAATGACAATCGTCAGACAGTTTAGCTGTATAAAGAACATTTATCAATCGATAAATAAAAATAAAAGCAAAATATGTATTTAATGATTGGCCTCCACCATCCTCACAGCCAAACAAACCTTTAGATCTAAAAAACTATTCATATATTAAATAAATACATAGCATGCTTGCTACCATTTTATTAAACGGTACTTATTTCTGATATCAAATAAGTACAGTTTAATAAAGGGTTAGCACATATGCCATGTTAATTAAAAGCCAGCTTTCTTTAGCACATTCAAACTTATCGGAATTATTTGGTAGTTAATTAAGGGTTTTTAAACATACTAGTGTTAAAAAATATATCCAATTATGTCTGTAAATGCACTCTGCAACCAACTGTACATATAAAGCGTAAAATAGAACATTCACTCTTCGAAGCCTTGAGGGCTGTATAAAATATTATAATCATTGTTCGCAATCATTTAAAAAAAAAGTGACTTTTACCGACCACGCTTAAAAATTGATAAACTGACTATACTACTCAGTTTCCATCCTTGCTCTACACATGTAAAACTAAATATTTAAATGTGAATAAGTGTCCATTGCAGAGTGGAAGAATAGATGCTCGGAACATCAGATACTACATTAAACAAGAAACAAGAAACTGCATATTAAACAAGAAACTACCAAGATGTAATAAATACCCTTTTTTCCTATATTTCAATAAGTTGTAATTTAATATTCATCTATACTTAATTAAATATTCTGAAAATTGTACTTGTGACTTGTCTGATATGTCTGGCCAAACCAAAATACTACACCAGCACCACCACGTAACAACAACAGCCTTCAGTCCTATTTCCTACTAAACCACCGCAGTAACGTTCTAAAATAACATCGAGGGGACAAACATTTGCTGGAGCTTGCTGTCTATTATAATATGTCCATAATAAATCCTCTGACTAACAAGTCTAAACTTTATGCACCCTCTTTATTGAATAGGGACTATTACTTCCTACCTGCAAAACCATTTCTTGTGAATGTTCCAATTCTTGACACTTCAGTCTGGTAGACACTACTTTCCCATATATGTTTTGCAGAATATGATGGGGCTAGTCTGACTTGATATGATCCTAAATCAAACAAAAATAACTTATTGAAAAGAATTTATAGAAATTCCCCAATTAAGGTAAGTCACTTTCCATCCTAGTATAGATTATTCTTCTTCTGTTTATATTACTATCACTAACTAATTGCCCAATATGATTAGGCGCATCCATAAAACGCAATCTTCTTTCAATTATTTCCTCAGAATTGAGTTGCCTTCTAAAACTGGAAAAAAATTCTTTAAAATAGCTGTGACCATTTTAAAATCTGTCATTAGATGTGTAGAAGCTTGATTGAAATATCTCTGACTGCATGTTTTAAAATCCCTCTTAAATCTGTCATTAACTCCTTCTATTACCCATTTGCACACTAGCCCAATGTACAGAGTTTGGCATTTGTTATGCATTTTGAAAATAAAAAATCTCAAAATTTTACTTAACGATGTTAATTAAATCTTCCATTGGTGAGCATTAAAACTAAAAAATACAATGCTATTTTCAGGTAGTAAATTCCACTGATTTAAAAATAAATGTGTTGTGTTCTTGTGTTAATATGCATTTGATGAGAGTGTGAAAGAGGCGCAGTGAAATATTATTACATCTGTTAAATATGGAGTGGGCAGACATATTTAGGGCCTGTGAGTGTATAGTGAGGTAGCATTATTAAAGATCTACTTGGGAAGGCAACACACCCTTGTAGTTGGTGGTAATTGGAGTGGTGCTGGTGGCGTAGGACTTAACATAAATGATACATTAACCTGTGGGACAATTTCAGAGGGTATCTGTTTCTTCTCTTAATGGGTCTCGAGTTAGGTGCTGGTTAGTTCTCGGGGATTACAGACCTGGGAGCTTCTTGACAAATCCTAGAGAAAAGATACATATTTTATATCATGTCAGTTTTATAAAAATAAGATATAGCCAATATGGGAATTACAGGTTCTTTCTATGTTCATTGTTGTATCTCAATATTACATTATCCAGATCAATAGTTTATATTATGAACTAAGTGATAAATATAGCATTATTAGCAATTCCCAGGCAACATGAAAAATGCTCAAGGCAAGCGAGCAGGATAGCAAATACTATTAAAATTATTGCAAGGGACAAGCATTATATTATCCACAGTTTATCGAACAGTTAATTAAAAATGTTACGTCTTATTTTAAAACTATTATTGCAACAATAAAGTGCAAATCTATCAGACGATTAGAGATATGTGTAACTAACTTTTTTATGCTTTTATTTCTCTATGAGAGATTACAGAACAGGTTTCCTATTTCTATTTAAAATATAATTAAATAATATAATTGTAGCAGTGACCATAAACGGTGACAACTTACATGTAAATAACAATTTATTAAAATTAATTTAGCTTATTTTGACTTGACATTATTCATGTTGTCCGGGTAATATGAATATTTTCCACATTTTACACTTGGTCCATAACATTTGTACACACTAATATGGTTATAGAAAAATTGTTTCATACTGCTGCATTTACAATAAAGAAAAAAGAGTGTTTGGAAAAATAGTTTTTTTGTTTGTTACACTGTCTTAACTATATTATATTTTTGTGTTAAATAATAAATAAATAAATTTATAAATATCAAATACTGTGTTTGAAATCACGAATAATGACAATTAAGTCTAAATATTTATAACTTTTACTTCCTTGTCAAAGTGCAGTTTTGTATGGGCACTTTTCTCCATAAAATAATCGAGACGGACTACTACTTTTAATGAATATTTTGTTTTTCACCTGTATTCTTTCAATTAAAGCAATAAAAATTAGGAAAATCACATTTTCGCTAAACTTCTGTTCTTGTGTTTCTTGTTCCCAATTAATTTTTGTCTTTAACGAACCGAGTTGACGGGGCTGTCTCGTCTATGCAATCAATCCGTGTATTACTCGCAAGCATACTCGACTTAAACAAGATGTGGGCGTTTATGCTAATCATGATAAACGTTGTTAACGCCTGTTAACGTTGACGACGATTAACTTGGACCAAAACTGTTAATATTAACATGTAATGTATTTAGGTGCGTACTATAATGAATGTATACACCATGCCCAAAATAACCGACTTTGTTTACAAATTTCTATTTGGACTCGTTTATATAAACACAATAAATTAAACCTGATAATTATACAGAGCTTGAGACATTCAATACGTAAATAATAAATATAGAAAAGAAGCTATGCGGATTGTATTGAACTCCTTCGATACATTTTAATTTTTTCTCTTAATATTTTATAATATAAATTTAATTAGTTTAGAACTTCACATGATTGTAACATTAGAATAATTAATAAATTTATTACTTTGAAAGCTAATGTATTACATTATTCATTATTTCATTATTTCTCCAACAACTTTCGTTATCTGATGTAAAATAATTCCAAGGATCACTTTGTTTACACCTTTCAGATATTTTTAATAAATTTACAAAGTTTCTTGACCCAGACACAAACCAAACAAACATATCCAGTAAATTAATATTGATTATTAACAACAAAAATTAGTGTCTTTCTAACTCTTTAAAAAAATTTAAAAATGTTATTCTCGTAATAAATTCTCGTATTTAAATCTATAAAAAATAACTGGTAATAAAATATAAAATATTTGCACTAAAAGGTCAGACGTAATTAATTTCTTAGTAATATTAAAATGATATGTAAAATGTTACCCATAAAAATATCCACTACGTAAATGTTATTAATACTAATAAGTTATAGTGCATTTCAGACTTTTGTAAAAAAAATTTAAAATATTACTTGAAATAAAAATATCTACTGAATATTAAATCTGTAAAAAAATAACTAGTAATATAGTATAAAATAATTGCGTTAAAGACCACAATTAATTGATATTGAATATATTTGGCGTTAATTTTGTAGAAATTCATTATTCACAATTAAATGAAACTACGTGATGTAGTATTATTTCTACTCTCTTTAATTTCTTTACCACGACCTAGGTTTCGTTGTATTACAACATCTTCAGGTGGGATATTAGCAAAGATTAACTCTTAGGAACAACCAACAGTATTTATATATTTCAAACACAATAAAATAATAATTCAAACATATTTCAAACATAATAAAACTTTCAAATACCCTTGCTTTTGTATAAATATATTTCCGATAATAAGATATGTAGAATTAGTGTATTACCTTGGCCTTACTTTCAAATACCCTTGCTTTTGTATAAATATATTACTAATAATAACTTCCATTTAATTTTATTACATACACCGTAAAGTTTGCATTGTATAACCTCACATAATAACAACAATTGAATTTATTACCCTTACTAAAATACTGGTATATTGTATAACTATCGGTAATATAATAAAACCTACACTGCGCCCCTGCAATAAACTCACTAATATAAACAATGGTAAAATCCGCACAAACCAGGCTTCCGCTATTGTGTTTGAAACATATAAATACTGTTGGTTGTTCCTAAGAGTTAATCTTTGCTAATAGCCCACCTGAAGATGTTGTAATACAACGTAACCTATAGTCCATTCAAATTGAAGATGGAATGTTTGTAAACAATCACTTTTGACAGTTAAGGTATTGCAAACCTTTTTCTTACATTCACGTTAGTAATTTAATGTGGATTTATTTGTGATTAAAAAATATTTTTTTTTAGTGTACATATTTACACTGTATACATACGCAACTTACATTATATAGGTTATATTTTATATTTAAAAGAAATTCAGATAAGTAAGATGCGTTTCGAATAATTTATAAATATTACTGTTACATAAAAAAATATATAATACCAACAAAATTCCTCTCATACTTAATCCAGGCTTGAGACTGGCAGTCATAAAGACTGGCGTATTTAAAAAGTTGTTGGTAGCCAAATCTCTACTAGTAATTCACCCTTGGCAAACCTTCATCAACTATCTGTCTATCTAATAAATAATATTCTATCATACTAACAAATAATACTTTATTTTCTAAGTATATTAGTAATAGTAGTTTAACAAAATGTTAGTTAGAACACAGAAAATGAAATTATTACAAAATAAAACAAGTATTACATAATTTTCAAGAAATGACAAACAACTTTTAAAAACATAAAATACACTGATGTGTAAAAATAAACCAAATACGTTAACATTCTAAAGAAAAAAATACAACAATTACATCACAAAGAACTCAAAATATATATTATAAATACACAAAGTACACTAATATTTCACATTACTATATAGAAATACACTAATATTTCATAGAAAAATTACACTATAGTGTTACAATCAAATCATAATGAACTTAATACACAAAATACATATTTATATTTTAAAAAAACCACAAATACTTTATTATTTCACAGAAAACAATTAACCACAGTGCACGTGAACATGAATCACATCACAATGAACTTAAAACGTGAAATCACTAAAATATTTAATATAAATATAAATACACTACATACATCATAACAATTACAGATTATCACACTTATATCACAGAAATATCAGATTCTGAAGTATCAGATTCTGCGCTTTTTCTATTGCGTTTCTGGTATGTGAATTTCAATTTCTTTAAAATATTGTAGAACGTCGTCCTTTTGAAATTAGGTAAGGCCTCATCGTTGTTCACCTCCATAAGAACCTAGTCGATCGTAGGTAGTTCATTTTTTAAATAAAAAGTATGGACTTTACGTCTAATCGCGCTCAGCTCTAGATCATCAAATTTTGTCAATCTTGACGGGTGCGGCAAAGACGAGCGGATGCGTCCTTCGATATTCCTGAACTGTATTGTACACTGTGCTTAGATCAACACCGGTAATTTCAGCCATTTGCTTTGCTACGTATTTTTTGTAAATGTGTTTTTCCTTGGGCGTAATCTTTTCTACGTATTTATATACGTTTATTAAAATGGTTTTTTCTTTCGAGCTTAAAGCATTCTTCTTAGAGCGTTTCTTCATGGGCGATGAAAATGTTATAATCCCGCCGCTAGTAACTGGTACATACGCCATTTTATTTACACAATAAAAAGACACTAACAATAACACATATTATTATATAACAAACCGAACTTACCGCTATGAATCAAACAATAATATAATAAACTTAATGTAATACAAAGTAATGAAAACAATTTACAAAACGCCAAAAAATCAGCGAGCAATAATTGCAAACGTCAAAGTTGTTCAAAATTCCAATGGGAAAATACGTTTAGTACGGACTGGAACACCGATGCTTCGCCGTCATGTTGTTCTCTTTGCTAGCGGTGCGCGCCAAAAGTTGGCATACATGCGAATACACAGTTAGAAAAAAAATATAATTGATCTCCTGAATTTATAAGCAATTTGACATAAGAATTGTGATAATATAAATAATGAGTATTGCAAATAATTATACTAGTTGTGCGCTCGGATTAATTCAAATTTATTTAGTTCTATGTACATTTCTATATGGCTTCTTCAATACCATTATGAAGTTTCGTGTTTGTGGAACAGATAAGACTGACGGATGATTATACGGATCCGCATTGGTTGTCCTCAAAGCAAAAATTAATAATTTAGTTTTACTAAACATACATATAATAAAAGTTAATGACATAATGTGCAGTAAACATTGTCATAACGCTTTGACTTGTAGTGTAATCCTATATATTACATTTTCTTTTGGCGGTACCGTTCCGACGTACCTACAGATCGTATTGTGTCACTAGTGCATATGCATTCAAAGTGCACTTAATCAATTACAGCCATCCGCTAACAATTGGGCGAAAAAATAAAATCAATAATTTTTTTTTCACAAATTGTCCCGCAAAATTGTTAAGCAAAAACCAGGTATTTTTATTTGATATGGAGCAGGTATCTTTATCTGATAAACTGAGGATTTTATGAAATGCAACGATAGTACGGTTTTAAAATAGTAGGGTAATTCACATGAAATGGCCAATTGAAAAATATCACTGTTTTTACTCTAGATGTCGTAGCTAAATCTAGTGAGCGGCTACTACCCGAACATGTAGATACTTTACCGTATACGTTGTGGTATTGAAAACAAGTAAAAAGCATTTTTATCTTCAAAATGTAAATTTACTTCAGATTTTTTAGTATATTGATATTTGATGTTGTAGTGTTAATATTTATAAAATTTATTATGCTTTTACTATTTTTTCGTTAAATACAATAATCCATTGATAACATAACCTCAAATCGAATAACAAATTCATAAATGGCGCTAAATTTAGATTCCAGATTATACTTTCCAGATTATGCTTACATGATAATAATAAAAATGACAGAGTTATTGAAGAGATTTCAATGATACTTGAGGATCCTGCGTCTGAACGGGTTCAAGAAGAACTTCCGCCAACAGTGCCTTTAACATAAACATCTAATGAGGATGCTCACAAAAGGATACGCCTTCAAAGTACCTGACTGATATGTACCCAGTTGTAGAACTGCTTAATAGCGTCCGGAAACATGTGCAAGCAAGTAGCAAAGGTACTCGCATCCCAAGATTACATTAGAGAAAAAAAGAGAAGGTAAAAATAAAAAGATTATGAAGAAAAATCTAAATATTGAAAAGCAAAAAATGAAATTATATTCAAGTTTTGAGGAAGAAACGATAGAATTAGCTGGTGAAAATTGCGGTTCCGAAAATAATATATATGATACGTGGAATACGGTGAAAATTACTACGAAACTGAAAAAATAAAAGATTAGCTGCTATGAATTGTTTGTAAATTATGGCAGCATATAAATTGCACTCCATTCAACAATTATTGTAATTCTTGTGGCAAGAAAATGAAGAAACAAGAAACGGAAAAGAAAAACTAGTGCGAGAAAAAAGCAAAAAGTAACGGAAAAGGCAAAGGGAGAGGAAAAATGAGTCGGAAATTAAATGGCTATCTTATCCTTAAATGGGCGGCCAATTTCTAACAGATTTTAACATTAAAGCTTTTAAAAAAAACATCCTAAATTGCATATATAATTTGTAGACTACATGGAAAAATAGTTTAGTACTAACATTTATTGGAAAAGAAAATAACATGTCACAATGTTTGTTTAATTATCTATACGCCAAATATACCATAACTATATCTGCGTATAAGGTAATCAAATCTAGAAATATAGCAGCGTAAGCTGACATATTATAGCTATCTCACTCTAACGCCTTATACAATTAGTGAATAGCATATATGGTCTAGATTTTTTTAGCGTCGAGATTTTGATTATTTTCACAAATTGTTTGAAACACCTGACTATTTCGCAAAAAAAGTGGAGGGTTGTTCATTTTTACCGTGTAAAATTTACAATTCCTGTCAGTAAAATAATGTCGGTAACATTTTGTAGAGTGAAACTTTCTGAAGTTAGTATTTTGTAACAATGAATTTTATAAATTGTCGTCAGCTGATCGAATATATATTTGTGCCAACCAATAATTAACTGTCAAATTCGATAGTTTGTAAACATTCTCTCTTGAAATTGAATGGACTATAGTAATGACCAACAATTTAAAACATACATAAAAAAAACGAAAAATAAATTAATAAACTGTTTCGAATATGATTTGTGTGTTTTGTGGACAGAGAGTATTCGTATACGTTGTAGACTTGGGCGATACGAGTATTTTGAGATACTGAGTATGACAAGTACGAGTACTATAAAATATCGGTGACCGATATCAACAATGACTTCATTGGTGACAAAATACTCGATGAGAATGGGCGGCGTAATTCCGTTGTGAAAAGACCATATTACAAACGGCTATGAACTTACGGTCGCGGGAGACGAAAAGTAAATCTTAATTGTAACCTATTATGAAGGGTTTAATGTTCTTATCCTTTATTTCTTACAACTAAAATTGGCGGGAATTCCTATAATTTTTAATAAAATACAGTGCTCATTTTTCTTCATACTAACAAATATTTATGGCTCCAGGCTTAGGACTGGTAATTAAATGAATCATTTGGCATAGTCATTTTGATAGCGTATTTAATAAATGAATCACATTATTTACAATATAACCAATAATTTAAAAAATGGACCATATTATTAAAAAAATTTTTTTTCTTTTTTTATTTTTGCCATGTTTATTTTAGCAAATTTTTTTTTTAAATAATGTAGTAAGATGTTCGGAACAAGCAAATTATTTCGTATTGATTATTGTTAAATTGGATGTTTTCTATTCAAATATTTCCTTAACTATATTTACACTACAAAATAATTACGCTCAACTGTGCTAATATAAAAACGGAGAATCATTAGACGAAAAGAACATCGTAAAATCCTTGTTTTATAATACTCGATTCGATATATTCAATTGACATTCGTCAATATCGAATCGACGGTTTATGCATTACCAGGCTAGTGGCCAATCTTTCGTCGACGATTATTGCGTAATGAAAGTTAATGAGTGAATTTTTATAGATTTGTCCGATAGTTTATTAATTTCGACGTTTTTTATTTAATTTTAAGATCAATAAAAAATTAATTGTGGTCCACAATTAAATGAAACTACGTGATGTAGTATAGAAATAATACTACTTTCTTTAATTTCTTTACCACGACCTATTATAGACATATTTATTTTAAAAACAGAAAAAGCTTTAATGTTAAAGTCCGTTAGAAGTTGGCTGCTCATGTAAGGATAAGATGGCCATTTAACATCCGGGCCGTTTTCCCTCTCCCTTTGCCTTTTCCGTTACTTTTTTCTTTTTTCTCGTGTAAGTTTTTTTTTCCATTTCTTGTTTCTTCATTTTCTTGCCAAAAGGATTGCAAGAATTGTTGAATGGAGGGTAATTTACATGCGGCCATAATTTACAAACAATTCATTGCAGCTAATCTTTCATTTTGCAGTCTCGTAGTAATTTTCACCGCATTCCACGCATCATATATATTATCTTCGGAACTTGAATGTAATTTAACTTTTTGCTTTTTAATATTAAGATTTTTCTTCAAAATCTTATTATTTTTACTTTTTCTTTCCTTTTTTCACTAATATAATCTAAGGATGCGAGTACCTTTGCTACTTACTTGTACAGTTTCCGAACGCTATTAAGCAGTTCTACAATTGGGTGCATATCAGTCAGGTACTTTGAAGGCGTGTCTTTTTGTGAGCATCGTCATTAGATCTTTATGTTAAAGGCCCTGTTGGTGGTAGTTCTTCTTGAAACCGTTCAGACGTAGGATCCTCAAGTATCATTGAAATCTCTCCAATAACCCTGTCATTTTTAAGATTAACATATATGTAAACATAATCTCGAAAGAATAATCCGGAATCTAAATTTAGCGCCATTTATGCATTTATTATTCGATTTGAGATTATGTTATAGACAGGTATTCAATGAAAAGACAGCAAAAACATAGTAAATTTTTAAAATATTAATACTACAATATCAAATATCTACGTACTAAAAAAATCTCAGGTAAATTGAAACTTTGAAGTTTAAAAACATTTACTTTTTAATTTTTTTTAATAACAAAATGTATATAGCGACGTACACGTTCCAGTAGCAATCGCTCACCAATCTTAGCTCACGACATATAGAGCAGACATAAAATTGTTCGGTTGGTAGTTTCATCGAACAGGCCACATCATATTGAATTACCCTATGCTAATACTCGGAAACTCAGCCTTGATTATATTTCGATATATTATAGTGCATTCGCAGTGATTCCTTATGACGCATTTTAATATTCTTGCAAAAACAAAACTCTTTATGAGCGGCATAGTGTACTAAGCGGTAAATAATATAATAATTGAAATATTATTCTGAAAAGAAAACATACATCTACGTTTGTGTTTCGTACGAGTAGTTTAAAAAATAATATATTTATGTCAATAACTGCGGAAAATGTAATGTTTACCTCGTCCCAAAATCTTCGACAAATAATTAAATATTTATTTCAAATTTACATAACTTTATTAATTTTCATACTACTCGAATAATCTGAAAAACATTTGAATAGATATTAGAAAGAGAAGAAATGTAATACCCATTTTTATGGTTAATACACCTTGATACTTAGTTAATAATATTATTTTGACACCGTACTTTCGTTCGGCTTTCATAAAATCATCATTTTTTCAGATAAAAATGCAGATTTGTGCTTATGAATTTTATTTTATTCAATAAACTTTTATTCTCCATTCGGATATGTATATCTGGTAAAACTAACTTATTAGTATTTGGTTTGAGGACAACCAATGCGGATTCGTATGATTATCTATCTATCCACTTGTTGCCCAAACACGAAACCTAACAATTGTATTGAAGTGGCCATATATAAATTTGCTTAGGACTAAACAATCTTAATTAATCTGAGCGCACAGCTAGTATAATTATTTCACTCATTATTACACATTGTTTATATGTTCACAAGGGCACTTCTTGTTCAAAGGTTATATTAAGGATATCAATTATATTTATTTCTTTACTATATGCCCACGTATGGCAACTTATTTATACAACATGTATTCCATAGATAACATACTAAAGTATATTCAATGCTTGCTTGCAACACATCAATGTAATGGCCACAGAATAGATACGATACAGAACGGACACGATCCATACTAGCCAATATAGAAAAAAAGTCGAACTTTTTCATACATGGCGAAACGCTGTCAAAATAACTCCCCTTTCTCGTCGCCTCACCCTTCCTGACCAAAGATTTGTGTAATTATTATTAATGCCCATAGATGGCGTAATCTCTTACTCTCTGTCTCTCACAAATGGCATTATCAAAGAAAGTAATTTTAATTCATAAATTTATTAAAATTATAAAAATATTTCACAAAAAACAAACATGAAAATAACATTACTATACAATTTAATATATTTTAAATATCATTACTATGAAAATACAATTCAAGAAAATTTAAATAAAATCGAAAATACAATTGTAAACAGCATGAGGCGTCTCCAGGTAGCACTCTGGAATCAACTAGGTGGTAATTGCATAAATGAAAGTGGGCAACTCATCAACATCTGAAAAGAAGCAAAAATATATACAAAGCTGACATGATTATAGCGATGTATGTCTTCCTTTAATTATAATAAAAGTCGTATTCATGACATGTGATATTTCAAAATTATACATTTGTAATTGATGTTTATATGACATATTCAGTTGTGCAAGCAAAAATAAGTGCATAAGGATATTATGGTATTATCACATAAATAACCTTCGACATTTTCCTACAGAAGCCGCTAATACTGGATCGGTGTAGCATTACTGTATAACAATTTCCTAGGCTAGAAAGTTTTCATTAATAAAGTGTCTTCCGCAGATTCTATGTTTATGTCTGAGGAGACCATTCCAATTAACTGTCCAATTCTCCCTGCCACACAAATTCAGCCAAGCTTTTGCCCCGCAAAAAAAACAAAACATTAAGTTAGGTATAATAATTTCAATCAATCCGCCTTTTTCTTTCTTTCAATTAGAAGAAAACTTACAACAAACAAGGTTTGATTGAATATAAATGATGCTCACAACATTATTTAGTAAAAAATTCAATTTGGAAAACCAATTTACTACAAGCGGATACACTCAAGAATGTCTGAAGTAATTTCACGGAGTTTTCCGACAAGAAAAAACTTCGTCACAAAACTGTAATTTGTGTGGAAATATTTTTAAAATCCATTTTCTTTAATTATGTCGTAATCGGCGCCTATAACTAACTAAAACATCTTTTAGTGCAAGGTTTCTTTTAAACAAAACAGTAAAAATTCGTTTTAACCAGAACTTTGCAACTCTTCCAATTAAATTTTAACAATAAACAACTGTAGCGTCGCAAGTCATCAATTGCTTTGCGCTGTTAGTGTATACAATTTATAATAATTTTTTAAATATTATATAATAAACAATAATAGATAACACTTACCGGCTTTCGTCACGAGGCAGGGAAAAAATTACAATTTTGTCCTTTGTTCTATAGGAATTGCACCCCAAACTATACACGCCATTACAAAATAAAACGAAGATCTTAATATATAATAAAACAAAATAACAAATATCGGAACATATAAGAAAACAATAGCTACAACACCCTTTTTACTTAATTAAAATGCTAAACTTATAATATTAAATATGTGTAATATGTTTTTGCGCAGTAAAGTACTGTCAGTCGTTTCAAATAGACTCAGTGTTGAGTAGTTTCTGTCTGTGTTTTCTAGAGTGTTCGTAGCGTCTCTTGCATGGTGACACATAGCTGTCGCTGTACACATTTAAAATTTTCCGACCAATTTCCTTAAGAGATGCTGTCACCAAATCGAGGACCTGCTTGGCCACCCCTGGTAATGGCGATTAAAAATCGCAGGAGATGTCCGTACCACAGATCATGTACTAAAGTCCGTAACATCTCATTTTCCAATATTGCTCTCTAAATTTTTGGTGTTTCATAAAAATATTTTGCATTATATTAAGTTTATTATATTATTATGTGTTTTGTAATGTTAAATTCATTGTATTAAGTGTGTAATATTTTTAAGTACGAGTGTAATTAAAATGGCGTATGTTCTTCTAAGTACCGTGCCTATAAAACTATTCAATAATACATATCACTGTAAAATACTAAGATTGCCGTCATATCACCGTAAAATAAACAGAATCAAAATGATCTAGATACAAAATAAATTATATGTGGCGAAAGAAAACACTACTTTTAAATTAAACGATGTCAAAATATTTCTACTTGGAGCAATGTCATTTAATAAGCCCCGCGGTATGGCTAAACGAACATTGTTACTGTTGATTTACGATGTAATTACTGTTTATATACGATGTAATAGATAGATTTATGATGAATAAATTCTGCTAATAGGTTCTGTAACAGATATGATATGTTCTGTAATACTATTTTTCAGTGATATCGGCAAAAAGCCGGCCTCGCCCGGCACAACCATCTTTGGATATCGGTGTGAAGCCCAGATGCATTGTGATGTAATTGTATATGTATTCAGTGTATTTTTCCTGTGAAATGTTATTGTATATCGTGTATTTTTATACATTAGTTCGTTTTAAAAAAAATATTTTAATGATTACTCAAAAAATAAGTATTTGCGATTACTTTGTAATAATTTTCTGTATAACTTAAAATTTAATTAATCCTTTGACCGCCAATATATTATAAATTAAACTTACCCTGTACTGATTTGACCTTGGATTCGGGCCGAAAAGAGAACACGGCGCCGATAATTGTGTTAGTTATTTAATAGATATTTATAGTTTACACATCCCCTTTGATATAACACATAAGCATTAATATTTCAACTGAGGAATAAGACAATTTACTTCCAAGAAAGATTGTTAATTTTTTTATAATATTAGAATGTCAACTATAGTAAATGGATTTTAATTTTTAAATTTTAATAAAATTTACAGAGAAACACATACGTGTAGGTATAGAACCTCATCCACCAACAAATGATTTTACTCTATGTTGACTTGGCTTCAAATCGGATTGGCAAGAGAACGTTGTGCTGATAACTTATTCATTAATCATTTGATGCTTATTGTCTGTACATCCCCCGAAAACAATCGTTATACATAAACGAGTAAATATCGCAATAAGATAATTTATTTCGAAGAACAGTTGTTCAAAAATATTAAAATATGTACTATGTGTGGACTTCGAAATCTAATGAAATATGCAATGAAGTACCCGTTTCGAAAAATTATATAACATTGTACGTAAAAAGAATTTTGAACTATAGTCAAACCAACACATGCTAATACCAAGTATATTTGAATGAGTCAATTGCGCAAAATAGAATAAAAGAAAATTAATGCCATTAATACAAATATAAAATGAAAGGAACTAATAATGTTATATCGCGGGTTACAAAACGTGATGGTTTACTATAAGCAGTATCAAGGTATGAATACTTTGCGCTTTGTCATATCTAACATAAAAAAGAAGTTTCATTCGAAATTAAAATCTGTTAACTGTAATCGTCGAAATGAAAACTCAGACACAAATGTTTACAGGTAAAAAAAATATGAACTACATAAAGTTATAATTTCACTTTTAAATCTTTCTAATTTGGATCCAAAATGGAAAAGTTTATAAGTAAAATAAAGCTCGATCCGTATCAAAGATATACACTGCACTACCAGACCCATACTAGATTGCAATATACACAAGCATGCACGCACACATGCAGGCAAGCGCGCACACACGCGTGATACAATATCAATTGAAAATAAGAACAACAGTTCATGTCGTCATCATGTCATTTTATTTAGACGTAACAAACTTCGGTCAAAGCTTTTTCTGTTTTATTATACTCTATAATGTACGCTATCACTAAAGATGAAATTGCTCTTTTAAACATGAAACATTGTTATTACCAAGAGTGGTGGCCGATTAATTGGGATGGACATTAAATCCGCTATGGGTATATACAAACCTTAAAAGTGAGAATACACGTAAACTCTATTGTCTGCCTTCAAAGTTATAATTTGTTTTATTGGTCGGAGTACATTTGTACAGTAACAACATCAAATTTTATTAGTTTTCACAGTTTATTACTTCCTGTTGCTATATAATAGGTCGTTTAATCATTTTATGATTTTGGTACTTAGCGACCATGGCCATTAACAATAAGACGAGAACTAAGTTTATAGTTTAACTTTAGCATGCGACTATGATCATAATATATATCACTACGATTTTTGGAATCCCTAAATCTAGCATATCTAGCATATGTTAGGAAACGCAAGTACACTGGTTAAGATCATAGGGTTTTGAATCTATAATTGTGCTAAAATTCCTAGAAGATAAGTGCTAAGCTGAAGAGAAAATTGATATAAGTTGATGTGCATATGAATCCATCAACAGTGCATGTGCCAACAACTTCTGGAAATGGGCACCTAACCAGAAACTTAAAAAACTCCTAATGTTTACTATGAACAAGGAAAGGCTGTCACGAACTAAGAAAGACAAACATTAGACAAAAGGCAACTGAGAGAGGCGCACGCATCTTCTTTATCATCGCAATTTCTTTATAAATTAAAGAATATAAGCCTCCATGCACTGATGAAAATGTACATTTCGAATAATTGCTATGAGTAAAACGGACAGCAAGTAAATATCTCAGTTCGGACATTACATACAATATTGTCTATTTTAAAACTAGCTGTTCATGTGACTTCGTTCACGTGAACTTATGAAAAATATTAATAAACAGGTAAACTGTAAGATCGAAGGTTAAAATATACGTAAAGCAATCTGTAATTATTATAGGAGTAAACTTTTTCATATATGTAAGTGAACTTTGTGTTGAAATATGAAATTACTGTATCTTATTTTTTTCAGTGGGCCAATTTTGATTAAAAAAAACCTATATGTTAACCCCAGTACAACAAAAGGCCACTTTAAAACCCCCATTAAAATCATTTTAATGGTTCTTGCATAATGTGCGAACAAATAAACATGCCCACAGACGAAAATACCAAAAAGTAAATTACTTTTATCATGTCCCCTTTTAATCACTTTTCTGTAAATATCTTCAATGCACATATATTCAAATTCTATATTTTTACTATATGCATAGATTTTTGATGTCCTGTAATTGATCTAATAAGGTGCGATCATATGCCGCTGAAGAAAAAATCACGCGAACATGTTACTTACCCATATTGAAGACAGAAATCTAATGGAAATTATGCACTTTTATACTTTAAATCAGTTACGCACTAATTTTCTATATCTTTGCTAATTTTACTATCCAAAATTCACAAATTCATTGCCCCCGAGTAATGGTAAAATGAAAACATAAATAGATATAACATTAATGTAAAAAATACGTTTGCGCTTAATTCAAATTCTTCTCCAGAGCCATGATCACAACTTTGCCGAAGCCGCAATAGGTCATCGGTGCTGTCGTTCAATTTAAATTAATATCACTATCGGCGCAGAGTTCACAAAAACACAAGCGGACGAATTTATCCGTCGCCGGCGTCCAGAAAAGTTATCAACAAATGAATGTAAGCGGACGGATGTATCCGCTACGTCTTTTGTTTCAGTCTATTACCTTATTTAGAGACCTATACTAACCAACTAAGTCAACATATATATTTATCGATATTGTTCGTTTTTCGATGGGAGTTGATATTAAATTGACTCAAATAAAGATTAAAGTTTAATTATTAACTAGTGAATTTGGATTAAGTTGTAAGAGTTATGTAATGTTAGTAATTGAGTACATTATATATTTTTCTTTTGAGCATTGAATAGTGTATTTACAATTGTCATGTTTACAGTTAACAGTCGTAGAAAGTAATTAGAATTGTTTTAAAATTAAGATAAATCAATTAATATACCTTTTTGGCACTCGATTGTTTCTCAGTATTCAGCGTTACCAGTTAGCTTATACCCGTCAGGAATTGCGCTCACGAGCGCATATTAAGGAGTAAAGTAGGCGTTTAGAGGATTTATGTTTATACCGAAATCTGGAGTGTAAGAAATCATTCACAATTAATTAAATAATCTAGGAATATTTAAATACATCTATCAGATATTGAACATAAGGCTTCGTTACGTTTAGTATCTTATCTTGTAATTATGTTAGACGAAGTTACTATTTCTGTGTATGTTCCGTGTTTAATTTTTGACATGTTAGCTTAATGGAAACAACTATTTTATTAAAATTTAAACAAATTCCGCCGCGAGCTAACCATATCTAATACCATTTAGACTGCTTAAGCGCAAATGGTCGATCAGTAAAATCGAATTGGGAGCATCACTACGTGACGGATATATCCGTCACCCGGTGTCTGAATGTATTTTACTATGTTTGCCGCAGATTAGTTTAATTTATTCATACTTTAGTTAATAAATGAAACAAATGGCTTCATTTCATAATAACGAGAACGCATTTTCAAGTTATAAAATGATAGACGTATATATCCATCGTGGCCAGCATAGCCATTCTTTCGTATGACGGATATATCCGTCGTTGTCGGTCAAAGAGTTAAACGACTATTTCTATCGAAATTTTTGGTATTATTTTATTATATGCCTTTTTTATGTAACAGTAATACTTTTAAATTGTTCGAAACATTTCATCGTACTTGTCTGAATTTCTCATATATATAAAATATAACCTATATTATATAAGTAATATATAATAAGTAATATATATATATATATATATATATATATATATATATATATATATATATATATATATTTATATATATATACAGTGTAAATATGCACACTAATAAAAAATATATTTTTAATCATTCATATTAAATAAATCCACATTAAATTACTAACGTGAACGTAAGAAAAAGGTTTACAATACCTGAACTGTCAAATTTAATTGTTTATAAACATTCTCTTTTCAGTTTGAATCGAGTATAGGTATTACTAAGCTGAAATTGGTTACGTCCTTTGTTCGAAACTACAAAATTTCGGGAAATAATGAAGTACTCATGGTTTGCCGAAAACCTAACTGTTGAGCGGCTTCTCTCAGCCACATCTTCAGTTCGTCTGTAAGCCCTTTAGGTGTATTTCTACCATTCACTACTTGCGAAACAAAAATGTTTAACTCTTAACATTTTTGTTTCGCAAGTCTTAATTACTTTACACCAATCATCGCGAATGAAAATATCACGAATTGATTTTTCTTTTTTTCAGTTACTCTAAAATCTTAACCATATGCTAACTATGTGTGATCACTCACAAGGAGCTTAGATCTCTGTTGCCAATAGTATAAATCTAAGTGGAGAGAAATGCATTGACAAAAGGCGCCATTCAATAATTCCATTCGGTCTTCCATACTGATTTACATAAAAAATTAATTTTCCTTTATACATCTGATACAATCATTTCATTCCATTCACGAGTAGTTGCATTGTTTTAAATTATATGCATTTATATTGTATCAGATTCACTAACTGACTTTTTTAACTGTTTCTACAACTGGAATTAAGAGGGTCTGCATAAAACTGAAAACCAGGACTGTAATATTCTAATTTTATTTGGCATATTATTTTTTATCTAATCTTCATCTGAGGTGTTATTTTTTTGTAGTCCACTTTTGCCGAGTGGCGTTGCTTCTTGTTCTGTACCTTCATTAGGGTTGCCACGCGTACTTTAAAATTAAATTGTATACATTACTTCAGACAAATGTAATATATAGTTCATAAGAGAAATAATGTGCCTGTGCTAAAATGCTTTATTTACATGCTAGTACACTTCAAGATTTCAATCTTTAAAAATTTACCGTTAATGTGGTTGAATTCTTTTCATGCGAATCAACTGATATTGAAGAATTTAAAGACTAAATATTTTTAAAAATTATTTCATAGTTATTATCTATTCCCGCCACTTTTAAATTTACAAATAGTTTTTTTCTGTGATCACCATAAAATAGTGGGAAGAGAGGAAGAAAGTTTCCCTCGACCTATTAAAATACAAATTTTTAATGTACATTAATATTAAACATTTCTATTTTATAGGATACAAAGAAGTTTTGAAAGGATGCAGAAAGATCTCTGGTTTTTATCCTTAGTTTATTTTTGGTTCAAACACTTGAGCAAAAAAAGGGTAACTTCCTAATTACTCATTTTCTAACTCTCTTAAAATAATGTTGTAGTCGATTGATGGGCTGTTATCAAGCCATTTTAATCTTTTTCAATTAATAAGTTTGGCTTGATAGAATTGAATTAAAACATTATGCTAGTTTTCTTGAATTTTCCAAATCTATTCATCATGAACGAAGTTAAGATGCAGAGTAAGAAATATTTGTTTCTGGTATATAAATAAGCTCTTAACACCATTGATTAACTAATGAAAAAAATTATTAAAGAGTTCTTTGTGCCTGTTCCTTAAGCTGTAAGTGATTAAGAGTGAAAAGAGGATATATTGCATTGTTTATTTTACCATACACCCATTTTAAATATAATATCAAACCTGCCCTATATGTGGTTGTGTGGGTGAACAGTTACACCTATCCTATAATAATATATGGTAAACTTTTAAACATTTCAAAAGCCTCTAAAATTTGTTTATTGCTTATAGCTCTGACAATTATAAGTTTAAACAGTTCTTATCTTCTTCTTTTTAATATATTAAATAATATAAAGAGTCCTATTACCTCCCCATCAGCTGATGCAAAGGTTTGTCTTCTCATAGCTGTGAATGAAGCACTGAAAACTTACTACTTATGCCCCACCGTTCTAAACAAATTCTATTTTCAGCAAAGTAATTTGTTGTCCAAACCTTGAAATTTTTGAATAAATTAAATTTACATATAGATATATGTAATTAATTTCTATTTTATCCTTCTTAGTAATTTGAATTATCTAGTAATTATGTCTATCACACAACTTCTTTCCAAACTTATTAATTCTTGTAGGTAAAGAAAGTAGGTAAATAAGTTTGGTATATTTTTGAATTTTTTAAGGAAAAATTTATTATAATTTGGTCATATATTATTTCTTAACCACCCAACAAAGGTATCTTATCTTTGGTTTGTGGTTGTGTGATTATGTTGTTACGTGTAATTAACTCAAATATAACACAATGTTGCATTTTACATAAAACTTCAAATACTTAGTTTCATAGAAATGGCAAATACATTTAATAATTAGACCATTTATAACTGCACTGTGAATCCTCATATTTTATTATAGAAATTTTTATTAGTATGTGCATACGAAGCATGAAACTTGCATTTGTCTACTCCAACTAGATCTTGTCAATTATGACTAATCAAATTGTTAATAAATCTACCCATAAATTTGTTTGTCCCTCCTTCCTGCCTCCGATCTGACATCTTGGTATTTCTATAGTAATTGCTATCAGACTTCTAGTACTGTAACTGTATTATCATTCTTGTATAAGAATTGTGTTGCCATAAATCAATCAATGATGCTTTAACTTAACAAACTCTCCATAATCTGCCTTTTTTATCATTTTTTATATGGCCTTATTACTAGTCAAGTGCAATTAGCCCAAAAAAATTAAAAACCTTGGTACACAGTGAAACGGGATGAATTTTGATCACATTTGATTGAGTTCTTAAGACCACATACTAAAAGTTAACTATTTAAAATTATTGCTTCGTTAAAATTTTTCAATGCAAGAATACACAAGTGTAAAATATTTATTATAAGCTGAAATAGTATTATTTCAGTTTAATAGTCACTAATGGATTGTTTTTGCACACATATTGTAATTTATACTGTTTTTAACATTAGTTTTGTGAAGTAGGTATATATCAACTCATACATTAGTATTTTATCAATAAACTTGTAAAAATAGTGACTGCAAAATTCATCAGTATTGCTTTAGACTTAGAAATAGATTGCGTGAGTCATATTAATTTGTTCGTTTGTAATCTTGGAGCTTCGACATTTTAATATTTGCCTATTAAAAACACAATCTAAGTCATTGTTTAAGACGGGACCACTATCACAATGTTTCTGTAGTAAAAACACAGTTTGACATCAAAATGACTGTAAATAAATACATCAAAATGACCTTCACAAAAATGTTCTAGAATCTGTCGACGTGTAGACATGCCTATGTCATGAAACAAGCTAATTGCAAATTTAGCTACTTTTCTGTGTTAGTTGATTATTTGGAACATATAAACATATATTTTAATAGTTGCGTTTATACACTGGGGCATTACACAGTACTTGTAATAAGACAAATACAGTTTTAATTAAACAAAAGAAGCAATTGTCATGCAGACACAATTGTTTTGATTTGTTTTATGAGTAGTGATGTCATTCAAGGCGTCATGACAGTCTTGAGCATTTTCTAGGTAAATTTAAATTGTTTGTTTAAAACGCAAAATACATAATGCATATGTTTGATTTTTAGAAAAATATAAATTTGTTGGTTAAATAGATATTAAGGTAAAGTATTAACCACTTTCCCAAATTTAATTAACTAGCCTATTACTTAAAAGTAAATATACATAAAAATCTTTGAAAATAACCAAATATTACAATTTTGTAGTATAAAATAATTTATTGACAAATAGCACAAAGCAAAACAAAATTTTATATTTAAAGAGAAATTAATCAATAATATTACTTTCTTCAATGCCTGCAACTAACATTGCTGGCAACATATTTGTGCAACTTACTTCTTAACATTGTAAAAAGTTATAAAGCAACCTAAGCTACTCTTGCTAGATTCGCAAGGTAACATGCATCCAGTGTTAGAAGCGTGAAAGACCATTATTAATAAATTTTCTAACGCCGGTGGGAGATTCATCTCAGTTAGGTTGTTTTAGGTGGGTAGTCATTTTACTAAGTTCTTAATTAATCATTTTCAATTTCCATCTTAATTGTCTGGTATTGTAACATACCCTAACCGTAACTATATTAATAAGAACACACTTTTAAATGCATTAAAGCAGCATAAAAGTGTATATATTTGGAGATATTTACCTTTAACACATGTATGCAAAAATAATTTAATTATTTTGTAATTAAAATGTTACTTTGCTCAGACTTTTATTGGCTCTAACAGCAGTTTAGTTTCGTTCCAGATCACTCTTTCAATTTTTTGCAGAATTGATCAGACTCTTTGGATTATACATCATGCCTCACCACTTCTACAGAGGCATGTCTACACTCACCTATTCACCTGCATAATTAGCTATTAAATTGTTTTTTACCTAACATTTCTGCAACTTCCGAAGATGAAGCAAAGGTTACAATACTAAACCAGTGTCATAAATATATTTTTTAATTAACTGATTTTATTTCTTTGAAAATTAATAATTACTAACTAAACCAATTACATTTTAATTAGCAGTATAATTACCCGCTACTTGAATGGGAGTTACCTTTCAGGTAACTCCCATAAAATTTGACTAAAAATAAAATTAAAGCTGGAAAAATGTATGATTTATTAATATTATAATAAATATTATTAAGCCAAATATTAGTACGTCCTTGGATTGGAGAATCAATTTAACCATTTAAAATGCAAAAATCCAATCAAATAATTTCAAAACTTGTGTCATACCAAAAATTCCCATTTGGCACAAACTTTCTATGCTGTAGAAGAAGCACTCGAATAGTTGAAATTACTTTCAAATTAAAGCCTATAATAAAAGTTATGAATAAATATTTTTTTTTACAATTAACTGAATTATAATAAAATAAACTAATAACATTTTATAGATCAAATATTGAAATTAAATTGAGGATGTGATAAGTTTTATTTACACAAAATGTCCACATGCACTTTATTAATAATCCCCTTTCAATGTAAATGTAGTTGTATTGTATGCTTTGATTAGAAGCATTACAAAGTTACAGATAATTAAATAATTTTCCTGGTTATTATATTATAGAGCTGCAAACTTTACTCAAAGATCGTATTCAACTAAGGATCATTCAGATGTTACAATGATGATATGAAATTTATGCAAACTTAAGTTGATGCTCTCCGATACATAACTAATACACAATTTATTATAAAATTATATATTAAAAAGATATAAATGGAAGATAAGAGTTGAAAAAGAAAATATGGGCAACTTAGAGGGGCATAGATAAATCAACTTATAGATTACTAGATAAGTCGAATGCTGAACATGTTGACTGCTTGCCTAATTTTGGCAATACTTTACCTGAAGCCACAGTGAAATATTGGATAAAATTTTTATTTTTATTTTGAATGTGCTGTTCAAATTTTCATTCAATCATAACAAATTCTTACTATGTTGCATCTGTGCGACACACTTGAGTAGTTATACAAAAATGCATTAGCCCCCTACCAAGGACTGCAGACACGGCTTCAAACACAACTCAGAAAAAACTCCTGTCTGTCAGACGTGGCAGTTAACATATTAAGAGACTTATTTCAAGAAGCTATAATAGAGAGAAGTATGTAAGAACAACAGAGTTTGTAACGTGTCTTTTTTTAGAGGTATTTTTATTTTAAAATGAAAATTTAAATAAAATGAAAGAAAATAGATAATAATGGCCATGGTATAACTTTATTAAAAAGGTAATTTTATGCCATTAGTGTTCAAATACGACTTCAGGCATATGAATGCCGCAGATGGCTCGAATGAAGTGCAATCTGGATGTCCAATCCTCAACCACCTTTTTGAGCAGTTGGAGTCATGTATTGGCAATAATGCAGGAAATGTTATCTTCCAAGTGGTCCAACGTCTGTGGTTTATCTTCATAGACTAGAGACTTCATATACCTCCATAGAAAGTAATCCACAGATCATACAATCGTCAAGAACAATTCATAAGGGCAATTTGTTGTGAAATTATGCGCTCATTTAATGTTTCCTCCAATAAATTGATTGTGTCATGTGTTGTATGGGATATTGCACCACCTTGTTGAAACCAAAGCTCTTCAACATTAATGCCATTATATTGGGGCACATATTAATGGATCTAAGGGGCTCTCCATTGACTGTAATATTATCGCCAGCATCATCTTTGAAGAAATCCAGGTTAATAATTCCACCAGTCCATAAAGCACACCAAACAGTGACTTTTTCCGGATGTAACAGTGTCTCAATATTGGCACATGCATTTTCTTTACTCCAAATCCTGCAATTTTGTTTATTGATGTAGAGATTCAACTAGAAATTAGTGTCATCTCTGAATAAATTATTACTCGAAAAAGTGGTTAAGAATTGGACTTCATTTCATTCAACCCAGCCGTGACGCCCATATGCCTGAATTGTATTTAAACAAAAATGGCATATAACTACCTTTTCAATAAAGTCAAGTAATGACCATTATCATGATTTTTATCTCTTTTTTTCTTTTTAAATTTGTATACCTCTAAAAAAAACATCTTTACAACAGTGTGAAAAAAAAATATGTCAGGATAAAGAAGTAATGCGTCTCATTATCACTGTTTATTCGGCTCAATTAGGAGATAAGATAAATTTGAGGTGTTAAAATTTCAAAGTACTAGTTGACTTTAAACCTTAAATCATATTTATAAGACATTTTTTTTCATCTACGTATTTACAAAAGTACACAAAAAATAAAAAACTTATATATTTTGTTATAACATAAATGCAACTACAGGATCATAATCTAATATCATATACTCATGTGAAGAAAGTTACAACCGAATTTCTCGTGAATATTTTCAAATATCAAAACATTTTGTGTTTGTAATAAATGTCTACTTTGCATTTATTTGTTTTTCTCTATTTTCTATTTACACATTATTTATTTAGTACAATATACCTACTAAGAACAATCAAAACCAAAAGTACTTAACAGAGTTAAGCAAATAGCTGTTAATCAAATTTAATCAGATTTCATGAATGACCAATTAAAACTTAAGTTTAAATTGTTTGACACGTTGTGGGTCCACAACTTCAGTGGTGCTTGGTTTGCTGCTTTCATATTTGCCATCAATCACCATTTCAACATATTTACTTTGCTGTTTGTGTGATAATTCCACACCTAATAATTTACAATTCTGTAAAATTTCTGTGCAACCTCGAAGATCTAGTAGCCGTACTGAAAATAGATAAAAATATTAACATATAAAAACCATTTTCTTAATGAAATTATAAATAAAATGATTAAAAAAGTTTTAATAAAAAATGAACCCTTTACAGTCTGTCAATTACAGGCAAACAATTTACAGTCTATCATAGCTTTATTTTGCAAAATATGACCTGTCTCTATTAAAGTACAATGTGTTGCATTCCTGAAGTTTCAAACTTCACAGTTAGATCATATTTTACGATTCTGCATAGCCTTACTTTGCAAAGTGTGAACTGTCCTATCAAAGAATCAAAAGGGAATTTGAGAAGCATGGTAACAAGTGACTAATATCTGGAATGTAAAACCAAGGGCAACCAAAAAGTCTTTACCTATATTCTTTGTTGAAATAGAATCAATCAATAATTAGTTATTATGATATATAACATCAAGACTTTACTCATATATGACATCTAGACTTTACTACATTGCAAAATAATATTTGAACCACCAAAAAAATAAATCTCACAGTGCAGTAATTGCCAACAGTACGGGCATACCAAAAAGTATTGCTTCAGGAAGCCAAAATGTATAAAATGCGACGGAAATCACATGTCATCCAATTGTGACAAACACCTAAGCTGAGAAATATTAACCAAACAGTGTCAACATCTGGGGATACCCACCGAACGCATAAGACGAACACCAACAATATGAATGACAATAAAAATATAAATAAATCATATAAACAGGGTATCACAAAAACCACCATCATCAGCCAAACAAAACACCTCAGATAGCAAGCAGCATCAAACGTTAAAGAGATGAAAGAAATTATGAACACTCTGAAACAGTTAATGCAAGAAATGACTCTAATAACTAATGTCCTAATGCAACTCATAACAATATTAACAAACTCAAGTTTCTCCAAATAGTCCTTTGGAATGCCAACGGGCTGTCACAACACATTGAAGAAATTAAAGGCTTTCAAACGCAATATATAATGTATCCAAAATGCTGCTTTGGATAGCACACCGATTATTAAGAAATGTGAAAAACCGGAATGTACGACGACAGTCAAAGAACTACTAACCAAAAAACGAAGGGCTTGCAAAAAGTGGCAAACAACTAGATATCCAGCAGACAAAACTAGATTAAACCACCTTGTAGTAAAACTAAAGCAGATACTACGAACTGAAAGAAACAAGAATGTTCACTTTTATTTAAATAAATTGGATCTAACGGCTGCTAGTGACTATTCACTCTGGAAAGCCACAAAACAATTAAAAAGACCGACCACATCCAATTCACCGATTTGTAAGGACAGCACTTGGGCTTCAAGTGACATAGAGAAGGGTGAAGCTTACGCTTCACATCTTGAAGAAATCTTCGTACCGAATAATATGGAAGATGTATCAGAATCACATAATGAAAAAGTCCGTAAGTGCCTTGAAGAACTGTTCCAATTCGATGTGCCTATTAAAAATTATATATCCTCAAGATAATATATAAAAGATTATATATCCTCACTATCAAGAGTACATTTAAATTGTACAGATACATTATAAAACATTTATATTTTACAATATGCCGATCACATATATTTTTAATTATGTACTTTAGATTAATGCACTCAAGTATTTAGTCACTAAAATGTACTAGTAATAGTATTAGGTACTAATGTATTAGGAAATAATTTATTTTCTTAAAATATTCTTAGAACAACTTATACTTTTTTTTAAAATATAGAATATTTATTTATCAAAAATTTGTTTTATTTTCAGCCTTATTTTTTTCATTATCCACTAGGTGATATTATTTACTTGAATTATACTTAGATTTGTATGATATAGTTTTGTCCACAAAATTAGTCCACACAGGTTTATGATATTGGAATAATTTTTTTATTTGGCATTTAATACCAAATAGAGGTGGATGAAAAGATGATATTGTCATATCATAATTTTGATTGTTCGTGCAAGTGTTGCCATTATAATATTAAAGTCCCTAAAAAATCAATAAGTTATGAAAATTTACCATTTAATGATTTTTAATAGTACATTAAAATTATTATTAATATTAGTTGACCCAAATTTAAAGACACAAAGTATACATTACAGAAATTTTTTTTTGATATTGCGATAGTACCAACGCTCAGAAAATAAATACTATCGAATAATAGTTCACCGATATTGTCACAGCCCTGATATTTATGATTTAACGAACGTGATTGAATGTCTGCTGACCAATTACAATTAAATGTGTACACTGGCATTAGCCAATTAGAGGCAAGTACAATCCCCTCGCACCCCTCAAATTTTGACACTATTTGTTTCGTAATAAATTTGTCCTGTGGTTATTAGGTCCATGAGATACAAGAACAACGAGATACAAGACTGAGAAAGATCTGGCACGCAAAAGGATATTCTATTAACAAAACACTATTTAACAAGTGCTCGGCTGAAATATATAATAAAAACATTGGTAAACAGCAATTTACAATTTTATCTGCAGAAGCACATTTGGACCTATGTAATCTTCACTGGTTAATAAGACGACACTCTTAATTAAACAACAAAAGCAAAATGATAATATATAAAGTCATCTTAAAACCCATCTGGACATATGGTACCCAGCTGTAGGGTACAGCTAGTGAAAGTAACATCAAAATCCTTGAAAGATTTCAGACTAAGGCAATCAGAACATGTTTAATATTTCACAGTGTATCAGCAATAAATATATATCCCTGAATGTTAACATAAAAACCGTTAAGCGTGAAATATCCCACTTCAGCGTGAAGAACCAGAACAAACTTTCAAACCATACAAATTAAGTTCCTTTATACCAACTATACAATATAGACATTGAATGAGGAGGGAGGACTATGTGATGTGAGACTGAAAGCAAAATACATTCCAACATTGAGTATTAGGTTTGCTGCATGCTGAAGAGAACTCTCTGATGGAATATTTAACTTAATAGGAGGAGTTCTCTATATAGAAGCCTTTACTCCAGATCCAGCCATAACAAATAAAAAATGTTAAGAAATACTGTAGTATTATATCAGTTTAAAAACTACTTGTGTAGTAAGTATATCCCAAACAGAAGATTTATATATTTTGTTTATGGGCTTTCTTGTGCAGCTGTCCTCATAAAATTTCAAAAAGTTTGCTGTATACATAAATTTTTAAAAATGTTCACCAGTTTTAGTGTTCAGTCCAAGTGCACAAATAATCCATTACAACGCAGTGAGAAACTAAGTTATGACTTTGATTTCACTCTAGCACGACAATAATTCAATGTATAGCGTGCTAACTCAAGTAAAAAAAAGTGTATATACAAATTAAATGGACTTGCATTTTTTACATGGAAATATCAAAAGAAATAAGGGAAATCCAACACTCTGGAAATAAATTATATAGGCAGATGAAAACTCAGAAAGGATCAGGTTTTTTTAAATTCATGAAACCCTACAAATCGTCTATGGCAAAATATGCACTTTCAATTGGAAGGGTGGTCTAGAGCTTTTATTCTTACTGTTTGTGAATGTTTAACAACCGCTTGAGCAAACGGGTAGAGTGGTGCTCTTTATGGTGCTATGAACATTATAAGGTAAAATTAGCCATCTATCTAAAAATGAAACTGCTACTAGTTTTGTCTCCTATTGTAAAAAGAACATTTACTGAAACTTAGAGAGCTAACTCCGCAGATGCTAGACTTATTGCTACAGGGGCAATCTCTTTCAACAACCACAATGCGACAAGTGAAACATTAGTGCGTTGATAAATTGTAATAATTGATACGGGTAAAGCTAAATAAATAAAAAAACATGTTATATACATGAAGAAAAGCAGTAGTACAATCAATGTGAAATTAAATAAATAAATATATACTAATAACAATAATAGCAGTGATGTGCCAAGCAACACACCACTGCTAGAGAGGTAATGGAGAATGAGGTATTAAATCCGTAGATTATTTTAGGTTATGTGATTTCAGATGAGATCTAAAACACTGAGGGTAGGCTTTGTATATTTATGTTTAGTATATTCCACAGTTTTGTGGTGTATATGGTAAGTGAAACTCTGTAGAATGCAGTTTTGTGCCAAGGGATTAGAAGAGTCCTCATATTTATAGAATGTAATTCGAGGCCCTCAGAACAAGATCAAGATTTTGAAGTCCAATTTCGTTCTGAAATACTTGGTATAGAACCAAAAAACTAGAGCTAATTTTATTGAAAAGCACACCAGGTCATATACATAAAGACTATTTGATCAAGGAGTAGATTGTGCTATTCTGATTGTAAGTGGTACGTATGTTTTTATTGAAAAAAGTTCTGATGATTATTTATATAGACTGAAATTGCGTTGCACAAAGGATAACTTTTAGCAAAATCAATATTATACTTAATAACATTTAGGTGTACTTGACCCTTATCTTTAGACAGTAAAAATGATGATGTGTCTATTCTAAATACCGTTTTGAGACAAAATTCCATATTGAGACAATTTATATTGCACTTTTATCCAGAAATTTAAATACATTAAAGAACATATAGCACATAAACATGTAATAAAACACACTTTACATTGAATGAATGTTCCATTCTAAAAAATAATTAGGATTTTTGCAAAATTACAGTGAATCAATGAATTTTATTGGATTTATTAATTTTATAATTAATATGAAATGGCTATACTGATTCCATTTCTCTTGCTATTAATCAATTAAGATGAACTTTCAGAATAATCTGAATTTCCAACGCCAGTATCTATATAATGTAGTAGAGACACTTGGTTTTCTGATGAATTATAGCACCGCTGATTGATTGATGAGATTGAAGTCTATAATATTTTCTGATTATAGACTTCACTTCATATGTTTAACATAGATTCTAATATTTTATTTGATGCATCTTGAATGGTTTTTATTAATGTCTGTTTTTGTCTTCTAATTTCTTAATAGATCTTACAGTTAATTCATTGATATTAAAAGGAACATGATTAGGAGGCTAATATCTCACTGAGATGTAAACAATCTAACATTTCTATTTTTATCCTGAGCAGGAGAACATTTTATTGCCTGGTGTGACCTATTTTTTCACTTTTACACGACATTTTAAATCGTAAATAAAACAGTAAGTTGAATAGACTTGTGCTATTTGAATCTCAAAAATATTGTAATGGCTGACTAATTAAACAAAAATAAGAAGAGTGACAAAACAACTCGTGTAAGTGGAGGCGGCGCAGGGACATAGCAAAAGGGGGGTATTGTGGGGCAATGCCCTACCTTAAAATACCTACCCTACCTTAATAAAATGCTATCAGCTCTACCCTACCTTAATAAAAACCTACCCTACCTAAATACCTACCCTACCTTAATAAAATGCTATCAGCTCTACCCTACCTTAATAAAAACCTACCCTACCTAAATACCTACCATACCTTAATAAAATGCTATCAACCCCACTATAATAAAATGCTATCAACTAATAATAGTACTGTGAGACTAAGGTACGATGGAAAAAAACTACTACCGTATAGTGACTTCTAAACAATTCCGAATTAACAGCGGTAAGTTAACAATTATAATATACTAATTCTATATTCCACATACTTTAAATGTCCCATAGATGACATTTAAAGTATGTGTGCGAGATTTCTTTGTATTGCAGTCTATAGTACAGGGAATCCCCTAGCACCTAAGGTCTTACAGGGATTCCCCTTTCAAAGTAAAATAAGCAAATTAGAGGGTATTTGTCTGTGGTGAGTGTTGGTTAGTGCAGCACAGTGTTTCAGTTGTTTGTCTATCGCTATGAACTGAAGATCAATTGATTTTGCGATGGATATATGGGTTTTCTTTAGCAAAAAACGAAAAGTTGAAGAAGAAATTCACCATGAAGAACCTCATTCCTCACAACAAATGGAAACACAGGATTCAATTGCCACTTCTAGCCCTATGGAAACAGGTTAGGTGAAACATGTTGGTAATGTTAACTATGGTATTCCTTCTGATATTGCACAAATTGGAGAACCTATAAAGCAAGTCAAGCGATAAATCAAATCATTATTATGTAAAATAACTTACGTTTATAATCAAAATATATTCTTATTACAAGTTTATATTCTGCTAACATTAGGTATTTCAGCAACAACTGCAATAGTCTCACTATAGCATCCTCATCGCCTTGTTCAATCAGAACCTCTCGTGTGAGATATTCAACTCTGTAAAATAATTATACATACATCATTCCCAAATGGTAAGTGAAAACAAACGTTTTAAATAATAGATTAAAGCTTAAAAGTTTTATTTCATCAAGAATTCTTCAATTTGACGTAATCCACAATAGTTTGTTTTAATTGTATAATGCTATTTAAATTTTAATCTAAAAAAGCAAATTGTTTTAAATTACTTTCAAACCTACTCCAAAACATAAAATCATATTTTGGTTTTAAAAAAACATCCATTCATAAGTTGGCACATTTTTTTAGCTACAGAAATCAGTAAGATTAAAATAAATGTTCATTTGTCCTTACAAAAATTTGCTTTTATTTTAACCATAGTAAAAAAACATACACTTAATATACTACGTCTGTATAAAAAACCATACACTTAATATACTACGAATAAAAAAGCCACACACTTAATATACTAAGAATATATATGTCTACGGAAAAAACTTTTAAAAAGTCTGCTTCAAAACCTTTTTTTACAGAAAATATATTGAAGGAAATTTCCTTACAAACAAAAATATAAAAAAAAATAAAATTCAATATCCAAATTAACAGTGGAAGAATTAGACGCATTATTGAGATTACTGATCTTAAGTGGGGCTTTTAAAAATAACTATACTGCAACTGCTGTCTAATAGAAATATTTTTGGTTAAAATATGTGGCGACTGTGAGCAAAGACAGATTTAAATTTCTATTGCATTGTCTTCATCTTGATGATAAATCATCTAGAATTCAATGACAGATAAACAACAAATTTGGGATTTTCTTTTAGAAAATTGTCATAATTGTTACGATGGATGAACAATTATTCAGTTTTAGAGTCCGATACATTTTTTAAATGTTTATACCCAACAAACCAAGTGAGCATGTGGGAAAATATATTTGACTTGTGATGTCGATACCAATGATACAACGCTTCTTCTTATCCGAGTACGGATAGAGTAAAACAAGTAATAAGGCTCTAGAGACATATGCTGCAAGTTAATTAGTCGAACTATTCATGAATCAAATTGAATCACTATCGATAACTGGTTTCCATCAATTCCTTTAGCAGGGAAACTATTGAAGTTTCACGTAATCTAACACATGTTGGCACTATCAAGGGTAACAAAAACAAAGTTCTAATTGAATTCACACATAATAGTTCACTTAGATTAGAAACAACTATGTTTGAAATAAATGGTCCAAATATGTTAGCAAGTTGCAAAGCATAATGAAGAAATTCTCATCATTCAACATATAAACAGTCTTAAAGGAACTATACTGTGCATGATATGCCATTTGTGAATCCTGTATTTGATACGTACCTACAATAAAATTAATGGAGGCAGAAGTATCTACAGTGTAATGCAGTTATTTGAGTTGTAATCGCAAATATGCTGAACATGGCCCTATTTAACAGTTATATTCTGAACTGCAAAAACTACGAAAAAGCAAGCAAATGCATAGACTGAATTATTAAACAAATGAATAGACAGAATTATATGAAAGATCCAAGTGCAGAACTAACCAATAGATAATGTCAATGTAGATTTGAATCACAGCATACAATGAGCAAACATTTAAAGTCCACTATAAATGAAGCTTTCCATACTGAATATCGTTGCAGACACATCAAATAGGCCAGAATCTTCATCTAGTAGGAGATCTAAAACAACTTGCAATAATTGTATAGTGAGAAAATGACGCATAACTACAAATTATTACACATTATTATGGATCGTCCTATTGTAAAGATCATCGCTCCCGCCCAAATTTGTTTGTCATGTGACTGAATAGGAAACGGTAAAGCCACTACTTCCTTGACTTTCAGTTTCCATTTTACTCAGGAATTTATTTTCGTTACTGTGAGTTCTTAAAAATTATTTCGATGTTATTTAATAGAGATATTTTTTATATGTATAAAAGTTGCACTGATTTAGTGCCATTATTCTCAATATCAGCAGAAATTACAAAAATGTCAAAATATAATTCTAGTTTTCGATTTTTTAATTTATTTTTCTTTATCGTTCAAAGCTATTAAAGGTGTCGATGACGAAAGAGTTTTAGTTTTGTGTTATTCTTAATACTTTTATAATTTTTAATATATGTACGTTACATGAAAAATCATATTGTTTTATTAAATCTTACTCCTGAGGTAATATGATTTCCAAAATTATGGACATGTAAGTTAAAAATCTCAAAAACAACTAAAATACTTATGTTTGATGACATGTATTTTAATTGTTACAATCTGCAAAGACCCAACACAGCTTGCCCAAACAAATTTATTATTTACATATAAGTTATGTCTATGATGGTAGACATGGATAAATTTAATAAACATTAAATATAAAATATTCCAACTAATGCTATAAATGCGAAAATGAGTTTGTTTATTTCCTTCATGATAAAGTATTTTTCCTTTGATGTAAATTTTTATGAACCGTAGTCCGCTCACAATAACTTTCATTTGTATAACAAAGCACTTATAGATTAACAAATTTTTGGATTAGTGCGGTTAATATGATGATCACAAGGAGTTGATCGCACTCACTTGCACGCCTCTCCCATAGATTCCTTGCCATGCATTACTTTACCCATAGTCACATCTAATTTACAAGAATTCATCTCATCATTCATTCATTTCTAATAATAAATACTTTTACTAAAAAAGATATGAATTCAGATTAGCAAAAATGTGAATTTTACCATTTCTTTCTTTTAAATAAACGAACATAAAAGAGGCATATTACATAAAAAAGACATGTTTATAAAAACAGGCCTTGGTCATAATTATTTTATTATAATAAATATTTTAGTCACAATGAATACTTCCTTTTTTTTATTGCTAAACTTTCCACTATATTCATGTTTAAATTCCTAATTAGACACTCAAAAAACATAAAAAGAAAAATTAATAATAAATGTTAAATAAAGGTAAAATAAGAATTTACAAGATATTAAAAAGATAAATAATTATGTCATCCATCTCACTTAACATCAACAAAAAAACTCAATTCTAAAAACTTTTCAGTTGATTATTAATTCCTTAATTACTTAATGGTATATTTTTTTAATTATACATTTAAGTTTAGATTTTTTGGATATTTTTTTCAACATAATTTGTGTTTTTTGGCACCAATGAAGAATGAAATTTTCTTTTGTTAATATTGAGTAAACCAATGTTCACCATTTTAATACTTTTTAAAATCATATTTTTCCCGCATTTCACTTTTATTACTGACATTTATATTTAAATATTTGTTGAGTGTGGTATCTATAAGTATAAATTTCTAGTGAACAAAAATTTAGCAATACAAAAAAGGTACCTAGGTATTTATTTTGAGTCCAGTTTTTTGAAATGTTTTATAATAAAATAAATTGAACCAAGCCATTTCTTCTAAAGAGAATATCTTTTGCTTTTTTTTTCATTTAAAAAAAATAGTAATATTCGCACTTTTGCTAAAATGATCTTGTTCTCATTATTTTTAAATTAAATCATCATTTTTTCTATAGTTTATTGGAGTGAACAGCGAGTCAAAGTTGGTTGAGTGATTATAATTTGAGGTTAAAAACTATTTTATTAAATTCAATTTAAATCCAAATCATTATAGTATAATTTTGTGTCACAAGATAGAAGAAAAAACAACTTATATCTCACAGATAAGTTGATATGTAGCAAAAATTAATATTTCTACATAAACGCTTTTAACCTCTTTAAAGGCCTTATATGAAAATCATAGTTCAACTAGAATTATGTTGTCAACTTTTTTTATAATAGATAAATATAAAACAATTTTAATGCACTCAAAGCAGTAACATTCTCTAGCTCTATGTGAGCTCTATAAGATTTATCTCGTTTAGAAATACATTATTACATAATATAAATTTATTACTTATTACCATACATACCCATTCTTTATCTCATTACGTAACGGTTTGTAATTTGTTATAAGTTCATCAGCCACTAAGTGATCACTATACCATGAGCTTCGCCAGCAACTTTTCCACAAAAATGTAAGAGGGTAATATTCCCTGAACTCCAAACTAAGTCTTTCCACATATTTTCTATATATTACTAAACTTGCTTCTGACCTGTTACTAACTGTGTCCTCTATCAATATTCTCATCATTCGACATATAAATACTCTTAAAGGAACATTTTCTTCATAAAGCCTTAAGAATAGAGTCAATCCCTTATCAGCATAACCTTTATTGCATTGTGTTTTAGCTAAATAATGATCAAAATTAGCATTATTTTTATAAAGTGAGGGATTAAGTACTCTACAGAACTCCTTTAAATACAAAACTTTGTTAATATTTGCCTCATCACTGTAGTATAAAAGCAAATCCATATATACATAGGCCGAAGGAAATTTTTTTAAAATCTGACATTGCTTCAAAAGAGCTTCAATTTCGTCAAACCTTTGAGCTGCAAGTGCATTTATAATAAGATTGTTAATCTGTTCTTTGTTCAAACTCGAAATATCAATTTGAAGTTTATTGTTTACTAAATCTGTTACACACTGCATTTTATTCCTAAAATCATTCGTGATTAAATATGCTGGTTTCGAAATTGGTACATCGTAACATAAATTGGGTTTAAAAACCGATTTTCCACTTGCAGATAAGTTATTATTTGTTTCCATAATTCCTGCCGTTACTGTGTTGGAGTTTCCACTCCGAAAATCTCGAAATAACACTCTTTTAAGCAGTTTATGTAAGGAGTAAACTTCTTTCCAGTGAGAATTATAATTCGCTTTGAATTGAGAATATATTACAGAATGTATATTAACCGCCATACTATAAATGTTATACCAAAATGATTTACAATGGGCATTAAAATTGAATTTTCATGTTAAATTTTTATGTCGTTGTTTTATGCTACCAGTTCATATCTTTATTCTTATTCTTTTATTCTGCAGCGATAACTTTTAATACCAAATAAACTTTTTTATACTTTTAAAATGCTATTTGTCATTCGCTAAACATGTTTTTAGCATTCTTATTATCTCGCGATTACATTGTGTAAATATAACTTTAAATCTATTTATTAATATTTATCACTAGTGTATTATCTGCGACTGACATTTTTTACGTAAGTAAATTTTGTTTATATATCGCGATCACAGAACAGATACGCCAATACGTAATCGTGAGCACAGAATACATTGGAATACATACTTTAGTTTATTATTTATGATACATACGGTAATAATGACATTTTAGTACGTTTTCTATGCATGACATTATCTATGAAACAAGGAAACTAGAATACAATGTCTTTGGGTTTGACAGTCCTGTATTGGACGCGACTTTTTTCCACCGGGTAGAATCAGGGGCGGAGTTAGTAACGTCTGACGTCACTGGAAGTTATGTTTGGGTTGCCTTGATTGTTTCCTTTTGGCGATTAAAAAATGTCGCCTCTAAACTTTTTATGGATGCCATGCCGTAGCGTTATATTATCTGTGGCGTTGCGTATGATTTTCGTCTTTTTAAGAAAGCTAATTTTATTCCATCATCATGAGTTGGCAATGCAATTTTATTGAAAAAACTGACATTTATTCTGGATACACAAATACTGCAGAAGAAGCTTTTACTTTAATAAGGTAATATGAAATTGAAACAAATTCAAGATTCTCCGTAATCCGTTCACAAAAAAGAGACTTCGGTTCGGCAGGTAAATAAATATTCCATTTTCTTATTTATTTTTATTTAATTTAAGGCCAGTTATATTGAGTTCTAGTATTGAATTAATATTGTTCAATAACTTAACTTCCTAGCTGTTATATACAATTGTTAACATTTTAAAAACTAAACTGTCTGTCATATCTTTGTAAATTAAGTGTAAAGATTGACACATGTTATATATTCTCTTCCAGATATAACTAGTATGAAATATGTCATTCGTTTTCACGATAAGGCCGATCCTGCAAGAAATTCTACACCGATTGATTTAAAAGGAATGGCATTTGTTTTGGCAAATTCCTTGGTTTTGGAGTGTTCAAGAGGACCCAATAAAAATTATACTAAACCAAAAAAGGTAAAAATGATTGCTTTCCATTGTTCATTCGCTCTAAACTTTAAATACTCTGTTTTCCGAAATTGTCTGAATTGTAAAATGTTTTGCCATGTTTGTTTGTCTCCATGCCTGTCAAATATAATTCAAATATTGAAATAAATTTAATGTGTAAATGCTATTTTCTAAAAGCTCTCTACAGAGTATAATTAAAACACTATGAATCACTAATATTTATAAAAAAAACTTACCAAGTTATAAAATTTAAATATGTTATTTGTCTATAATGTCTATATTTGTGTCATCGCCTCCCTGGTTGGCGTTGTCATTCCAACCCCTTACAAAAAGTATGGTAATAGTTTAATTCGATTGGGGAAAAACATGCTTCATGATAAAAAAAAATCTTCAAAATGGTTTTAAAATAAAAAAATGTATATAAATTTAAATGGCTCACTTACTTTAAAAGTATGAAATTTTTTTAATAATAAAAATATTAAAACAATTGTTTTAAACATAATTCATGGTTTTAACGTTTTTATTTAATGTTTTTTATTATGTTTCAGATTATTGATAATGATTATCGTAAAACCAACCAGACTCTCCAACCAACCAAAAAAGTTGGATGTCCAGCTAAAATTGTATTGAGGGAGATTCTATGCTTTCCAGATTTCATGATAAAGCACAAAATCTCTCAGCACAAAAAAAATGAGACATCTAAGCATCTGCGTTTAAAGTTGAGGATTAATTTTATTTAACCCAAAGATATTGGATTTAGTTAAGCAGAAATATAAGTGTGTTAGGCTTTAAAGTTCGATAATTAATCAACAGTATTGTTTTATATTTTTTATATACTCTTTTAATTTGTTCTTCAAAAATCTACATGTACTTTTAGTAATCTAAATAGTGAAAATTTCAGTAAAACTAACTTTTTATAACATAACATCCTTTTCCCATCCAGAACATCTAAATATACCTTCATATGTTAATATTTTTTTACTTATAGTACAAAGAAACATAAAATTTTATACAACATTTATACTAAAGTACTTTTTTATTATAATTACCATTAAAACAATTATTACAAATAAAATTTTTACACATTTAAGAAAAAATCATTGTGTCATAAGCAAGTTTCTTCTTGTAAAATACTTAGGTTGAAATAAATTCAAACTTGAATATACAATTATTATTATGGTACTATACAAGCATACTTAATGAGAACTGTTAAAATTAAGCCTTGATATAAACAATTTTAATACTGAAATATTAACTTTATACTTTATTTTTTTTACAAAAATGAGGGCTTAATTGCTGAATTTAAACATTTAATTTTTGCCTTATACAGGGTTCATACAAGATTTTCAAAACAAAATTCCTTGAGTTTTCCAAGACTATTTTTCAATTTTACTAAGTCAATATTTAGTGAATATATATTAAAAAATAAAACTTATCTTTATATTGCAATTGCATTTTTTATTATTATTTACCTTACAACTATAAATTGTTTGTTCTTTAAAACACAATTACATAACTTATATGATGAATGATTGTATAACTTATATATGAATTGATTGATATGTGCAATGTTTAATATATAAAAAAATATAGCTATTAACATTTAAAATTTCAAGCACCAAAATAAAAGTAGCTATTAAAAACATAGTAAATTTTCTGTAAATATATGAAGTTTAAAACTGAAAAAAAGTTTAACTTAAAGCAATACTCCATTTTAAATTTTAAAATATTCTATATTTTAACAAAAGAAAAAAAACTTTTTCACTTATTCTGTGATACAATTTTTATTTCTCTGTGATGATTATGAAACCTACGTTAAAATAATTGTTTAACTTAGAAAAATTAAAAGAAATGCAAAAAATTATTTAACTTTTTTAATTCTTAGAAATTAGAAAATTAAATGAATTTCCAGGCTTTTTATACAAGCTGTATGAACCCTGCTTATATAGCAAATATGACTAGAAATATTAAAAATAATTTTGAAAATTAAACTATTTACCAAAAGCACTACCAGTTCAGTCATTTGAAATGGCAAGAAGTGGAAACAGATCATGACACAAAGTACACAATGATAATCAGTTTTACAGTATGATTTTTAATTATTAGTTGAAAAGCTTTAACAAATAAAGCCATTATGCTGCATATTTTGTTTGTCTAAAAACTTTTAAAATAACTTAAGTTATATTTCAAATTTAAGAAATTATTTTTAGAAAGTGTTTCTATTAATTACAGGAACATAATTTAACGGAACCTGTTTTAATCTTTAAATCCAGGAAGCATTCATTCACTTTTTCCTTTTTTTCCTGGAAGGCAATGATAATTTAGATTCTTTACAAAATTCCAGAGGCATTTTCTCTAAAAGCCAGTTTTCAACATCTGCAACTTTTTGCTGCAATTCACTAAGTACTGAAGGATCATTAATCTTATATGACTCTGACACTATATGTTTAATGCTTTTTTGCAGCATAGAAAATTTAGAACTATCCTGTGTTAAATTCATATTAGGAGTTTGATTTTCTTGGATTATGTTCTTCAATAACATTTTCAATAGTATTAGAAAAAGATGGATCATTTTTAAAGTATACACTTTCAATAAAAAAATCAGGCAACACATTAAAGGATAAATTGAAAATTCGAAAAATTGCAAAGAAATGCTTACATGGCAAACCAAATCTTTTAAAATCTGCACAAGTGCAAAAAGGAAACTTATTGTTATTACTGTCACCAAGGTACACTACATATGTGTTATTAGCATCTTCACTTGCAATATGGAACTTAAGTTCCGAAATCTTATTTACAATTCCTTCTGTAGCATACAAACTATTATCAAACCTTTTCAAACAATGTTTTACAAAAGACTTAGGTCTATATTTTAAATAATAGGGAATGTTGACATAACTTTTATATCCATTAGAACATTTAATATTTTCTGAAACATAATGCATATATTTATTTGGTAAATATGTTTCAACTAAACCCGTTATAACACCAGAAATGCTGTTATCCGAACGTAGTTTTAAATGTTCTTTAACATCCTTATTAATTTTTTCAACTCCATTATTTGTTCTTATAAAAAGAGCAAATGTATTGGAGTGAAACGCATCAACCCACTTATTAGCATGAGGAAGCCAAGTTTTGGTCATGTAATTCTTGAATTGATTACACTCCCAAACATAAGAAGTTTGCAAAATATCAAGTCGAAAACTGTACTCTTCCATAGAATTTGCTCTTGCTATATTTTTAAGATGCATTAAAGCATCAATGTTTATGTCAGACGCATTATTTGGTTTAGATGTCAACCATCTTCGTCAAGCCTGAACACAATGAAAATAGCAAATTCTCATTTGGGCTGATGGAAATATAGTGGCAATTGCATTTAACTCGGCTTCACAAAAATCAGTCATAAAGCATTTTGGATTTAAAGTAGGATTCCAATCTTTTACAATCCCAAGAGCTTTAGATACAGTGTTTGAGGTTTCATCCATTGTAATAAAAAATGCAACAGGTTGATATTGCATATTGGTTTTGACACACAATAAAAACATAGGCAATGCATACATAGTGGTTTTATAGGTGGCATCTAAAAACAACATGTCATTGCCATATATATTCATTAGATATTTTTGCTCTTTGTTTTGGTAAACAAACAAAAATGGTTGATCATTTGTCAAAGGTTGAAAGTAAATCTTATCATCTGGGTTATTGGTTTTCCAAACATTAACCTTATCTGCTAAACAGTCTTGATCATTTTGTGACTTTTTATTGGCAGTCCTGCTGTTAAATATCTGATTTCTAATTGTTTTTAAAGTTGGGTAAAACCTACGATTCAATCGACTTGGTATGCACTCATCTCCAAACCAAGCATTTCTATTGTCATTTAAGTATTTTTTTAGATGATACTGAACTTCCCTTGGACGATCAATTCCATCTCCAACAAGCTCTTTTATTTTTAGTGTCAAGTTTTTATCAATCATTTGAAGTAAGTCCTCGCACTGTTCAGAAGAATGATTTTCATGATCCGATGGCTTTGCCAAAGTTATATAAACTCTTTTCTGAATACTGACAGATTTTGGATTTACAGCCAACTTTAAACGCAGATGCTTAGATGTCTCATTTTTTTTGTGCTGAGAGATTTTGTCCTTTATCATGAAATCTGGAAAGCATAGAATCTCCCTCAATACAATTTTAGCTGGACATCCAACTTTTTTGGTTGGTTGGAGAGTCTGGTTGGTTTTACGATAATCATGATCAATAATCTGAAACATAATAAAAAACATTAAATAAAAACGTTAAAACCATGAATTATGTTTAAAAAAATTGTTTTAATATTTTTATTATTAAAAAAATTTCATACTTTTAAAGTAAGTGAGCCATTTAAATTTATATACATTTTTTATTTTAAAACCATTTTGAAGATTTTTTTTATCATGAAGCATGTTTTTCCCCAATCGAATTAAACTATTACCATACTTTTTGTAAGGGGTTGGAATGACAACGCCAACCAGGGAGGCGATGACACAAATATAGACATTATAGACAAATAACATATTTAAATTTTATAACTTGGTAAGTTTTTTTTATAAATATTAGTGATTCATAGTGTTTTAATTATACTCTGTAGAGAGCTTTTAGAAAATAGCATTTACACATTAAATTTATTTCAATATTTGAATTATATTTGACAGGCATGGAGACAAACAAACATGGCAAAACATTTTACAATTCAGACAATTTTGGAAAACAGAGTATTTAAAGTTTAGAGCGAATGAACAATGGAAAGCAATCATTTTTACCTTTTTTGGTTTAGTATAATTTTTATTGGGTCCTCTTGAACACTCCAAAACCAAGGAATTTGCCAAAACAAATGCCATTCCTTTTAAATCAATCGGTGTAGAATTTCTTGCAGGATCGGCCTTATCGTGAAAACGAATGACATATTTCATACTAGTTATATCTGGAAGAGAATATATAACATGTGTCAATCTTTACACTTAATTTACAAAGATATGACAGACAGTTTAGTTTTTAAAATGTTAACAATTGTATATAACAGCTAGGAAGTTAAGTTATTGAACAATATTAATTCAATACTAGAACTCAATATAACTGGCCTTAAATTAAATAAAAATAAATAAGAAAATGGAATATTTATTTACCTGCCGAACCGAAGTCTCTTTTTTGTGAACGGATTACGGAGAATCTTGAATTTGTTTCAATTTCATATTGCCTTATTAAAGTAAAAGCTTCTTCTGCAGTATTTGTGTATCCAGAATAAATGTCAGTTTTTTCAATAAAATTGCATTGCCAACTCATGATGATGGAATAAAATTAGCTTTCTTAAAAAGACGAAAATCATACGCAACGCCACAGATAATATAACGCTACGGCATGGCATCCATAAAAAGTGTAGAGGCGAAATTTTTTAATCGCCAAAAGGAAACAATCAAGGCAACCCAAACATAACTTCCAGTGACGTCAGACGTTACTAACTCCGCCCCAGGGGGTGGTCAAGTAGGTACTCGATTTGGTGACAGCATCTCTTAAGGAAGATGGCGGCAAATTTTAATTGTGTACAGCGACCTCTAGCGACGGCTATATGTCACCATGCAAGAGACGCTAGGAACACTCTAGAAAACACAGACAGAAACCGCTCAACACTGAGTCTGCTTGAAACGAGTGACAGATATTTACTGCGCAAAAACATATTACACGCATTTAATATTATAAGTTTTGTATATTAATTAAGTAAAAAAGGTGTTGTAGCTATTGTTTTGTTATGTGTTCAGATCTTTGTTATTTTGTTTTATTATATATTAAGATCTTAGTTTTATTTTGTAACGGCGTGTATTGAACCGGGGTGTAATTCCTACATAAGACAATGGACAAAATGGTCATTTTTTTCCCTGCATCATAATGAAAACCGGTAAGTGTTATCCATTATTGCTTATTATACAACATTTCAAAAATTAATATAAATTTTATACACTAACGGCGCAAAGCAATTGCGACGTTGCAGTTGTTTGTCAAAATTTAATTCGAAGAGTTGCAAAGTATGGTTAAAACGAATTTTTACTGTTTTGTTTAAAAGAAAACTTGCACTAAAAGATGTTTTAGTTAGTTATCGACGATATTTATATAAAAAAAATGGATTTTAAAAATATTACCACACAAATTACAATTTTGTGACAAAGTTTTTTCTTGTCAGAAAACTCCGAGAAATTACTTCTGACACACAGTTGTATTCGCCGGTAGTAAATTGGTTTTCCAAATATAATTTTTTACTAAATAATGTTATGAGCAGCATTTATATTTAATCAAACGTTGTTTGTTGTAAGTTTTCTTCCAATTGAAAGAGAGGAAAAGGCGGATTGATTGAAATTATTATACCTAACTTAATGTTTTGTTTTTTTGCAGGGCAAAAGCGTGACTGAAATTGTGTGGCAGGGAGAATTGGGCAGTTACTTGGAATGACCTCAGACGTAAAGAGAATCTGCGGACGACACTTTACTAATGAGAACTTTAAAACTTTTCAGCCTAGGAAATTATTATATAGCAATGCTACACCGAGCCAGTATTTGCCAACACCAACAGAGCAGCAGTCGAACAACCAAGCACAGCGCTCAGGCACAGTTGCGACAGGAAACTATCAGCAAGACCTTAGGGGCTTCTTTACGAGAATGTCTAAGGTTATTTAAGTGATAATACCAAAATGTCCTTATGCACTCATTTTTTGCTTGCACAACTGAATATGTCATATAAACATCATGTATAATTTTGAAATAACACATGTCATAAATACAACTGTTATTATATTTAAAGGAAGACGTACACTTAGAGGCAGCGTCTTTGGGGTCTAGATCGTTGAAAAGCGAAAAAGGCGGAAAGCTGAAGAGGTCCACACTTGTAAGGAAGATTCGTCAACAGAACAAGACGATTCAGCAGCTCAGACGGAAGTTAAGAAGATTGCGAAAACCTAAGCGGCGTAGTAAGTAATATGGAAAGTATACAAATTAATAAAATAAAACAAATGTTAAAACTAATTTTATCAAAAGAATCATATATTTTATTTGAACATGAATTGAAAAATTTTTTATTTATAATTATTTATTGGCCAAGCGTGGAGTTTTGACAAAAGTTTGAAAATAAACTCCAAGCACTAACAGATATCGCTATAATCATGTATGTTTTTGCTTGTTTTCAGTTGTTGAGGAGTTGCCCAATTTCCATTTATGCAATTACCACCTAGTTGATTCCAGAGTGCTACCTGGAGACGCCTGGTACTATTTACAATTGTATTTTCTATTTTATTTAAAGTTTTTTGAATTTTATTCTCATAGTAATGATATTTAAAATATATTAAATTGTATAGTAATGTTATTTTCATATTTGTCTTTTGTGAAATATTTTTATAATTTTAATAAATTTATGGATTAAAATTACTTTTTTTTGATAACGCCATCTGTGATCAACAGAAAGTAAGAAATTACGCCATCTATGGGCATTAATAATAATTACACAAGTCTTTGGTCAGGAGAAGTGAGGCGAGGGGAAAGGGGAGTTACTTTGACAGCGTTTCGCCATGTATGGAAAAGTGTTACTCTTTTTTTATATGGGCTAGTATGGATCGTGTCCGTTCTGTATCGTATCTATTCTGTGCTCCGCCCCTGATTCTACCAGGTGGAAAAAAGTCGCACCCTCCTGTATTATCCACATCTTTTTATTTTATTTTATGGCGTTTCACATTAAAAGAAAGCTAGGTAATGCTGACTATATCATTGCTTTGATATGTATTTATAAATTTGTTTAATTTTTACAATTTACGAGGAAAATTGAAGGAACCATGCCTTATAATATAATGCTTGTTAAATTTTAAAATTTAGTAGCGTATTTGTTTTTATAATTTTATTACTTATTTCTGCTTTTAGATTTTTTGAATTAATAACTTTGACTATAGAAACTATAGGACATATTATTATTTGCTTTACAACGTACTCATTACACAAATATGATACATTTCTTAGTGGTAATAATAAAATACTTTTTGTCCTTGTTTTCTAGCAAAAACACTATGACAATAAAAACTAAATAATTCTTTTAAGTACAAAACTAGTAATATTTTAAAAAATGACCACATTAAATTCTATCTTGTGGCAAATTTTGAGATAATCCGCCATTTTAGTTTCTGCTCTTGTCTCTGGTTTCAGCAAGTGGTAAGTGTTAGAGACGTCAAGTTGCGTGTTATTCTAATGGAGCATATTCATTTTATAAGGGCTCGTGGGCTCAGAAAGGAATTAACTGTGCAAAAATGAAACTTAAATCATTTCAAATCTTAAAATTATTGTAACGTTACTCAATAAAAATGTTGTTTTTAAAACACTGAATGTTTCAAATATTTATCAAAATATGTCACGATTACTGGCAAACATTCACTCTTAGGGAATGAATGCCATTAAATAAAGATATGTTCATGTTGCGAAGATTTAGCCAGATTTAACGCCACCTAACACAATGTTTCAATGTTCATGTTTCATGTGTTCTGCTTTAACTTTGTATTAATTGTATCATAGAGAATATACTAAAAAAAATATGCTGTCAGAGATCACAGAACATCTGAAAGATTAAAATTATTTTAATTAAATTATAATGAACATTTGGTTACTAATTTGCAGAATTTTATACATATTTGCAAGAATCTACTCTTGCTACCTACCCTTACTACTATGGCATAGACTTACATTACTTCGTAAGGACAGGCCCATAGCAACCGAAAAATGTCCCACTAGAAACGATGCTAAATAGCAGTATTAGCAGCATTTCGTTTCACTTGTCACTTCAATTCTCGTGAGTATGCTTATCCTGAAAACAATAAAAAAATGCTGCATTGTGTAGTAAAAATGTTTAAATTACAGTTCGAGAATTTTAAAAAAGGTCGACGTGTGTTACCTTCTATTAATAGTCGTTTCTCATAAATATTTTTTCTTATTTATTGAAAAAAATAATTGTATTTTCAGTAACTATATGAATTTCAACGTTGTGACCTTGTAAGGACGTATTTGCACACGTTATTTTAATTTTTCTTTGCTTTACTTTTTGAAAATATACTGATAAGTACGGTGTCGGAAAAACTAGGTGTGGCCATTTGTTTGCCACTTCAATAACTCCATCATTTCTAAACCAATAAAGTGAAAACTGGAAATATAAAATGTACATAGGTTTGAGTCATTAACTGAGACTTAGTGTTTAAATATAGATAACGCATATAATTTTTGACAAAGCCTATACGTGAAGTACATACATGTTTACACACATGTTGTGATTTTAATAATTGAGAGCTATGTTCACTACATAGTAGATTATTAAAATAATTTTCCAGTTAGTTTAGTATAATTAGTGGAAAAAGGATTTCGCAGACTAGTTAAGAAAATTTTTGGCTTGCTACTGTGTGTGTATAAAGAAATGAAAATCGATAAAGCTTCTAGATAGTTCTTTCCAAATAATAATTATCTATACATATAATATTGTAACAGAGTGAATTCTGTACATGGTAAATATTTTAAAAAGAGCGATTGATTTAGCGTATAGGATGATAATAGAAGCCAGAAAATCATTTTTTAGAATCTTTGTCTGGCTGTTATTTTGTGTGTCAATCACGCAAAATCTACTTACTGGACGGATTTTGATGAAACTTGGTATGGAAACAGTTTATACCCAAGAGCAACATATGAGAGAGAAAAAGAAATTCTAATAAGTTTTATTATTCAGAATTTCATTCGAACGAAGTCGTAGACACAGCTAGTTTGAAATATTTGCAAACAACACGACATTGTCTTATCGCTATCTAATACTAATTTAAATTGATTGTTTTAATTGTTTGGCTAATTTTTAAAGCAGTGAAAAGTAATAAGAAAGGGATTTTTGTAAAAGTAAATAAAACAGGAAGATGTTTGGTATAATATATGAACTGTATTGTGACAGAATTGTCGAAAAATAGCATTTCCTTACTTGGTCAGTAAGAATTTAAATATGATCTTGAATGAATTGGTATCCTTCTATATATCTTACACATTACCAATTTTGCACTAAAGTAATAAACAAATATTTTAAACTAAAATAATATAAAATACTAGAACAGGGTAAATGATTATCGAAAATATGTCGTAGATATACATACCTGTGTGTAGGCGGAGAGTATTATAACATCATAATTTCTTTAAGATAAATTTTACTGTTTTAAATCTTGACCTTTTCATCGCTGATGAAATATATATCGATGTTTGTATAATCGTCTTGCCAACGCCGACAACTATGAGTACACAACCTCCCGATACAGGGAATAAAACTGGTTGGCACAGCATGATATGGATTACTCTATTCTGTGATATAGATGTAATTAAGTTACCTTAATTTCAAATAATTCCTGACATATCTATATAGTATAATGTCGTTTTATCTCTATATTATAATTGCCTTTTGTTATATAAAAATCATTTTTTTATTACTTTACATAAATTCGAAGCTATTTAAGCATTGTCATATCAATATACATGCGTACAAATTGAAAAATATATATTTTTTAAATTTAGATAATAAACAAGTACATCTACGCCATACGCCATGTGATAACGCCACGACAACATTACATCTACGCCATGTGACTGACGAAGTAGATTCGTTTAATTGCAATAGATGGCGCACATGAATTGGTGTTGTCATTTTCGACTTGGTTTATGATCCTTTGGCCGTATCTTGATATTTAGATCAATGGGTTATGGTCGACAAGATTTAACACCACCTAATATCACTCAGCGCTATTCTCGAGTGATCTACTTTACCACTTCATTTTATTTATACTCTGTTGGATGTCATCGAGCAACATTTTAAATAATTCAATTTCATTTATTTCATTTCATTTGAAATTATACTAATTACCTATAATTTGATTCTTTATACATCCGTACACATAAATAACACGTATCAAGAAATAACATAATGAAAACACTATTCTGGTAATATATACATATTTAAGTTTTAACATTACAATATTTGTATAAATGATAGTATAATATTCTCTACTATACGCTAAGAACTACGCCGAAAGTATTACAATTGATGTTTTGCCATGTTGTGATAAGAAGTAAATATCACTATATGAACAGCCGATAGTCGCCTTTCTGTTAAATGTTCACCTCCATGCACGAAAAACTACGCCGGGAGTGTTACAATTAATTCATGTTTTGTTCAGTCGTCATAACAAGTGTCGTATTATAAACAGATGGTCGTCTTTCTGTTACAACTAATGCACTTAACTGTTACAAACAATTGGCCGATGCACTTTATTATCATTTTGTTTTATTATAACAACGTACAAATCAGGATCATGTCGCTGAATTTATTAAATTATTTTATTTTCACCATTGCGTATGCGGCGTTTATGACAGGGACAAAATAACGTAAACAGAAATCGATTGACAGTAGGGTTGCCACCTTTTTTTAAAACAAATAGAGTATATTTACTTTATAAGGTAAAAAAATAAAGTACAATATCTAAAAATAAAGTATTATTTATTTATTTAGATATTTTTTCCATACAAATTTTTTGTTACTTCTAGCAACATCTAACAAATATTTGTTTTCAAAAAACGTCTAAACGGCATCTTTACCTTTAAGGTAAGATTTAAGGTAAGATTTTATCTTTAAGGTAGATAAATAATTCAGTTTTTATTAAGTTTAGGGACGCTCTATTTCGATCGTCCCGCCACTTAGCATTCATCAGAGAAAAGACTCTCTCTGTAAATGTTGAAGTGGCGGAAATGGATAGCAGAAATAACACGATTTTGTATATATTTACAAAATAATTACTACTATGGAAAATTGTTTGCCACTAATGTGATATGGATAATTCCGAAAAATCTACAGAATTATTAACTTGTGCATATAACTCTTTCAATAAATTAATTTCTTCTTACAGGTCATCCATGTTAATATCAAGCTTTTGCAGTTTCAAAATTATAAGTATGTGAACAAAATGCTCATATTCAACATTACCTACTTTTTGAATTTATGACGCTCGATGAAAGAGCCACTTTGTGTGACTAACAACGTGACTCCAGGTACTCTAAGGCTTTATCCAAGAACAACATGAAATTTTTTATAATTTTCTGACTAACTTCAGGCAAAGACAACTCAATTTCTTTAATCTTTTTTTCAGTTTCATATCCAAGAAGAGTTCTTTTCTTTTCATTAATTCTTTTCTAAGATTGTGCATAATATTCTATACATCAAAATTGTTATCTTATTCCATTCTAAAATTTTACAGTTTTACTAAGCGCATATAAAATGTGGTTTTCCAATTTAACAATATTGTATCGACATAAGGTAGGAGAGAGAGAACCATCTGATCCCTACATGGCGTTTGAGTTCACGAAAATTTCCATCTACCGATTCTATGAATTTTTTAAATTCTTATCTCCGAACAGCCAAGTGGGAAAAATGAGCATAGATTTTAAGGATAACATTCTCAATGTCATAGGATAAAAAGTTCCTGGCATGTTTCGTGCAATTGTGCACTATATGTGCATAACAATTTCCCTTAATCAAGTTCGGTACCAAATCTCTAATGTTTATAAATAATGAATGGTTTATTCTAAAATTGGCATTTGTGTTGTTAGCACTTAGCCCAGATATATTCCCAAATGATAATTTGCATTGCTCTACTAACTTCGGAATTGCATGAACCATGCAATCAGCTGATTCATTGCTATTTTCATAGAAATGAGTTAATTTTCTTTGAATGCCATTTTCAGCTGTAAAATATTGCACAACTAATGGGAAAAGTTTATATTTTTTGTTGGAAGCATCCGTTTGCAAGCAGACAAATAAATTGCCTGTATTCAAATCGTTTATTACATTATTTCAGCTTATATTTCGATTTATGCTGTTTTGTTGCCAGATGTTGCTTAACCTGCAAACAAATAATAAACCCTTTACCTACCACTATACACACCAGACACCCCAAACCATCACGATACCAAAGATTTATTATGATTCTATCCCTGCATGCTTGTTTGTCCAACCTATACTCACACAGGCAAACATCCACTATCCATAATTACATTTTTTCACATATTCCAGCTGAAACAATAGTAAAAATTACTCCACATAATTTGCATTTCCCATCAAAATCGTTTAAAGGATCATTGGTTAATCAAACACCATGTTCTTTTTCCCATAGACTTTTATACTTTTGCTTTCGTTTTGTTTGCTTTGCATCCATTGTTTTAGGGCATTTATTCAGTGTACTGTATTCAGAGTTACAGATGCCGTCCAATTCGGTTAGAGTCCGATTCCTGTATTCGTTTTTCAGGTGTATTTCGTGAGCTACAATTATATGCATCCATAATCGAATATTTATCACAACACTGTACAACATACCAAGAACAAAAAATAATATTTGAACAACAAACCGTAAACAATGACAAATTGAGATGATAATTGACACGGACGTTTTAGGTTACGTTAAAAAACGACAGTGCTGCTTAACATTTAACGTTATCGCTTTATGCTTTATCGATGTGATTCATCCCGTTACACGCAAAAAATCGCTTACAAACAATTAAATAAAACCTTCAACAGTCGAAATAGGTAAAATAAAGTATTTTCACGTACTTTTTTGCTTTCATAAAGTATAAAGTACGTTTACCCGAAATAACGTACAATACTTTATTATAAAGTACGGGTGGCAACCCTAATTGACAATTGGTGTAACACGAATGCGCCAGCTATCACCTATTTTTAATATTTTGTAATAGGCTTCAAAACGTCATTTTTTGTTTTCCGATCGTAAAACATTTTAATTAAATGTAGAATTTAAATACAGGTCCCGTTAATAATGAAAAGTAGGCCATATTTTGGTAATTGGGATTTTTAATGTATTATTTTTTCAATAGGGTGGACTGTCGAACAGTAAACCACATTTTTTTCTGAGACCTATATTTTGGTAGATTAAAAGTTTTCAGTTCCAAACTTTTTACTGTAAGTAGCTAATATATCGTAGTATCATATACCCAGCCCAGCCCTTTAGATTAAAACATAAACCCCACAGATCTTTTTTTTGGTTTACCATCCGTGTTGCATACTGAACCAGTACATATTGTACAGTGAACCAGGAGGTTATTCAAAGAAAAATCAAGAAATTAAATGAAAATTATATTAATATTTATGCATTTTTTATTGACTTACATAACCATAAAGTAATAAAAAAACATTTCTCATTAAAACAAAAAAAACAGCTGTTAGGAACAAATTAGGAACCCTCAAGAATAAATTTTCATCTCACTTAATCATAATAAATCCAAAACAACTTCTAAATTATAACAAATAAATTTCCTTTCAAAAAAGTTGCCAACTCCTTAGTTAACAAACATTTGGTAAAGAACAAATGGACCACCATATTTTCTTGAGCTTGGTAAGTAATAACAAAAAATAAAAATCTTCTTAATAAAAAAATAAACAACATTCTAAATAATTTAACGCCAAATACTAAATCAGTCTCATTGCTAATAAATAACAACTCTTATTTAACATTTAAATGTGAAAAATTTACTTTAAAAAAATTTTGTTAGCTTTTTGGTACCTGAGCTTCTTGGACGAGGAAGAATAAATTTAATATCAGATAAACTCACAACTACTAAGTCCGGTTCTAAAGGAAATATAAAACACAAATGTTCTCCTCTTTTTAATTTTAAGAAATACGCTGAATATTCATTTTCTGACTCTTCGTCCAGTATTTTAGCGACATAATAAACGGCTTGTTTCTTAGATTCGAGCAAGATTAATACAAAGTTGTGAAGCTTTGGTTTTTGACGTAGTGGAGGAAAATTCTCATCTATCACCCAGTCTTCATCGTCATCTGTGAAATCCACATTGGTATCACTTTCCAGTACTATTTCTTCTATGGATTCATCCCTTTCTGTCTCATCTTTCTTAGGCCGTTTCGCTTTCTTTAGACTTCACTCCACTTGTAGGTGCTCGATTGCTTCGGATATCTTTCAAAATTTTTCTTTTAAAATTCTCTGATTTTATAGCGGCTTCTTTTTTTATTTTAGTAGCAGCTCTACTTGTTGCAATTAAGATCTTTTCTGGAGTGTCAGTCGCAGTGATACTCCTTCCTGGCTTTCTTCTTTTTCTATCAGATCTAGGTCCTGCTTTAATTAGGGATGAAAGTGATTCGGCGAGATGAAATTGACTGGGGAGTTTGTTCTTTCTTTTAAGACAGATTTTTCATTATTGTCGTCATTAGGTTCAAAAGTAAAAGGTTTCGAGGACAATAACGATGGACTATTTCTCTTGAACTTGAGCCTAAAAGAGGTTCGGGAGTTGAAATATTTTCGATAATTGAAACATTATTATGTGGTGATCTTGGATTTAAAATTCCAGTATTATACTCATATTGAGCTTTATTTTCTGCATTTGGGTCATTATTTGCAGGTGCTGGACGATCAGTGACTTTGCTTGGCAAGAAATAAATTTCTGTAAAGATATGTCGATCAAATGGGCATATTCCACATTTGGAGAAAGCAGATGATATATTTGTAGGAATCATAGCTCTAGGATATACTTGTCCAACCAACCCAGCAATGTCGTATATTGTGACTGGCCTTCCCGAGTTACTGGCCTTCCCGGATATGACTCCAACGCTGAATAATAATAAGTTTTAAAAGGACCCATCAAACCCACGTCTAAAGGCTGTAGTTTATTCGTCGTGTGTGGATGAAACGTTAACACAGTCACACCTGATTTTTTGGCATAGTCCAAAGCGTCGATACTCAAATGTGACTCGTGATTATCCATAAGCAGTAGAGATGGATCTTCGGTGGATGTTCGAGTCTGCTTAACAAAATGTCTAATAACTTCGAGAAAAAGTTCGCTCGTCATCCAACCACTTGGATTAGCCAGACTCAAACTACCGGGGGGAGCTCCATTCAACATTATGTTTTTGAAATTTTTTCGGGGAAAAATTATAACAGGTGGCAGAGCAAATCTCGTTGCACTAACCATATAGCAAGTAGTAACCAGCGTCCCCTTTTCACCGCTCGTAACTTTGCCTATGTTAATGCCTCTTGGAGCTTCAACCTTTTGTGGCTTTTGGACGGTCGTAGTGCTGGTGACGTCCAAATTAAATATTCGCGTTCCATCAGAAAATTGTGGCTGTCGGTCGATAACAATCTGTAAATTATCAAAAAACACTAACGCTTTCGGCATTGAATGCCGTTGCTCTTGCAATGCTGACAGGTTCAGGTTGTTTTATTGTGATGTCCGGGTGTCGCATTTTGAAGAACCGAAACCATTCTATTCTTGCCAAGCCATCTCTTTCCCATGTAGGTGGCATTTTCAAGATGTTTTTTTAGCCATTTCAAAAGCAACTTGCCTGAAGTCTTTTACAGATAAACCGTAAAATATTAATGCACATTCTTTATAATATTCTAACAAAATCTTTTCCTCTTCTTCAGAAAATACTCGATTTATGTCATATCTGGGGACGAGTGAAATATTTTCACCTTACTCCTTCCATTTTTTAACATAGCGCCGGAATGTAGGGTAAGCAATATTAAAATCTTTGGCTGCTTTGCGTACCGATGAACCCTCTTCAATAGTTTTCAATGCCAATTTGATAATCTCTTTAGTGTGTTTACCTATCTTTCGCTCCTGTCTTTTACATCGTGTTTTTTATAATACATACATGAGTACACAATGAACCATGGTTCAGTGTACTTATTTCTCTTGGTTCACTGAGAACCAAGGTTTTGCCGAAATTTTTTTAAACGAAATTTAGTTGGAAATGGTGTTTATGTCATAGTGAGACTATTATTTCTAATAAATTAGGCAAATTTATGCAAGAATACACAAACGTAGTTTAATGGAAGATATTTAATATAATAAAAATTATAAAAATGAAATACTTACGTGAAAAAAATTAGGTTTTCGTATCCAAAAACTGAAAAAACACTCCTCACACAACAGCCACGTGAGCCTGCGTTTGGCAAACTAAGTGAGGTGGGAGGGGTTCACAATCGACGTAAAACGAACTTGATCGTCAAGAGCGGCAACGTCGCATTATTTGAAAATAGCGGTTGGTTCACTGTGCCTAACCGATTCACTGTATAACATCTCACCCTACATGCAAATTATGCACAATTTCTTATATTTTTTCCACCGTTGGACACATTTTGAACATCACTTTGTTGTTCAATGTTCACATGGCCAAACTCTCGTCATAATTTAACTATCAATGACTGACACTAAAGAATTTCTACGCATTGCTGACATGTAAGGTGCCAATTTACTTAAACGCGGATTGCCATAGAAACTGTCAAACGAAGACGAAAGGTTTTTCACTGCCTAATTATTTAGTTATTATTCGCGGCATTCTGTCTATTTTGTTGCGATAAGTTATTTGTTATTTATGTTATTTATATTTTAAACCAATTTTCCATTTAGTTTTCGGCCGTAGATATATTCAATCAAATGTTATATTCAGTATTCTGTTCGGTTAGTTTCTTCTTTCGTTTATATTTATTGTATTTTATTGTACTTTTGCGAAATTGAATCTGCTTCAGCTTCGTGAAAATGGATTTGGTTATTTCCCCATAACCATCAAATCCTTCTAAATTTCCACTTTTCTAATATTGAATTTGCTTGTCATACTTTCCCAGCTACCTATATCACCGTAAAGGACTTCCAATTGGAATTAAAGAGCAAATCCAAAAATTGTAAAAGAGCCAATTATTAAAAAATAAATCTAAAAATCTTTGGTCCTTTCATCCTTCTGACTCCTCCTACACTGAAACAGAAGATACAATTCCTCCCAAGACCCCTCGCACTCTTCTTTCACAAGCAAATTCTAATGTACTACCATCATCCCCGACTTCATTTCCCACCCTCTGAACTCTTTTGAGGGTTGTTTATAGGTCTCTGGCGACATTGTACCATTTATTGTCCACCTTCAAAGAAAAGAACCCCAGTCCTATTCTGGATTTTCGATTCATACAATTAAATTTGGTTCTTTTTTTAAAAATTATCACGTCGATGGCATAATCCGAGAAGGAGTTAAACAAATTTCAACGGAATTTTCATCTGCGGACGCCGCCAACCGTTTCATAAACTACTCTGTTTTTACGGGGCATAATAAATTGTTTATCCCCTCCTTTAAGATCAGTCGGGTAGGCATTGTTCACAATATTCTAGTCGATTAGTCTGACGAGAAGGTCTTACAAAACATTGAAGTTTCTGAAGGATGCGGTAAGGTTATTAAAGTCTGCAGCTTGAACTTTAAAAAAATTATCGATGGCCAACCGAAATATTTTCCATCGCAGACGATGTCGTTTTTTTTTTTGATGGTCAAGTCCTTCCCCAACGCATATTTATGACATATTTCTCACTTCCAGTTTCGAAATATGAATTCCCTATGATTCAGTGTTTCAAGTATTGTAGGTTTGGATATGTTGCAGAAAAATGCGGATCTTCCGAGCGTTTTTTCCAATGTGGTGAAGGTCACGTTGGAAGAAACTGTCCTCTTCTTATTGACAAGGCGAAATGTGTCTTTTGCAGTGAAAATCATGATTCCACTGATAGAGTTTGTTCAGAATTCGAAAGACAAAAAACAGTCAAGGCTAAGACCGCTCAGTCCAGAACAAGCCTGGGTACACTTCCGAGATTGTCAGCCTGAAAATGGCTGCGGCCTTAGTCAACACCCCTACTTTTACGAGTATTATTCAATTTCTATCGACTACTTTGGTTAAAATTCTGAGCTCCACCAATCAAATACCGTCCAACGTTGCCTCCTCTATTCTTACTGCTCTTTAACCCCTTATTTCTAATGGCTCCACCAACAGTAGCGAGTGTCTTGCAATGGAGTAGTCGCAGTGTTATTTGTAACAAAGCAGATCTTCGCCACCTCTTTGTCAAATATTTTCCAAGATATAAGAGATTTGACTGAAGCCAGGATTCTATTTAAAGATACGAGGCTATGCCTGTCTACGGGATGATAGAGCGGATGGCAAGGGTGAATCCGCCTTATTACTTGACAAATCCCTTCCTTTCCCTGTGTTTATTGAATGATGGTTCTCCAACGCGAGTTCTTGTCCCATTTCAGAACCCGAGCTCAGTAGTTATCTTCCTTTGCTCCTCATTCTTGGCATCCTCAGTTTTCTGGAATATTCTATCAGAGTTTTTGGAAGCGACCATTTCACCATTCTGATTTCTTTCCCTCGTTTCAATTTAAATATTGAAAAAATACTTTCCTCAATATCGAAGTGGATCACCTCCCTCCAGTGGACCTGGATAGCATTGACTTTTGCTATGACCAATTTGCAAGGGCTATAGACCTGTCCGCTCGTAACTTTATCTCTCTTAAGAAATTTAACCATTACTACAGATCCTCTCTCCCCTGGTGGGATGGCGACTACTCTGCGGCGGTTAAAGCTCGCAAAGAGGTTGAAGCAATATATAGGTCTGATATGTCGGAAGCAATCTTTCTCTTGTTTCGAAAGACCCAGGGTCAGACTAAACAAATTCTTCTTAAAAAAAGAGGGAAGGCTGCAAGAAATTCTGTCAGTCCCTCTTTCCATCTACTCCCTCTCGTGTCGCCTGTCTAATTTAAAATGCTTTCGGTCTATTTTTCAGCCCGATCTTCCTAAATCTGTACATGGTAATTGTGTAGATCAATTTTTGAAAAAGCTTGCTCCCCCATCCGTCCCAAATTCAGATGATTTACCTTTCAGATATAATTGTACTAGCTCCAACCATTTTTAGAAGAATATTTCTCCATTAATGAATTGAATTTCACCTTGCATGATCTTAAGGACTCTTTCCCTAGTATTGACGGAATGTCATATTCAATGGTGAAAAATTTGTTACAATCTACCCGTTGGTATCTTTTATTCCACATCAACTATATGTTCGAATCAGGTTATATTGCAAAGTTCATAAAATTCCCAATATAGGTTCATCCTATAGACCCATAGGGTCATTCTCCTGTTTTGGTGAAGATTACGGAACACTTAATTAAGAATTGATTGAATTGGTTTATGGAACAACATTCCATTTTTCGAAGCAACCAATTTGGCTTCAGAAGTGATAAAAGTACTATAGACAATCTCAGTGGCCTAACTACTGACATCAGGCTTACCTTCTCTCGACGACAGTTCCTAGTTGCTGCTTTTTTAGATCTTTCTTTAGCCTACGATAACGTAAACCTTCCAATCATCAATGAAAATTTTCATAATCTCGGGATTCCAATCTCTCTAGGTTTATTGAGCTTTTTGGCGTTCTAAGACCCAACCTCTTTCTAATAAAGCCTCCAAAGATTCAAATCCTTCTCTAAACCCGTTTCTCAAAATTACTCTCACCATCTGTATAGTTTTCCATATTACTCGGTATTTCATTTTATTTCAAAAATACCAATTCGCTGCTCAATTCCCTCTTCAATTCTTTTGGGATGGATTGGACGCGAATATCAGAATGCATCAAAAACCCTGAGAGGTGGCTATGTCGGAGCGTCGTTTTACTGTCCAACCACCGCTTATTCGGCATACTTCCGTCTTCCTAAGGAATGTTTGGTTTTCTCCGGGGAATGCAGTGCTATTGTGGAGGCTTTGAATTGTGCACTACTCAGAAAGTTTCGCAGGCTCCCTATCTTTTCTGATTCCTTAAGTTGTATACAGTCCCTTCTTGCTAATCATTTTTCTTCGAACTGTAGCTTCCTGATTCTCCAGATCAAGCAACTTACGCTTGACTTGGAGAGATGGGGATCCTATGTCGTTCTTTCTTGCACGGATCCATAGTCACTGTGTCATAATAGGTAATGAAATAGTCGAAGTAAAACTCGTTTCGCCAGCGTGAATGGGGATCCATGTTCCGCTATTCATTTCATTGAAGATCTCCTTCCCCTGACTCGTTCTTGGATGACATTTGACTGGTAGAGCGCATGGGAAAGATTATCCCACATCATGGATATTTCAGATCCAATGTTTTTTCATCAAAATCTTGGTTTTCAAAATTCAGTCATTGTTCTATTCCTACCCATTTGACTAGGCTGTGTGTCAGAGAATCTCAAATTTGTGACTGTGGTTTTGGAGAAGGTGATCTAAATCATTTTATTTATGCACGTCCATTAAATAATATATTTTCTACGTTTATTTACAAATTATTAAAATATAAAATTAAATTGCCCGTTAATATAAGATCACTATTATCTATTGCCAACAAACCCATTTTAGGATTAATTATTGAGTGCATAAGAAAGAACCACATCAAAATATAGAATCTTCTACATTTAAATTCGCGTTTACTTTATTTTCTATGCTTGTTTGTGTATTTGTAAATGCTAATTTTGTACTCCTTATTATATCGTAACTTAATTTTATTAAATTTTTCAATTTATTTAACTGTAGTGAACCTCTTGCTTAATTTTTGTTTTATTGTATAATTTATTTTTTTGCTAACAAGAACCAAAGACAACATCAATTCATGCACACCATCTATTGCTATTAAACGAAACTACTTCGTCAGTCACATGGCCGACTTTATGTGACCGTAGATGTAATTTTGTCGTAATGTTATTTTATTATTTTTTAATTAAAATAAAAAAAATGGTTTTCAGTTTGTACGCATGTATATTGATGTGACAATACTTAAATAGCTTGGAATTTATGTAAAGTAATGAAAAAATTATTATAATATAATAAAAGGCAATTATAATAGGTAGTAGACCAGGGTCGATAATTTTTGAAACCAAACAAAATCGTAGTAGAATGAAACCTATTGGAAAATGTTGAGAATATTACAAAAATGAAAGGAAAAATAAATTACGGTCGATTCGAGGTCGGGAAGTGGGAGAGGGTGGGTTTTTAAGGGTTAAAATCGGTTTATCTCGATTTCCGGCAAAACTACAAGTCTTATAGAAAAAAGTTAAACAGCAAAGTTGTAGGTAATAAAAAGATCTACAACTTTTGTATTTACACTTTTTTCTCATAACCTCAAAATTACACGAAAAACTCAAAAACCACGTTTTTGGTTTTTTATTTTTATCTTTTACAAAAATATTTTTTTTTCATGAAATTTGGTGAGAACTTACCTTTGTATATACCAAACACACAAGAATTTTTTGGATTTGAAAAATTAATTTTTTCTCCTTATTTTATTCAATACCGAAAAAGCACCCTAATTTTCAATCGAAAATTCACGCGTCAAAATATTAGCTTTTTTAAAAAAGTTGGTGGGCTTTTTATTCGTTGGAATCTCTACTTTCTGATAGTGTAATAAAAAATATACGTCACTATGGAAAATATTTTCAAAAAATTTAAAAAACGAAAAAAACTCGAATCGATAAATTATTTTTCTATCATTATGTACAAATTTGAGCTATTTATTAATATTAACGCTGTAATTACTCATTTAACGTATGATTCTAAGTTACATTGATGAACAAACAAATTTTCAATCCATCAAACATTAAGATTGCAAAATAAAACATGGGAAAATGGTTGTTAAAAATATTCAAGATAGGATTTAAAGGGAATTTTATCTAAAAAACGAGGATGTTACAATTTTTTTTTCAGTAAAAAAGCTGGTTTATTACAGTTTTATTATATTTTTGTCATAAAAAAAATCTCATACTATATAAATGTTTTTCATAATATTTTTTAGTTCAATATTTTTTGTCTCTTTGATGGTATTCCCTCGTCGTTTTCCGATTCTAGCAAATCTTAGGAATCTTCAAGACCATCACCGTCTTCGTTTCCAATTTTTCCTGAGTTTAATTATCAGAACCATACGAAGATACCATTTTTGCAGGAAAAATTTCTATCTAACCAGAAAAACAAAGACAAAATTATAAAATCGTTAATGGAAACATTACAGTCTCACGGATTTTCTTTTAAACAAGCGGACGAAGATGCTGATGCTGATATAATTAAGACCTCGATAGAAGTTGCTGGAGAGACAAGTGAAACTGTCATTGTTGTGGGACAAGATATTGATCTTTTGGTCCTTTTGAATCAATTAAATTTAAATAATCATGACATTTATCTTCACAAGCCAGGTTCTGGAACAGTAAAAGATCAATTTTTCACGTCTAAGAGTTTCAAATATGAATCTTTTAAAAATATCATTGCACTTCTGCATTGTTTTTCAGGTTGCGATACAACATCTGGGTTTGCCGGAAAAGGAAAGAAAAGTATCGTAAATGCATTATTAGACGCTAAAAATTTGCCCAATGTGGCCAATATTTTTTATAAAAAAGATGCAAACAAACACGATATCCAAAATAATGGATTACAATTAATACAATCTATTTATAAGTGTAAAAATGACAATCTAACGCTGAATCAATTAAGATTTACAAAATATCAATTGGCAAAAATTAAATCATCTTTCATATTGGCGAATCTTCCACCCACAGAAGGTGCAGCAGAACAACATTGTTACAGGGCATATTATCAGCTTCAAACTTGGCTGGGTAACAAACTGACAGCTACAGATTGGGGCTGGAAACAACATGAACGAGGCATTATACCTAAATTTACAGAAAAGGAATTGATTCCGGAAATACTGCTCAAAACTATTTGCTGCAGTTGTGAAACTGGATGTAACAGTTTAAAATGTGGTTGCCGAAAACATGGTTTAAAATGCACAAATTTATGTTCAAATTGTCATGGCTCTGAAAAATGCTCTAATGTAGAAAAAAAAGCTTACGAGGAACTTAATAATTCGGATGAAATTGTGGATGAAGAAATAATGCAGACTGGAAATAATATTGGAAACGAAGACGGTGATGGTCTTGAAGATTCCTAAGATTTGCTAGAATCGGAAAACGACGAAGGAATACCATCAAAGAGACAAAAAATATTGAACTAAAAAATATTATGTAAAACATTTATATAGTATGAGATTTTTTTATGATAAAAATATAATAAAACTGTAATAAACCAGCTTTTTTACTGAAAAAAAAATTGTAACATCCTCATTTTTTTGATAAAATTCCCTTTAAATCCTATCTTGAATATTTTTAACAACCATTTTCCCATGATTTATTTTGCAATCTTAATATTTGATGGATTGAAAATTTGTTTGTTCATCAATGTAACTTAGAATCATACGTTAAATGAGTAATTACAGCGTTAATATTAATAAATAGCTCAAATTTGTACATAATGATAGAAAAATAATTTAAGGATTCGAGTTTTTTTCGTTTTTTTAATTTTTTGAAAATATTTTCCATAGTGACGTATATTTTTTATTACACTATCAGAAAGTAGAGATTCCAACGAATAAAAAGCCCACCAACTTTTTTAAAAAAGCTAATATTTTGACGCGTGAATTTTCGATTGAAAATTAGGGTGCTTTTTCGGTATTGAATAAAAATAAGGAGAAAAAATTAATTTTTCAAATCCAAAAAATTCTTGTGTATTTGGTATATACAAAGGTAAGCTCTCACCAAATTTCATGAAAAAAAAAAATATTTTTGTGAAAGATAAAAATAAAAAACCAAAAACGTGGTTTTTTGAGTTTTTCATGTGAATTTTGAGGTTATGAGAAAAAAGTGTAAATACAAAAGTTGTAGATCTTTTTATTACCTACAACTTTGCTGTTTAACTTTTTTCTATAAGACTTCTAGTTTTGCCGGAAATCGAGATAAACCGATTTTAACCCTTAAAAGCCCACCCTCTCCCACTTCCCGACCTCGAATCGACCGTAATTTATTTTTCCTTTAATTTTTGTAATATTCTCAACATTTTCCAACAGGTTTCATTCTACTACGATTTTTTTGTACTTTTTACCTTTTTTGAAGGCTTCGACACTGGTCTATAGATACAATGGCACTATACTACATTTATATGTCAGGAATTATTAAAAATTCAGGTGTCTTACTTATCTCATCTTCATTTTGTGTCAATCAGTTTTAATTTATTGGCTGTATCGGAAGGTTACGTACTTATAGTTGTCAGCGTCGGTAAGACGATTATGCAAGAACGAAAATATGTATTTTCATCAGGGATGAAAAGGTTAAGATTTAAAAAATAAAATTTTGTCTTCAAGAAATTATAACGTTATAATACTCTCTTTCTACGTAGACGTACATATCTACGGCATGTTTTCGATAATCATTTACCCTGTTCTCTTATTTTATATTATTTTAGTTTAAAATATTTGTTTATTACTTTAGTGCAAAATTGGTAATGTGCAAGATATATAGATGGATACCAACTCATTCAGGATCACATTTAAATTCTATCTGACCACATAAGAAAAGTCGAATTTTCAACAACTCTGTCACAATACAATTCACAGGTAAATCGAATATTATTAAATCATATTCAATTATGTTATGCTTTCCTGTTTTATTTACTTCTACAAAAGAATCCCTTTCTAATTACTATTCCCTGCTTTATGCTAAATCAATCGCTCTTTATAAAATATTTTCCATGTACCGAATACACTCTGTTACAATATTATTATTTTTGTATAGATAATTATTATTTGGAAGGTTAGCTATCTGGAAGATTTATCGATTCTGTTTTCTGACGAAAAGCAGTAGTTTCAAAAATTCTGGTGCGCGCACACACACACACATACGCACGCACACATACATATATATATATATATATATATATATATATATATATATATATATATATATAAATATATGTATATATGTACCCGGTGTCCGGCAATAGATGTCGAAGAGAAAAAAAGATGCTATTCGTTGGCTATAAAGAAAAAAAATTGTCGTGGAAATAAAACATAAAACGCGTTCTTTTTCTAATTGATTGCCAAAACAATATTACACATAACTCTTTTTAAAACGCCCAATACTTGCCCGGAATTTACCCGCAGGAGCGATGTCATCGCAGCTGTTTGCGAGTTATTCCCCCGAGCGGCGCTGAACAATTTGCGCAAGTATCGGATGCACGAAAAGCATGACAAATAATTATAAATTTTTAAATTTTCATCAACCTTTTTTCAAATTCTTGAACTGTAATTTAACCATATTTTTACTGCACAATCCGGCATTGTTTCACTTTTTTCAGGATAAACATACTCACGAGAATCGAAATGTCAACTGAAACGAAACGCTGCTAATACTGCCACTTAGCACCGTTTCCAGTGAGATATTTTGCGGTTGCTATGGGCCGTCCTTAATAAGTAATATAAGTTTATGACAGTGGTGATTAGTATAATCCATGCCAAATTGTCAACAATTTTTTTAAACCATAATTTATAATATTTACATAGAGCGTTTATAATATTTACATAAAATGTCATTGTTAACTTCCGGTCATGTAACGTTTTAATTAAATCTAATTATTTTTAAATCTTAATTAAATTTAAACCCAATATTTTCTAATCATGAGAAGTATATCAAAATAATCGAATTTATTAATGTCTTTTTTTCAATATAACTGAAATTTGCACATTTTTTTGCGCTGTGGGCCCATTTTGAACATTCTTCTTTGCCGAAAAAATATTTCTTAAATATATTTTAGAGACTGATTGAGTGCTACAAGTGTGGACAAATTATATCTTAAAATGCCCAAGCGTTATGCTTCATATGTCAATAAAAAAAAATATTAATTTTGTATATTAATTTACTTTCTAAGCGAGTTTTGGCTGAACTCAATGAAATTTCATTTAAAGTAAAGCAAAGGTACGTTATTATTATTTTATTATGTTGTTTTTTTTTGTTGTTGTTTATTTGTTATTATGTTGATGTATTTGCCGAAATTTCTATTTTCCTTTCTTAATAATGATTTGTTTACGTTTTATATGATGACGTTCTTCATCAATTTTTAAATATGGATACTTTGGTATAAGTTCAGTTTAGCAAAAATGAAATATTCCTAGTTTTTTTTAGTTTAAATGAAAGAATTTACATAAAAAAGAACATATTTTAAAAATTAGGGCTCGGACACGAATATTTTATTATAAAAAAATTGTTTGAAAAATACTCTTTCTATGAAGAAGCGCCTGTGAATTCGTCAAATATAAATTGTTTAATCTCATTTTATGCGATCCTCTTTACGCATTTTCATATTTTTATTTTTTGGATTTGTTTTTTTATATCTTTTTTGTGTTTGAAATCACGAATAATGGCAGTTAAGTCGAAAAATTTAAAGCCTTTACTTCCTTGATAAATCACACTTTTATATGGGAACTTTTTTGAAATCACTTTATTACACCATTTAATAAAATAATCGCGACCGATCCCTAATTTTGGTTGATACCCTATTGCTATATTTTTTTAATTAAAGCAAAAAAAAGAGGAAAATCACATTTTCCCTGAATTGAATTTGTTCCTATAATTTATTTAACTTACATTAGACTGCTAATAATTGTAAAACAGAATATTTACAAAATGCACTTTGTTGTATAGACGTGAACTTTATACTTAGCGAGAGATAGAATATTGTAATCGTATTTCATATCATTACAGAGCCTTTGCAACAGATATGAAAAGAATAATTCCTAATCAAAGCCAAACTAAAGCTATATTATTGAATATTTCATGTTTCCTAAAGATGAATCTCTAAAAAGGGAGTGGCTGGATTTCACTGGTCAAGAAAATTTTAATCTTGGAGTAAAAAAAACTTATTTGTGGAACTGAACTGAACTCTCGATAGAGTGAGACTGCGTGAAAATTCAGTACGAATATGCTTTGCTTTGGTATGTAGTCCAAATATAATTATTTTATTATTGATTTTGCTATTTAGTATAAGAAAATTAATCGTAATGTTGTCAAATTTTATTACAGCTATAGGTACATCCTAAGCCAACGAGGCCTACCCTACATATAGGTATTAATTACACAATATATAGGTATTAATTAGCCACAGCCTTCGGAATTGATAATTACCTAATTTTTTATTAATTCAAATAGTTCAATTATAAATTAAACTTTAAATTAACATTTATCTTCTTAACCGAGTAGGCTTTCCTGCTTAAACTCCTTCACTTTTCCTACCGTGTGCATCCTCTGTATGTTATACATACATTCATGTTTGTATCTCTTGATGAATGGACTTTATTGTTAAAATGTTATACATTGTTAATATACATTGTGATTTTTTTATTTCTTTCCTTTTTAATCCTGTAAGTTATTTTTTTGTTTATCATGTACTTGTGTTATCATTTATGTTATTAAATTAATTTTGTTTATCATCTACTTATGTCATTATTTATGTTATTAAATTCATTTTGTTTATTAATGTGTTTAGCCTAAAATAGTAATTTGGTCTGCGGGGAAGCAAAATGTGGATTGTTCTGACTTTTCTGACATTTGACATTCATGGTTATAAATATATAATAAGAACTATTTAAAGTTTAAGGGAATTTTGTACTTGATTACTTGGACTATTATTTAACTATTAAACCAGTGATTACATTTGAAAATGTGGCACATTTTTTTCGACGTTAGCGGCTTAGTACATTTCGTCTGTGTTCGAGGGAAATAATTTTAATATATTTGTATTTTATTTTCAGCCTAAATTAGAAGCCAAATCAATTGGGAAATTAGTAGAGAAATGCAATAAGCAGCACAAAAAATGAAAAGGTTAAATGCTAAATGGCGAAGACATGCTAAGAAGATAACCAATATCACTTCAATAATTGAGGATTTAAGGAATGAGCAATTCATTAACGTTGAATCTTCGATTTTGTTACAAGAATGTGCAGGGCCAAAAGATTTTTTAAAACGACAAATTTTTAAATAAAAAGGTTTGCCTTTAGAAAGATAATTTTCTGAAAAAGTTGGTGAATTTGCTCTTATGCTAAATTTTTTTTCACCGAAAGCATACAACTTTGTAACTTACAATACATGTTTACCACGTCCACGTACTTTGATCAAATGGTATCAGAAAGTAAATGCAGAAATCGACTTTATCAAAGATTAGTCATGACCACCTCGGTCATCAAAATTGTTTTCCTAACATGTGACGGACCTGTGGCTATTTTTAGCATGATTGAATCACTGGGTTGCAACTTAATGAAAACTCAAACTTTAACATCATTCCAATATAGCCAGAATACAGTTAATGTTTTTATTGATTCTTACCATGCTATCAAATTGAGACGGAATACGTTCGCTGAGATCAGAATAATCATTGATTCGATAGAAAAATAGATTTCAAGTTTATTGAACTACTACTAAAGTTACAGGAAAGAGAAATTTTACACTTAGCTTTAAAACTAACTAAGGCTTATGTCAATTTTGTAAGACAGTTATACATAATAACATTATAAATTCCAGACGAAAAATTGGCTTCGTTGATCTAATAGTAGATATGAATGGTATATTATATATTTATAAGAAACGATAGTAGAAAACAGCGTATATTATAGCGTTATACAAAGTTTAATCAATTTAAAATTGAGATGAGGCTTATATTATCTATCGAATGACGTTTTACGTATACTTCATAAAACGGAACAAATGATAAAATCTCATTGAAATAAAAATATTTTAAGTGAAAATTTAAAATTCTTTTCAATTCTTGATGGATTATTTTGAAACTGACAATATTTTAATGCACTGACCTGACACTGAGCATAACACTAATCACAGTTTATTACTGATTATAAGCGTTATAAAAAAATATATAAATTTATGGTTCAAGTATTATAGATAGAAATGAATAAAATTTAAAAAAATAAATACAAACTGAGTAGACTAGATTGCAGAAAATACACACTCATTATTTTATGAATACAGAAAGGACATACCATCGATACGTTTGTCGTTGTGTACGTAATCTTGTACTGACGTATTTTATATTATTTTTAACATTAAAAAAAATGTTCCTCAATATATATATATATATATATATACATATACATACATACATACATACATACATACATATATATATATATATATATATATATATATATATATATATATATTGATATGACAATACTTAAATAGCTTGGAATTTATGTAAAGTAATGAAAAAACCTATTTTTACAAAAAAGGCAATAAGAATAGGTAGATACAATACCACTACTACATAGATATGTCAGGATTTCATTCATTTTTAATTTATTCTCTGTATCAGGAGAGGTTACGTACTTATAGTTGTCGGCGTTGGTAAAACGATTATGAAAGAATATATATATATACTTCATCAATGAGGTATATATCTATGGTACGTTTTTTATAATCATTTAAACAGTTCTTGTATTTTATATTACTTTAGTTTAAACTATTTGTTTATTATTTTAGTCCAAAATTGATAATGTGCAACATATATAAAAAGATGTCAACTCACTTAGGATCACATTTAAATTCTATCCGACCACATAAGAAAAGGCGAATTTTCAACAACTCTGTCACAATAAAATTCAAAGGCTATACAGAATATTATTAAATCATCTTTCATTAATTTATACTTTCCTGTTTTATTTACCTTTACAAGAAAATTGCCTTTCTACTTACTCTTCCCTACTTTACAAATTAATCAAATATTTGACAATAATTTAATTTGGTTTTAGATAGCGATAAGACAGAATCAAATCCTGACCTGATCGGTGGGTAGTTATTTTACAAATTACCAACTACTAACTACTAGTAGCAAATATTTTTAATCTCGGTTGAATTACTAATATCCGTTAAGGAGTTCCATTATTCATCTCGAGAGCTCAACAGAGCAGACCCTGAGCTGGTGAGCGACGTAGTTATTTTGCAAAGTAATAACTGCTCGTAGCAAATATCTTGAATCACAGTTGGTTTACTGCCATTTATTAGGAGTTACATTGTTCATTTTCGAACTTCATAATCAGATTGTCACCATATTTATACAGGACTACCCTTCAAGTACTCCTTTCCAAATTAAAAGAACCATCCAAATCGGTCTACTTGATAAAGAATTATCGATGAATATACATAAAAAAGACTCCGACGAATTGAGAATGTCCTTTTTTAAAGTCGGTTAAAAATGAATGTCTCTTATACTTGTTTCAAATTTTGGGTCAATTTTTTCGACGGGCCTGTCATTTTCATGGATTAATATTAGAGCTGGTCGATCAATCATTTTAGACGACCCGGGTCAATCGTGACCCATTGGGCTAAACAATTGGGTCCTGATACCCGGATCGATCATTACCCACTGGCTAAATGATCGAGTCGTGAAGATTCGATCGATCACTAAATTAATGTGCCCGTGGATCCAATGGTTCCAACAGATCAAGAACGCGACTCATTGCGGTAGTATAACGACAATTTATTTTATATTTCGAATAGTGAAACTTTGTTTTGACTAATCAGTTGCTATTTATTTATAATATATAAACCACGCCCTATTTTGATACATCAATATCAGACTATAAATGTCTAGCAACATCCATCGAAACAAGCGGTGATTTTATCATTGAAGTGATAATTATATTTTCATGAATGACGCGCGATGATTTTTTCACCGACCAAGTTCCTCATATTTCAGTAACACAAGCATAATTGTACTATCCTTAATAAGTAATAAAATTAAATTTAAAAGTGTTGACATAAGTTATTACATTATTACTGTATGCAAAAAAATTTAAAATAGAATAAAATACATCATCAATAAAATTATTTACGAAATTGATAAAATTGAAACAATTATATAAGTAACCACATATAATGAATGAATTTAATTAAAAATATACAATTCTCAATAAGCGATTTACATCATTCAATTTAAAGTGTTTACTTAAATCGATCAATTTAATAGAATAAATAACGCCGCCAACGCTATGAAATAAAAAAAAATTGAAAATAAATTTAAAAACTCCGTCACCAAAACTCACGCTAATCATCTATCGCTGATTGTCAATTTTAGTGTATCATATGTAAAATCAACAGTTTATTTAAAATTTAAACGTCGATACTTACACGTAAAAGTAGATTGTAAGCCACAGGTTATTTGTTCGACCATAGACATGGTACACAGAGATCGGATCGGGTTGCCACATCGATTGCTTGCGATCGGATTCCTGCAAGTAAAGAGCTAGGCGTTGTGTCGTGGACACGAAAGTGGAGTGATTGAATCATTTTTATTAGTAACTCGATCACTAGTAGGCGAGTCGCGATCAAATCAAAGTGATTTATCGCCATAGACGCAGGTCTATGGATAGAGGATACGAGATGCAATCTGCACTTCATTTCATCTCGCTAGTTCAAAGAGTTCCGTAGAAATAATGTTTTTAAACTGTTATGAAAAATAACCTGACTTTGCATGAAAAATACGAGAATCGACTATGTTGACGATTAGCTTGAGCTTGATTGAGCTCTATATAACCGTATTATTTTTATCCTTTTAACACCTGGGTTCAACACTATATGTACTTGTGCCAGTCACCTTCCACCGATCGGTAGGGGATTTTGAAATTATTAAAGTTAGAGGCATAAAAGCTGTATAGACTCACGTGGAGAAATGATACCTTTATTTTTCACTTATTTCAGTGTCTTTGGAAAATTGCTAAGACTAAATAACCATTATATAAAAAATGAAAAAAAAATAAAATGGTCCCTTTTTACCCGGTCAAAGTTGGGATGGACAGCTTATTAATAAATTTTTATTCATTTTAATGTTATCATTTCAACATACAGAAGTCCACTGTAACGTATCAACATCTTTACCACAATCACCAAAAGTTTGCCTTTTAGTGTTTTTATTTTAAAAGATGTTGAGAGAGAAAATGTTTTTTATGACAATTTTTTTTTGGAAAGGGAATAAATTATTTTTCAAAAAAAAATTGTTTTGTTTTAAAAATTGTCTCGATCGTATATTTTATCTTTCAGTACAGTAAACGGAAAATCTATGAAAAAAAATCGAGAAAAATATTAAATTATCAGTACAGTTTATGTTTTCTTCTGTAAAATAATACTAATTTCGCATTAAAGTCCTTATATTACAATAAGATATGTTGTGTTGTTTCATAATGCTTCGATTGTATAGTGCAACATCCCGTATGCAGTGTAATGCCTGACATTGAAACCTTGCATTTACATTCAAATAGTGTTGTCTCGACAATAGGATGAAATAGAAAATATTATTCACTCAAATTGGCTTATTCTATACTTAGTAATCCCCAGAAGCTCATTTTTTGTATCGATTTCACAACTCTACACATTAGAGATGTGTCAATCGCGAATGATCGAATCAGTTTCATTAATTTGTTTTGTCAAAATGAATGATTCGATCTTTGCAATATAACTAATCAAATCATCTTACCATTTACCAGACGATTGCCATTCTTTTCTACTGGTTCAGAACGATATCCATGGGTCGAATATATGGTGAGTGGATATTATTATTCTGTGAGGAAATACCGTCGATAAGAAGATCAAGTTAGTTTATTTTGTTTACAGTAATGAGAAGACTTCTGTAATAAATGTTTATAATATATTTATATGGCATAGAATATGCATGCACGATAGAAGAGTAGAGTAGTAGACTGGACTAGCAATCTTATCAGAGTTATATATATAGCAATTTTTATTACAACAGAAACATTTAATTGGTTAAGCTAAATTATGAAAAATATGGAGTTTCTAGAAGCTTACGTAAAGTTGTGGAAAAATTATAGTGAAAATCCTAGATCTTATTATTTAAAAAAAAAATGCGCCATGTTTTATACTTGTGAAAGGTGCAGTAGGCACGATATTTACTTTGTGAAAAATTAATATTTGTAAATAATTTAAGAGAAATACTATGTAGGGTATATAGTATTTTTAAAGTATTTAAATTTACTTTTAAAGAATTTATTTTTAATGTATATAGGTGCCTAAATATGTACAAATACTTCGTAGTGCAAGTTCTGCCCGAACTTGACAGGTTTTTGATTTGTTAAATTCTCTGCAATTTTTTACATTCTAACTGTCGCATATAATAATATAATATAACCCTCAAAACATATATTATCATTATTATAATTATTATTACGTATAGTAATAGTATGTTAACATTATCTTTACCTTTTTAATGCATTAATGTATAGAGAGGATTTTAAATTTACATTTTTCTTAATTTTTACTTTTTTTTTAGATATTTTTACTTTAAAATTTTTTTTGGTTATTTAAGTTTGTTTTCTTTAGATAGTTATATATTAATATATTGCATATATTAGGAATGATAGTGTATTGCATATATATGAATTATATATAATAAAACACGCATTACAAAATTTCATAAATTGTTCAGATTATATACATAATCTTCAATTAATTTACCAAGTTATATTACAGAAGACTATTTCTTTTATTTGGACCTTCATATCTCTGTTTAATGTCGTGTCATAAGGTATTACTTAAAACACTACTGATTGGTGAAATTTTCGATCCTCCATAAAATCGTTTTTAGAATCACTTTTTTATATCATTTAATTTTGAATGGAACATACCCAAAATTTTCCATGATTCATCGTTTATCCTTTTCCTTAATATCCCCTTAGTGATATTTCAAAGAACCTCTATTTCCAGCTAATACTTTTATTTCCAGCCAAACTCAATAAGCTGGACATATTTAATTCTACTGCTAAAACTAATGTTTTATCTTTTACATGTAATGAATCAATATTGCATCTGTTATAGAAATTTAAATTTTGTTAAATGTTGAATTACACGACATTTTCAATTCATAGGCTGATTATTTTGTTTTAATATAATGGAAAACATTCTATCATTAAAAATTGTTTATGGGGATGTGAATATGATGGAGCTTTTATTTGAAAAATTAAAATATTATATGTTTATTTATAAATATTAATTTTTTATTTATATGTATAATTAGTTAAATGATAATCTCTTTACCTGCCGTTCCATCAAGAAGAAGAAACAGAAATTGGAGAAGCAATGGGAAAATTGACGAAATAAAAATTAAGTGTATATGACAACTCATTGGAAAGTTAAAGTGAAAATCATTATAACATTTGCTAGAATACAATTATTATAACTGAGAACTCATTTCTCCGTATTGTTGTCACTATGGTGTGTTGGATTAATCACAATGCTAACAACCTTTGATAGAACGGCGCATCTGGGTCCAATTTCCGACCGCTCGTCGAGCGCGGTTGGACTAGTTTTCTGATTGGCTGTAAAAGATTGCTTTTGTAGCAATAAGACCACCATATGTATCAACAGTATTCATTAAAGTACATAAATAAATAAATAAATTACCAAATAAGAATGTGAAGAGGAAGGGCTATGGATTATAGATGAAATGTCTCTGTTTTTATCAAAATAGTATCCGACTGAAAAGTTACAGGTAAAATTACATTCAGAAATTAATTGTCATAATAACATTAATAGATTACATTCTCTTAAAATTTAAAAATTTAGCTTGGATTTAAATAATAACTATGTTGTAACTTTTAAAAATAGTAGAGTAGTATTATATTAGTATTTAAATTCACCATAGAAAACATCATTCAATTATTTTTGGCTATGTGTCTTTGTCTCTCAGTGTTATTCAGAAATACTGATTTAAAGAAATAGAAAAATCAAAAAAATCAAAAGTTTAAAAAATCAGCATTGCAATTTAAAAAATCAAATTAAAATATGTTTGATGATACTATAAAATGCTTTTGCAAGCAGGGTGTCAATTCAATTAATTAAACCAATATCAATAAATATATCGCTTTGCTAATCTTTTTTCCAACTGCAGTGATGCCAAAAATGGGTACAATATTTGATCTGTAACTTACTTGTGAGTATGTTTATTATAATTGTTTTATTATTTATCGAAAATAACCAATGTTAACTTATTTTTATATGCAAAATAAATATCCAAATTTTATAATAAAACGTCGACACGGAATCAAAATATATTTTAAGAATCAAACTAATTGTCATTTCGATAATCAATGAATATGTGAAATTAAATCAATTCCGTAAAAAAAATTAAAATTAACCAATTAAAAAGATATTTGTAATTATCAGTTAAATCACAATCAAATTTTCTATGAGTATATATTTATGCAGCACATAAAACTTTTTTATACGTCAATTAAAAAAACAAAATGATAGCGTGTTTTATTTTAAGTAATATGTAGGTCATTGCCTGCTTGTTTTGCTGAAAATGGTGCAATATTATATAAATATATGATTAGTTTTAAATTTATTTACTTCCTGGCTGATTATTAATTTTAATATAATCAAAAATACGTAAGAATATTTTATGTTTTACGGGTGTAACAGCCATACATAAAAATGTGCATTAATACATTTCTCCTATTCCAACGGAAATTATACCCAATATAAAGTCTATAAATCTGTTGTTCAAAAAACAACTAACATAAATTATATTTTTTTGTAACAACTGTAAGGATCGGTTTTATATTTAAAATTATTCATTTTGTATTTTCGGCTATTTCAACTTTTATTTATTTTAAATCTCTACTCTGTAGGTTTTATTTTCTGAAAACACGAAATATTTTTTTCGACACCCTAGCAAATCCCAGCGAGGGACTATTTTCTCGACGACTCTTTACAAACCTAATGATAACTTATCACCATACTAAATTTAATTGGAATTGGTCCATTAGTCTTTGCGTGATTTATGAACATACGGTCAAACAATCAGACGAAAATTCTAAAAATTATTGTATATATATATATATATATATATATATATATATATATATATATATATATATATATATATAGAGATTGTAGGGAATACATTAGAAGTGTGCCAGTTTCAAGTAAATTCTACCACTATCACTTTATAAAAAGATAACAAATTGGGTGAAACGGTGATTTACATCACTTTAAACCTTTCAGTTCCATAGATAGTGATTGTTACATTGGTTTGAGATTAGTGTTATAAAGTATTAGTGTTTAATGTTATATGCAACTCAATGTATGGTGGTATAAGTTAATTGATATGGCAAGAATTATTCTCTGGATTTCTCTCTAAAATAAAATATAGAAATAATCGTAACGAATACTAACATAATTTTTTTTGTTTTTGACAGAGTAAAGTGTTGAAATAATTTATTTTTCAATAAAATTTATTATGAATAAAAAAAATTATTTTGATTATGAATATGATGGAAACGAAATATTTTTTATTTCCATCACATCCATAATCATCGTTACATTTAAATATTTTGTTATAATAAATAAAACTTTTAAATTAAAAAAAAAACACTAGATTACCAGTATTGTCGATTTTCCTTTCTGCGAAATAATACTTGTATCGATGACTATTCAAGATTGAATAAGTTGTTCGGTGCGACACGTCGTATATCGCTTTGACGAAGTTACGCAGCGCCCGGTGTTCGTGCACTGCAGGACGCTAATCAGTCATTATGTTGAAATAGTATATCTCGAAAGTGGGATAAGTTACCAACAATGTTTATTGATTATGATCACCATATTTTGTTTTCAGAAATCTGTCAAAGTCTATAATAATTCGACATATTTGTAGTTCAATGTAAAAACTTTAAAATTTATTGTGTTTATCTAGTACGGCGACTGAGTATCGAAATTTTAGGATTTCGTGTAAAGTATATTATATTTTTTTAGTAATGTGACAAACGGATTCCAAATTGAGACCAAAAGAATATTTGCTGCCTTCAATATAATTCTAATCCGAGCCGAATGTATCCCATATCCTAAAATGTTGTATTTTATGTCACAGTCTTGTTATAAAGCACTATAGAATATTTCGCGTTATTTTTACCATTCTATTTCTTTACGTCGGGTATTTGATTTATGACATATTTTCACAGCACCGATTCCTCCCATCATTCTGAACGGAGGATGTTTTTGGTGAATGTGAAAAATCCAGTCGTTTGGTATTAAAAAAATCCAATTTTTTATCATAAAGTATCCTCAAATCCTACTACTCTCAATTAAATAAAATCTTTAAAAATATCAGAACACTCTTTGTGAAATTCTATATAACATAATAAGAACAGGTGACTAAATGATGACATAATTTTCGTTACAGGCCTATTTCATATCATCTTTAGTAGGAAAAATTCAAGAGAATTGTTTATTAAAAAAATATCAAAACATTTAATTTTTTCTTGTTATTCAAAGTAATATCATGTAAAAATAGTAATAGAATAACAAGAAAAAATTAAATGTTTCGATAAGATCACTAAAAATACAACGTAAGGAATAATACACCTTTATATCACAATAAAGAAATGCGATACTAGCAAATCGTTTATAAGGAGCCTTTTAGATTTACTTCAATGTATATAAAAAAATATTTGATTATTTTGATTCAACAGTCAATGTTGTTTTAACACAGCAAATCATTAGTAATTATACGAGTTGCAGAAAGGCCTTGCACGCTTTCCTGCATAGAACAAATATAAAATTAATGAGAATAATTACATGAAACGACCGGCCGGAGATATGCTAAATGTAATAGTATTTAGTCACAACTGTTGTAATCTGTATAGTTGAAAGCTTTAAAACTAACGTCAATCATTGTTTCACCAGGTGTTAGCTTTTTGCAAAGCAAAAAGTACCCGTATCTGAGATCTAATTTTTAGTGTGTATCGTATGAAGTTCACTATTAACGTTTAAAATAAACAAAGTAATTCACGTCACGTTACTACTAAATTATAACATGTTTAAAATAAAAACAACTTGGTTCAATCACTGAAGTTCTAGGATTCGTACAGTGTATCTGATAGTGAAGGAGTGAGGAAGTGACAGGAAGGAAAAAATACATGCAAAAAAAAATTTTACAAACAAAGTATGCGAACGCTTCACGTAACTACATCAAACAATTTTATGATTATTATATGAACTACATGAATTATGCACTATGTGACATGTTTGAAAGAAATAGAAGTCATTAAATGAAATTAAAAATCCAGAATAAAAATAATGATGTAAAATACTCTACGTACTATGATCTAACATATTTCGTAAGAGTTCGTAGTGCAAAAAGATAACACCAATTTGTGAGTTGTGAATTTAAAAAAGATAACCCCAATTTATGAGTTATGAATTTAAAAAAGATAACCCCAATTTGTGAGTTATGAATTTAAAAAAGTTAACCACAATTTATGAGTTATGAATTTAAAAAAGATAACCCCAATTTGTGAGTTATGAATTTAAAAAAGTTAGCATTCTTGCGTGATCTCTGTGTGATTATGGATGACCCCGCCTCGTGTTTCCTAATTACATTATCGAGACCTATTAGAAGAGGTTCCTACAGGTGGTAGGAAGTGCTATGTAACCTTTGAAAACCTGATGACTGCATTCGTTTCAAAAATACTACGAGTATATTATTCGTAGTATTTTTGAAACGAATGCAGTCATCAGGTTTTCATATGAAACAGCTTATGTCCTCTTATTAGAATAAATATGATAAAAGATTTTTAAATCGTTATGTAATAAAATATAACTTATTTTCCTTATATAATACAATTATCTTTATATAAAAAATCCTTATATAATAAAATATAACTTATTGGGCGTAATCGAATGTAATTCTCTTCAATTCCAACGGGTATAAGTTTATAATACGTAGTTTTTTTTTTCAAATCGCTTAAATATTAAGTTATAATCCATGGTCTTGGACTCTGAGGTGCTTTATGCTCCTGGCTTTCAAATGAGGGTACAGAGTCATAGCTTAATGCCTAGAGTGACCAAGAGGGTTCAGTAAGAGCATTCTTGTTTTTGGTGTTTATATTAACCAACTCGCTATAGCGACGCACAACCTGTCATGATATTTGTTTGCCCCATTGATCTTCTCAGGGGTGCGACTATGGAGTCGCTTGTTTCGTTATTGACTTATTAGTTAGTGTGATGTTCAATTCCTTTTTATTTTTCTATAATTCTCTTCAGCCTTTAGTTTTACATTTTAAGACCATCTGTTTTTTTATATTTAGGCATACTCTACACCTTGGGTAAAACTGTAAATTGGATGCGTGGGTTTTAGTAAATAAATAAATAAATAATAATGTAAAAATTCCGATGGAGTGGCAATAATAGATGCTATTGCTGTGTATTCGACAATACGGTTGTGTGGTCACGAGATCTTTAAAATAACATTCAGTGGTGCACAATAGCATACACGAAAAATTATAAATACAAAATATTTCTATTTCTTCGTATCTACAGGAATAAAAAAACCAACTATCTAGTAAAAATGAAATCAATATACGTACGAAAGTTCGTGAGGAAAAACCTCTTTATTCTGTATATTAATGTTATTGAATGAATCATTATAAAAGAGGGGAAATGTTTATATTCAAATTTAGAAATAAAATTTCATTCTTATGTATTTGCAGCAGGAAGCTTTCTAAATTAGTTTACGAATTTTGAAAAAGTTTTTTGTGATAATTTTACGCAAATTAATCGATTAAATGTTAAAAATAGATACGTTCCAAAATATTTATTTCAAACTTTTAAAATGAAAGTAAATATTTAAAATCCTTTTTAATTTATTTTTCATATTAATAATTAAAATGTTTTTCATAAATATGGATAAAATTTTGTTGTCACACTTGACAGCTATTCTTATAGTAAATCTTGCTGCAATAAACAGAATCAATGGGCGCTTTGAGAAAATTTCTTTTTTTAAAGCATTACAGACATAATAGATACTATTTTTTGCCATAGGTCATATTTTAAAAATGACGCAGTTATTATAACATGAGTCACGTACATATATATGCATAGGTGCGAAAACATCTAACCCAGTAAGCAAACACGTAGGGAGATATTCGTAAACTAAAATGGGAGTGTCCAATCAAGTCGAAACCATTAACTAAAGTAAAATAACTTTAAACAAATGATGGCCATTAAAGTGATTTATATGGTTGTTTAAAATTGTAACAATGTTGCCTTATTACTTCACTCACTGCCCCATATTGCCTGACCTATCATTACACAATCGCTTTTAAAACTTAATTTAGAGGGTTGTTCTACCCCGCAATTATATAGTTTACGTATCCAACAAATATCTTTATAAGTGGGTTGCGCTATAAGCGTAGCGAGTGCTTAGTTGGAAAGACGATGGATCATTTTACAACTTATGTTGTTAGTGATTACCTCATAGTAAAGAGCGAGGTCGGTCAATGTAAATTTGATATAATTATGGAAACATCCAGCGGATTGGTTTATGAGTAGATTTCAGATAAGATAATTTATGTTAGTTGGTTGAACAGTATTTTATCGACGTAATAAAAAAAATGTACTTGCAGACGTGATCATACAATACGTTTTTTGAGAACATTGAAAAAACTTTTAAATTCAATTTAATTCTGATATTAGTTTTTAATTAAATATTGAAGTCGATTCTTTCCATTATATTGTAAATATAAAAACTATGTTTAAATAAATATAAATATTTTTAACCACATCTACAAACTTGGAGTATTACATGTGATCACTTAACATGAAATAGGCGTTTCTCTTAATTTATAAAATAAACTATGACCTAAATACGTGAAATTAAATAACGATTATACTGGTAAAATAACTAAGACTTGAGTAAATGTGTTTGTGAGTTTGCATACATTAATTTGCAAAAAAATATAACAATTTGATCTTCATCATAATGACGGGGGATTACAATTTAATAAGAACAAATCCCCATATTCAAAAAATAATAAAATAGAGTATGGGGATTTGTTGTTTTTAAAATGTATAAATTAAATGCGAAATTTTGTAATTGCAAATAAGGCAGTTGCAGATGAAATACGACTGCAGAAAGATTGACCTCCTCTGCTCCACATGATGCCATTATTGTTAAAGCTAAACTTATTTAAATGTAGCATTTAAAGAAGTGGAAAACAATAATCTTGGTCCTTATAAAGCCATTGATCCTGTTTCTTTTTTACAAAAAACGTTAATAACGCAGAATATGAAAAAAATCACCTTAAATATTCGTTTGCAGAAAATTACAAGAACTACAATTTTAATCTCTTGCAATTTCCTCGAAAATCGTAGTTTTTAAGAGAGTTTAGCAAGAAAATGACAAAAAAAAGTTTTCGTAATTTGGAACGTTTCTCAGGCCTGTATCTCCAAAATGGTTACGTCTATACAAATGTAAACGAGACCCTTTTGTATGTAATTTTAAGAGTGGTAAACGTTTATTTCTTGCAACTCTCATAAGGAAAAATATTTGGTTTCACGTACGTTTTAAATCTGTCGTTTAAATAATATTTCATTATTCAAATATTTTACGGGTAATTTCAGAAAGCGGTATTCCCGGTGTCCGAGTACGAGTAAATTAGATTAGGAATTTGAGATAATTATGGCACTTTTCTGTTTCTTGTATTAAGTGCAGCTGACAATAAAATGTGAGCATGAAATTCATTTTATTTATTGGATTCATTTTAATTTAATTCAATGACATACAATAAGATCAATATTACCAACATCACTTCCCTCGATAGACCCACAGATCGAGACCTTTCATAGACCCATTTAATTTTTAACAGAAAAATAGTGTTCTTTAGTGGCGTTTGTGGTTAAGTTTATACCTTTTTTGGAAAACATGCGTCCACAAATCATGACAATCTTGAAATAGTTAGCCTTGGCCAATATGGTAATTCTTATCATAAATAGCAATATTGTTTAATATTAGAATATGTATTATTTCATGTTTAATTTATTCACTACCTGTAATTCAAAAATGGCCTACTCTTAGGCGCATTTTATCAAAGTTCTTTCAAAATATTTTGAAATTTCTAAATTTTGACTAATATGCATAGTTCTACATCAAAAGCTTTTCATGTAAATGTTTACATGAAAAGCTTTTGATGTAGAAAATTGAAATTTTCAAGCATATTTCGAAATTGTAACAAGCGAAATAATTTTAATAACGGCTAAGACTAGTCCTACTTGTACTTAGTAAATATTTTAAAATTCATATTTTAGGCATCATTATTGAGAGCAAAATACTTAAAAAAAAAGGTTTAAACAATCATTAAAGCAATCAGCAATACGCGAATACCTAAATACGAAACAGTCGAAACAGTCAAGCAAAAGTTTAATATCAAAATTTTCTAATAATATGTTTTCAGCGTTTCTCACATCGTGTATAAAATATTTAGTAAAACATAGATTTCGCACACTCCGTGCGACGTCACAAGTGCTAAAATATATTTTTTCACGAGAAGTATTTAAAGATTACGAACTTGCCAGACTGATCGCGTTTATCGATTGATGATTTCATAATCATTTACGTACGTCATAAAAACTAGATTCGCGACTTTGCTGCAACAATGTAGAGGCCTATTAAGAATGTTGTGATGTATAACCATTTTTTTAATTTTTTACATTTACGACGATGTTGCAATTTGGATAAAATTTAAATTTTTCGAAAATATCGTATGTAGACTTTATATTTTCACCTTTACCATCTTTTTTACCCAACAAACAAAGAAACGAAATATGAAGTAACTGCTTACTCTTCTACTATGATTTCTTCACTTTTTTAATGTTGATGGGGATCCTGGTACCAGAAATATATTCTCGACAAAGCTACAATTATCATCTAAAAATATTATGTTTCCTTATCCCTAGCATCTTTCGTTTTCCGATCTTAATTCACGTTAAATAGTTATATCCATATATTAACATGTGAACATCGACCATTGTTGTACATGTTTTAGTATTGATTATAAAAGGAGGGGAATGAAACTTATATCATTCAAAAAGTACTGTGCCATAGATGTGCACAAAAAATTCATGGGTATATTGCCATTAAGGCAGGTAAAATAAAATGAACAAACACACATGATTTCCCCATAAAAGAAAACGCTTCAAACAATTAAATGAAACATTTTTGTACCTTTTATAATTGTACGAGCTTAGATCCCTTTGCCTTCCCTACACGGTAGAATATTACAAAAAAATATGCAGACAAATACATAATGTTATTTTCATTAATTTCATATATATTTATCATTTCTCTTAATTTATTTCTCATATTATTCTATCGTTTAATGGTTGTACTATTTATTTATAATGGATGTTTGCTAAACTATTGTCAGTAATTCTCTCTTGCTTCCTCTTTACCCTTTCCAACTCTTTCCCTTATAGCGTCAAGGTAAGAATTAAGAATTTTTATACAAATACATAATGTTGTTTCTCTCGATATTCGTTCATTGGCATCGTTCAACAGCATAGCAATGCCATATTATTTTTGTTAAAAAATATATAAATCGTGCGTAATTATAATGTTTTTATTTTGATTTTTTCGTTGTAAGTAATAGATTTTACGCTTAATAATAGAAAATTGAAGTTAATTAGAAATTTTAAATTTAATCATTTTGAATTACGGTTACGATTTTGGGTAATTTTTGTCTAAATATAAACGGAAAATATATTTGTGTTATGCCTCGAAGCTAATGCTACGCGAACGCTAACGGATCAGGTTGAATAGCAAAGAGATAGGGAGAGACAATTTTTGTGTTGAAACTATGATAATTCTATTGTTATTTAGATATATGTGGCTTGACGAATTTAAAGTGCAGATTTCGTAACGCAAAACCTTCCGCATCTGAAGTTGCTTTACATGATACAACGGCATTCACTTCGTATTGTCAAAAGGGAAACGTTTATTTGCCGCCATTAACACAAAATTAATTTTTTAATATACTATATCAGGAAATAACTTCAGATGATCAAACAAAAAACATTCATAGCTACAATTCATTGTTTCCCATGGTCAGCTCTGAAGCTAAAATTGTAGTTGGTGTGAGTATATCAGTTTGTAGTGATGTAGTTTTGCGTGGAGTGTATCATTTCAAGACACACGATATTTTTTATCATGACCAGGGCCAATAACATCTACGTATGGTTGTTCGCTATATTATACGCAGTTATAATTTTATAATGTTGACACTGCTGTTAATTATAAACTGCGTGAACAATCAAATCAATCGTCCGATAAAAATTTAAAGCATGAAATTTGTAATAAATTGAACAAAGAGCATATAATATGAATTGAAACTCGTGAATCGTTTTATGTGTTTTTTTACTATGTTGAAAATTGATTTTAAAAGTGTTGAAAACGCAAATTGAGGAGTTAGTGTGCATATCACGGTTTATTAGCATATCCGTTTGTATTTTCTACTGGAGATACTTGGCACAATAATTTGTTCGATAGTCCAAAAAGTATGTCCATTGCAAAATAGTCCAGAAATTATGTTATTATGTTTATTTATATGCATAATGATTACATAAAACATGGCCTCCATAATACCTGTATCCGAATCCGGTTGATTTTTTTTTTATTTGAGGCTACTAAAAAGATTTAGCGTACCACGAAAATACCATTTTTTACAAGAATAAGAAGAAAATTGACCGAAGCAAACAAAACAAATCCGGAAACACGAGGAGGTATTTTGATGAAAAAAATATTTTTTGGAGTTTACTCTTTAATAATCGGTTTTCATATATAGCGCCTGGTTTGAAGATTTATGAGGAGTAAAATCAGAAGTTCAGAGCGTTAACAAATTACAACGTTAGGTGCATCTTTAGAGTGAGATATCAATATGTTTATTTGACATTTCCTGCATAGTACGTACTGCGCATCAATCTTTACCTAATTTCAGGCATATCTCTAATAGTCATATCGAATTATTTACTGACAGTTGTAAGCGTTATTTGTTTTGGCTGAAAGTATTGCGTTTAACAGTTAGTAAAATTAATGTAAGAAAAATAAACGATTGTTGCAGATATTGATCTCTTACAAAGATGTTTTTGAAAATAAACGCACCGACGGATCAAATGGGAAGATGAAAAAAATGCGGAGATATTTATGCTAGTGGTATTATTAATGAAAGTGTAAGTACGGTCAAATGTTCACGTTTATAATGAAAATAGAATACAGAATTAATTTCTATGCGCGAATGTAATTTCTTTCTTTTTTAAATAATGTGCTAAGAAACACGGAGTTTTTTTTCTTTAGGCAAAAGGAAGTCAGCTGTGACACTCTGGCTTAATATAAAAGTTAAGTAGAGAACAGGGTTGGTAAGGGAAAGGGTTGACAGCGGATAGCCACTGGCGGAGGAGACGCGATTAGTGACATTCAAATTGGCCCCATCGTATCCTTAATAGCACCAGGACTAATTGTGAAAGTCCAATCAAATGATTCTGCCTAGCAATTCAATCGAGGTAAATAATGCGAATTTCGATAAGTGTACAATTAATATTTTCTTTATAGGGTGTTTTTAGAAATTGATTAAAATAGTAACGGGTCACGGAAATTTTTATTTATTTGAAGTGCATTTTATTCGAATTTATATTTAATACTGAAGAAGCAGTTTTACAAACAAAAATAGTTTGTAATTTAATCACCTTAAAATTACAAATTGTAAAGTTCATTTAAGAACCTTTCAATTGGATTTTTATTTTATTTTCTTTCTAGCGATATGCGAAAATTTTTTGAAATGTAAAATTTGTGATATTCATGAATTAACAATGAACTAATTAGAATCAATTATCTACAGATCCGTTTGAGTAACAATCGACGAGTAGAAGTGAAATTTTTGCTAAAGCCGCGGAAATTTTTCCAACATCGTGCGAGGCAACGGAATATATTCCTGCTGGTCTGCCTAGTGTTGAGATTCACGAAACCATGTTGGACGTGGACATGAATGTACCAATAGGTAGGAGAAACACCAGCAGCCAGCATTCGGATATCTAACTCGCTTTCAGCCAATGTCAGTTGCTTCAGACGGAAAAATTAAAAAGAAACTGCATGAGGCACGTATGGAGCAGAGACAACGGAGAGAAGACGAGCTCCATGAAATCCGCAAGAAAATTTTGTTAAGTTATTCTCGGGAAGCGAAGGCAAGTACTGAAGTTGCAAAGAGAGAATTGAATTTTTTTTACTTACATATTTTTATCCTGCTTTGTGTTTTTAAATATCGTTTCTTTCTTATTTCGTTTTCATTTATTTACCTAAAGCAAATGTTCAATGAAATGGTGTTTAACCAATGAAATAGGATTTCCATATTGAAAATCTGTGAAAGAATGGTTTGTATTATCTAGTTCAAACTAAGATAGTGTTTCCTCTAAAATGGTTATGGTGCCTTCGCAGGAGGAATGGGTAATCCCGTCTCTTCTTCATTTGATATATTCTTAATTTGGCCATTCATATTATTATTTTGATTATGGTTAGGTCTCAGTCTTTCGTTTATAATTTCGTGACCTTTTTACATTGGTTTTAAATTTTAAAATTAGTTTATTTTAAGCTGTCAAATACTTTTTTGATTTTTTGATGTGTTCTTGTGATGAGGTGGAATATATAAAGATATAATATAGATAAACTAAACATTTTTCTGTCTGTAAACCATGTAGTGTATAGTACATAAGTCATTGCAACGTGGTTGGACCACTTTTTTAATACAGACTGCATCCTTATGAATTCTTAACGACCGCGTTCCGTTAAAAACCCAATGTTTTTGGAGCAGTCAGGATCTATCCCAATTTGGTAATATATTAAAGTTGTAAAATATTAGCTTCTTTCTAGTTATTTAGTATGTTATTTACATTTGTTAAATATTTTTTTCTTTTAGTTTCGTGTAGTCAGCACCATTCCCTATTTATTATTTCCCCGCTCGTTATTTTTGTTTGCATATTACAAACAGCGGAAAATATCTCTGTATTAAATATAAATAATTTGACAGCTTTTTGCTTTTCTTCATTTAAATGATTTATTAGAAGTTTACTTCGGTTTTGCTTACCTATTTCATCTATGTCGTGATTAATATTAATTTTTTTGTAGTTGACTCCTTAAGAATCGATTTTAATGTATAGATAGCGCCTGGTATGAAGTTATTATGCGGAGTAAAAATAGTTTGTAAGTTTGTATATAGGAGGTAATCTCTGAAATTACTTATCCGATTTCAAAATCCATTGGAGTTGATCTACTCCAATGTTGCAGTTGTGTTTTTCATAAAAATAACCACTTGAAATTTATGCCAAATTGCTGTCTTGAATATTCTAGGTAACAGAATTTCGATAACGTAATTATGGTTTGTTATTTAGTGAGCCGAATATATTTCAAAGGATGGAAATTCCAGAAAATCATAAATATATTTTTTGATCATAAATGTAGCTTTTATTTCCGATAAAATTATATAAAATAATTTTAAACAACCTTTACTGTTCAGTTGCATTAGGTTTTTTCATTTTCTTAGCTATTTTTGTGCCAATTTTGGATTAAAATTATTTCCAGGCTTATAAAGAGTTAGAAGTTGCCTAGTTTCCATTGATCTTGACTCTATAGTGATCAATTAATATTTGTTTTATTTCCGACTAGATTGCTATTGCTTGTACTAATCAGTACCAGAGTTCTGCCATCAAATTAACTAATCATATGCCTATTATAAATCTATTAACTGGATCGAATGGCATTACTAAATAGGGATATAACAGAGTTACGCATTCGCAAGAATTTATGAACACGGATAATTTATCGGATTTGTCATTAAAGCACGGGATGATATTTATAAAGATTTGTGGAATATTCTAATATCCATTTATTTTTATTATTCACTAAATTTAATTATTAATTAAGAATAAAAAAGACTGCTTCGATGTTGTGATCCGATAAAATGGCAGATGCAATAAAGGGACACCGGAATAAGAAAAGGAATGATTTTAATTCAAATACAAACACAGCCGTGAGCTTTGGATTCTTCAGTATCACTCCCATCAATCACTTTTATATACGTATTTCATTATCGGCGATATCTTATTTCTTTGGTTTTACTTTGTGTTTAAAAATTAAGTTCTGGAAATTACTATGAATGCCAAACGCAAAATTGTCGACTGCTCGAGATGTGTTTCAGAAGGTTATTAAAAAATATTTAATTTTATTTAAATGCAATGAAAGTATCTGTTAACTTTACTAACGCAAAAATATAATAAATGTAAGCCACAGTATAGTGGTAAACAATACAACGTGTTATATTCCATGCTTGTGTGGTTCTTTCTGAAGTGTCCTTGTTTCCCCAGCGTCTCGTCGGTTGGTACTTGGGCTACGTTCGATTGTTGCTTGGCTGCCGCGCTTTAACTTTTAAAGGGGTAACTTTTAACTTGCGGAGTGACTAACAATTGTGGGATTGAAACCCACTCATTAAATACTAATTATCTGCAATCCATCTGGTAAATCATAGAGATGGCAGATAGAGCGGATCGCAAAAAAATTTGTTAATATTTTGTTGCTAACGAGTACGTTCTTAGTTATAAGTGCGCAGTCGATTGCACAATTTCGTTCTTGGACAGAATGAGCGTAAACAGCAAGAACCAACTGAATGCTTTAGATAGAACGAAAGATACATAGAAAAAGACAGATTTCTTTATTATAGATAGATTTCCAGGCAGCCGAAACTAAATAAAGACTGAAAATTTGAAATAATGATTGAACACAGCGCTTAAGGTCGATACATTTTTCTTTATATAGCCTTAGGAATATCTAGACTTATAATGGTTCCGTTTATTCTAAGTATGAACTTAATTTTTGCTGTGCCAGTGGCATTTAGATTTGAAAACTTATAACTAATAGGTATCAAGGACATGTTAAAATTGAAATTTAAACGAAGATTTTGCCAATGAAATTTTAATTGAAGTACTGATGAAATATTTTCAATGTATATGGTATGTAAAATCTTTAGAGTTATTTTCGATTATTTTTCTATTTTAGCAATTATGATACAGATACATAAATAAGTTTAGATGACGCTTTTTATTTCCAAGAATGATCGTTCATGGACAGTTCACAATATTCGTGTTATTGGAAATTATTACTTTACAAAAACATGTGCTTGCTTTTAATATATAATTTAATCAATTTTTTTGTTATTTCTACTCGTATTCATATTGAATAATTAATTATGCAAGTATATACACAATTTACAAATTTATGGTCTTGACTTTTCGCCTTGGTTTTATCAGAAATTTTAATTTCTTTGGAATTTGTAACACATCACAAAAGAATGTTAACTTTTCATAATAGGAAAGGCAGGCCAAATATGTATTTTTATCCATTGTGAAGCTATTTATAATTTCTATATTTTACTTTATAACTTTTACTTGTTCCTACTATACTTTTCCAACTACTTTTTGGTTTATAAAATACATTTAATTTCCGACTAAAATATATTTAAGGTTAATATTATTTCTAACATTATGGCAAATTATATTTTAAATTTAATTAATTAATTGATTTGATTTTTTGACAAATCGTAAATATACCTAATCGTAACCCAGTGTTGATATAAATTGTGACTACCAGGTCTCTTCTTTGCGTGTCATTTGTATGAATTATTGTAAATAGTTGAAACCACAATTTTTTCACATCATCTATTAAATTAAAATATAAGTCTTATAATGCTAAAATTAGTAGAAAATCGGTAATAAATATAAAAAAAATGTTTATATAAAAATTACTATCATATTATTAAATATAACATAGATATCATGAAGTAACCTAACACTTATAGTTAAATTGTATTTATTCTGGACAAAGAAATAATTTTTAATAATTTTGACATTTCAACATTTCACTTAGACCGCAATATACCATATATCCAGAAATTTCCTTTAGTAATATGCTCACATACAATATAAAAAGCATTTCAGTCACTTTTACTGTTAGGTTCGAAAATTTATATATTTTCAGATTAATATTACCCTAATTATAATTAACGCACGGCGAGAATTTAATAATAGTCTTAATATTTTTGTAATGCTAAATATTTTTCTTCGTATTTGTAGAATTATTCAGTTCAATTTGATTCTGCATGCTCGGCAACAGAGTTGACTGTAGTATTTATATTGACATAGCCGCGCCTGCACGGCTAATGTACAGCTGCTCGATTTGTCCTGACATATTTCTGCGGATAAACATAAATCAAAATGTGAATAATTAGTTGATGTCGAAATTATTTTACCACTTAAGTGATTTAAAAAAATAACTGTTCGTTTCAGAAGCCTAAAGTATACAAATATATGAACCCAAATAACTGTGAACATTTTTACTGTTACTCTGTTGCATCCCAAACATAAAAATAACATATTCAGAATAAGGTATATATAATACATACATTTATTTCTTTATTTAAGATAAAAAATGGGTTACCAAAGTTAAAATATAAAAATTGTAATATGAATAATTAACGCAAGACAGAGCTACATCATCAAAAGCATAATTACCTTTTGATTTATCCGAATCAGGTTCGGACAAATATTCGTATGATTTTTGTATTTTTATTTGATTACGAACATCTGAAACAAACATAAAATAATATTCAATTTTAAATCTATAATATGATATTCTTTTAAACATGAAAATATGATAAACCCAATCCAAATGGCGGCGTTGTATTGGACTATACAATACATGAATATATTTTCCATCTTAATATTAAATAAGTTTACAATCTATGTCATTTTATGATAGGGAATATAAAGAAAAGAACGTTTATTGTCAGTTAAACAAGTTTATTAAGATTTGAGTCATTTTATTAATTACATGGCACACAGTTTCTTTTTATTTCTTGGAAACCTACATTTGTGTATATGGACTTGAATTGAAATAACCTTCTCGTTTGGTAAGATATTTTCTTATAACTTAAAGATATTTAAGACAAAAAAGAAAGGTCTCACTCCTCACCTATTAGGTCTATTTTATGCAATTGTGTTTAATACGTAAATATTGATATACAATCAGATTTCAAGGTATCTAAAATATATACTTGGTGACATGAGTAATTTAGTAAACATTTACAAATTTACAGATCGTATCTTGAAAATTATCAGACATTCTATTTGAATAATTTTACTTCATTATGTATATTTAATAGCGTAGTAAGTGTCATATAGTAATTAAATAAAGGTATATTTATTTTATTTTGTTATGAGTCTTCATTTCTGATTAATTTCTGCCGAAAGGAATTATTTCATTTCTTCATGTAACATCCTAAATTGTCTTTTCATTTATATGCGTAGTAGACAGCTAACTACACTAATAAGTAGATAAATCGTTACTAATTGTTTAAAATATTAATTATCGTACAATATTTCTGAAAATATCAAATAAGACAAAAGCCTTTTCTTGAGTAATCGCTTATCCTTTTTCCTGAGTAATCTCATCGCCCGCCTTTCAACGACGTTTCTGCATATTATTTCATAACAGGTGCACCGTTTATGTGCAGATTTTTCGAAAGCCGTTAGTGGTAGCAAGGTGGCACAAACAGCAACCCATTTTTAGTTTGAGAATCTATCAAGTTTAATGATTCTTTACCGGACTTGAGAAAGAATGTAAAAGTTAGGATATTTTTGAAATTTTGAGTACAAAATAAGACATTCATCTTTTTACTTATGTTAACGATTTTAAACAGCGGTGTATAGTTATCCAAAAACCATTTTGTGAAGTTTCAAAACGTGTGAAAAATTTTGATACGTATCTTGCGCATAAATTTCGTTAATATTATTAGTTTTATAAAATTACAAATAAAAAAAAATTGTAAATTTTAATGATCGTTAGATTTTCTGCACTGTGAATGTGCACAACGGATAGGAAATATGTGTCAAAAATAAATCCTCCGAAATGTAATTATTACAACTACAAAGGGCATATTCAGCGTAAATTGTTATTTGTAGTAAATCCCAGCTGTGCATTTATTATGACCGATTGCGGTATAAATGACAGTATATCTTGACCTTCACAGATCACATTATGCTTAACAGCGACATTACGCCTAAACCGAATAAACAAAAAATATGACCAAATAATTTAAGTTGGAACAATATCCTAACTTTTACACACATATATATATATCTTCCGGAGTAGAGATTTATTCACGATTAATAAGCCGATGGAGACTTAGCACTTATTCCACTGTAAGAAATTATTTTAAGCAATTGAATCAAATACGAGTTCAATGAGAGCTCGGAAACTCAAGGATACTAGTTTTCGATTGGGATGGGTTGTAGATTCTTCTGTAAAACATTGGGATATTCACAATATACCTTTATTGAAAAGGTCGATAACAAAAAAAGATATATTTTTAGTGAACCCTGTCACATATTTCATTTGGCAATGGTTCTAGCCGTTCGTCTTATTTTTGTAACACCAAAACGCATAACAATAAAATTTTAATTAACCAATTAAATTTTTGTGATACTTTCCACAAAATGACCCTTATCGCTCGTCGACTCTCTTTAAATTCTATAGTCAGTATTTGCCGTATTTTTTTTGGAAACATAACCCTTGCAATTAACATATTCATAATTCATTTTTTGATGTAGACTTTATTATGAACTTACTAGGTATTTTATACCAGTATTGTTTATATTATTTTTAGATGTCATTGGTTATTTTTATAGAATTAAATAAAAAATCACAGCTATTATATATGAAACTGATATAATTTCTACAGCTTAAACAGTACATTAATTTTATTACATCCATTTTGGCAGCATATTTATTTATTATAACTTTATAATTATCGCTTAGCCTTATAAAAATATATGCAGTAAAATCTTTCACAACCAAATTAATAATTTAGAAGAAATACGTAGACGAAAGGATATTAAATATTTATGTCCGAGATTCTTATAGTGATGATATGGAGCTGCAAATATTGTTTTTTAATACAGGCTGTTTACGCTGAGACGCTAGTTTTGAAGTAGAGAAATTCGAAATATTTCCTAAAAGCCTTAATGATGCTTTAAATTGTTATGGAGTATAAAATATGATGTATCAAAACTCTTACTATGGCGAGAGCTGTAAGAAAACGGATATGAATGACGAAGTATACGAAAAAACAAAAGAAAATCTGAAAGAATTGATATCGACTCCTGCGGAATGGCATGATCTAGAGGGTAATAAAGTTTAGCATAGCACAAGATCACTTTGGTTAGAGTGTAGGCAGAAGTTATTAAGAGTTTCTTGGTATGACAATGTATGCAAAAGACGTGTAAATACGAATTTAACCCTATTAGTCAAACAGATTTTATACGGGAATGATTTAAGTCGTATATTGCAAATAAAACAATGAATACATTGCACACAGAGAATTAACAATATTTTTACATATCGACATTGAGGAGTGCGGTTTAATCCTGATAATGAATTTGATTTTGTGGAAGCCACACGAGACGGATAATATACAGACAGCATCATTTTGAAACCAGATGACCAAATGAAACAAAAAAAATTGAGTTTTGGAAATTGAATAGTGGTAAAATGAATATCAATAAAAATCGTCTGTGATTTTATCGAATAGAAGGCCACCTTCGTATTTCTTATTCCATTGGTCACGACGCTTGCCTGTTTGCCGTCTGGACTGGTACTAACAAAATTGAAATATACATTTATTGCGAAGGATAATCAATTTTGGAAAGGCAAAACCCATTTAGTGAATTTTTATCAAAATTATTTGCTTTCCGAATTGGCGAATCCTCAATAATAGAGATCAATGAAATAGAGGCTATTCGTCACATTCCATTTGTGCTAAAATTTTAGCAGCAAGAAACTGAAGACAGTGTAGATAACAATTTATCGTGTTAGGAGACCCAACACTCCCAAGGTTTATAACTATTTTTTAGTAGAATATATACTTTCAAAATGAAAAAAAAACTATTAATGATTGTTTATTTAAATAAAGCGAGCAGTAAAGGAAAAGTTTTTTTTATAAGGAACCTACTCAAATAAAAAACGAAATTTTTGAAGAAAATGTTTACTTATTCTACAAGTTTAATTAATTAGAGATTTTAATTGCTTCACCAAAGAAGCCTTTGATGGAAAATTTACATTAATTCTACTCGTTGGGAGTTGGATAAGAAGTTACATTTGTGACGGTGTGAAAGGAAGAGAGTCACGAGCAAACGTAGTATTTTTAGTAATTATTACCTTTCGTGAATATTAATAATGAGTAATTTCATCTTTTTAACGCATTCACCATATGTCTGCTTTTTAGTTTGCCCCTGACATTATTGAGATCTGTTTTTAGGGGGGGGGGGAAGAGAGGTTTCAGTCGTTTATGGTTTTCTAATGCAAGAGTTAGATGAGTTTTAAATTTCCCTCCACTTATATTAATTTTCTTTTATATTGTCAGTGGTTGAGGATCATCACTAACTATACGTGCCTCGATAAAGCCGCATATGGAAGATTAAATCATTGTATAGTCTTTGTGGCTAGCTGGCATGATAATGGATAAAATATGAATTTAAAAATGAATAATCTTAGTATTTATTATTGTTATATCGACGTAATTTTAATAATGAAAATTAAATGGAACTCGTTAACAAATAAGTGTAAATAATATATGTTTCGTTATAGTTATAATATAATGTAAAGGATCAAGATTAGAAGCTTGGACTTTTGAATTGCTGCACACCTACAAACGGCATCGCTACGCGTGTATTAGTAAGTTTACAGCTACAAACAATCCATTGTGGGGCGGCCGCATTTTGTACATACGTTTTTTTTTCAACTCACTTTTGCTACTTTGGTCAATAAACGTTTGTTATATGTTTTACATTTTTCGGACAATTCTATGGAATATAGGATAGTAAAAGAACCCACCGTCGCAGTGTGCCGCAGAGCAAGGGCGGCGTGCGGGCGGGCGCCCGGCGGACGGACAATCGTGCGCACTACCCGCGTCCGTCGCGCACGACACAGTCCGCGATTGCCAGCCGGATCCGCATTCACCCACGCACTGGAAGCATAAAACTGTACAACATTACTTATATTAAGAAATATTACATTTGATTTATTTATTTTTCAATATAATCTGTTGTCTCCTTGTATACTTTATTGCTACGAATACAAATATAAATTGAAACTATTAAGCAAAAAACATTTCTGTAAAGATTTCGGTCATATTACTTCAGTTGCTGATATCGAGATTTTCCTTCATAACATTGAAGTTCATTTTTGTGGATCAAAATTAAAATGATCGTAATAGGCATTATCAAATAGAGAATAAGGCAAGTTTCAATAGTAATTGCAAATAATATTTTTATAAGGACTTAAGATTACCATTTCAAGAAAACTTTTTTAATATAAACAAAAAAACGATGGCTTAATTATTCGATTGAGCAAAAGTGAGTACCTCCGACCAGTCGCCAACGAACCAGTGCTGTATACAAGGCGGAAGGGCACACAATTCGTCCTCGTGAGGACGTTCGGCTTCTTGGCAAGCGGTGCCCGCCGTTGCACCACCTACATTGCCTGCATCACTGTTTAATAGACACAGCACTTCGCGACTACGCCTCGCTAAGCCGCAGGTTGCCGAACATGTCGTCCAAGGGCCTGCATGGTACAGTCGATATATGTACATAATTAAGTTTGTATATTAACATTATTTAATAGTAACTCCACCCTGTTGCAATAATTCGCAAGAAAAAAATTACAAGTAAAATCTGAAAATGGAACACGGTTTTGAAATAATTCATAATATACGATGCAAATGCCAGAAACGATTTTTAGATTTAGAATATTTTGTTCTACTAGTTGGAATATAACTAACCGGTGTACCAGGCTGGTTGAGCTCGGTGACACAGCCTTTCGGAGACGCAGGCACGGCGCTCGTCCGGCCGCGCCTCGCACTTTCCACCTGCGCACACCACAGTACGCGTCTGCACGCCGCTACCGCACGTCGCTGTGCACTACATTCACGACATAACTTTAATATTTTTGTATTTTGAAATGGATATGATTTATGCTACCACGAAGGCGCTTAAAAAACAAAGGATTCGATAATTATTTTTAAATATAGGATTTAAATTTGACTGATATTATGTAATTTTATAAAAATCAGTTCACGATAAAATTTCTGTAGATAAGTTTATTTATGTAGTTCTTTTATTTACTTAGTAGATCGGCATTTGAAATATACTTGGGAAGCAATGAAAATTAACAGAGATTTTGATTTCAGGTACAATTGTAATGCGTCATATTTTTTTTAAATTAACCATCTCCACTCGATAATATAAAGAAATAGAAAGATAATTACCTCAGACCAATCATCGTGGAGCCACTGTCCTGTCCTCTCGTAGTTTATCTGATTCGTTTCTTCATCCATTCTTCGTGCAGGATACGAAACGGATAAGTTGTCAGAGTTGAACAATTTTGGAGGGGAATCTACGAAGCTTTCCACATTAGTCCTATCTTTCGTTGACTTGACGGAAGCTTCTGTGCCAGTCTCCCGAGTCGATGTTGAGGCAGGACGTGGTTGATTAGTTGGTGAGATATCAGTCGTGGCCGCAGTCACAAAATAACACTCCTTCACTTTACATTCTTTAATGTGCGCTGGCATTGGACCCACACATTTTGATGAATGTACCTGTTATGTGAATAATGGCAAAAATATCAGACCTTAAGAACTAAATGTATTTAGAAAATAATTGCGTTTTTTTTAAATAATACCTTACGCCTCTGGGAATCGATTTGAAAATAATACAGGGTAAATGAAACAAAATAAGATCTTCCGCCCTGATGTATTAGTTTGAAAAAAAGTCAACAATTCCATTCTGATTGATAATCGTTAAAATGTGATGTTAGAAAAAAATTGTGAATCTATGAAATATATTTCAAGGATCAAATGACTACGCTTGTACTTTGGAGATTAAGTAGGCCTCACGCATATAACTAATAAAATTTTAAAAGTGGTTATGAAGCAGGAAGATGCTGTAGGCGTTGAGAAGTCTAGCACAGAAGAAAATAAATAAATTCAGTGACGTTAAATATGGGATAATCTTCTTTTGCTATTAAGATATATATTAAACTAAATTTTAACCAGCTGTTGGGATCGCTCTCCTACCGGAAATTGCACCGTATATCCATCGATTATATTTACCAAAAATCGACAAAAATGGGTAGTCCAAAATTTGTATATTCATGTATATATATATATATATATATATATATATATATATATATATATATATATATATATATATACCAAAATTTCACCAACGACAATGATCACAATCTTTTTGAAATTCGAAAAATAATGGATATTTCTCTTTTATTTGAAACTTGTGCAATCTTTCTCTGGCCTCGAAAATATAGACTATTATAGATAGCGCAAATGGGGTATACTAATAGCGAAACAATTTGCACAGACTATGCGCCTGAGACACAACAGTACCATTACACGGGAAAAGAAATTCGCTGGTGTCTCGCGGTTCTGTCTGCCACCTTTTTATGATTTCAGAAACATGATTGTTGATTTGCTTTTGTATTTCATCAAGTTATTAAGTATTAACTGTAAATACGTGTGCCTTAAATTTATCAATTGAAGGGTTTATAGGTAGAGAATAGGTTTACAAGTGTTACTATTCTTAAGCTTGCATGTCTAGAAGATTACGCAAGCAAGAAACCCTTTGGCCGGGACACAACATAACAAATACAAATTCCCATGTTTGACAATGTTCGTGTTTCGATACGCTCTTACTGGAACTTATTAAATAAAATATAATTATTATCAGAACTTTACGTCTCTTTTCAATGTAATTTGTTCTTAAACTTGGATATTCATTCTCAATTTAGTTATATAAATTCTATCGAAATAGTACTTTATTAGTAGCAGCATGTGGTAAATATTTCCATCATCAGCAGAAGAGTCAGAATATGGGCATTTAAAAGTATGAGGAGTTCCATTGAAATTTACTATAGATAACCTTGTTTATAGCCCTGTTATGTTCCTGTACGCATTCAACGGTTCTGGTTCGGTTGGCCGGTCCACATACCGGACAGTCGGTCCAAGGTCCGGTGCGCCATCGCGGTCCGCAGGCGGCGCGGCCACAGCGACGCCGCCGCACGCTCGGCGCCGCACCGCACACCTTCGCATCCGCTTCTTGTTCTGTCCCGATTTCTGCGCACTTCCAGAGCGCCGTCTGTACACCTGAATGATAGCAGGCATAATTCAGTTATTTACTAATCTTTTAAAAATCATAAATGTTCATTTTTAAATTGATTAAAATATAGTAAATGAAAGAAATAACGCGAAATGGTTTTAAAATGCAAAAGAAACCCTATTCTCAAGCTACGGCCCGGGTTATCTCAGAGTCTCTCCCGGGACAGATATACAGCCACCTTTGAAGGTCTCCAATAGTGTTTTATAACCATCATCAAACGCTTCCACCCAACAGGGTTAAAAACTGTCCATGCGCCATGCGATATTTATTTGCGTGAATTTACACTACCACTGTATTGATGCATACTTAATAACAAAACTCTGGGCTTATTATTTTGCTCACTGCAGTGGTATAAAATGGGATTCATGTCCTACTTTGAAACCACAGGAACACGCCGGACTATCTTTCAGTCAAAACGAAGTAAGCTCGTGCGGAAGACTCCACGCCCCGTCAAAAATTCTGAGGTGTAGTAATCACTATTGACCCAGGTCTTATACATCCGTTCAGATGGACCGGTTGAAAACAATCTTACAATATAAAAGAACGTGAGATAGTAATCAAGTTCACACGAAGTCCGTAAGCAATTAAAATCACAAAGAATAATGTCGAGACGAAGCACGTTCCGTAACACCGAAAGAAACAAACAACAGGTGAATGCTGCCGGAAGTTTGTCATAGACAAGTGAAATAAGCTTTCATACTTTGGTGACGCGTTACACCACAAATCATGAGTTTATAGTTCCAGCATACCAATATTAATTTTAAAAATGAAATGTATCTTTAAAAGCAACACCCGCCTTAGTTGAGAAAATTATATCGGACCATGCTCATTATATAACAAAATATAATGGGAAGAGACCGCGCTTACCACGCTATAAAATTTATGTTGAAAATAGCCATACATTTTAAACATGAAGACAACTAATAAATCTGTATTTACTATCTCGTTTAAATAAATAATAAAATAATTCCTACGATACTCAATCTTTAACTGAATATGTTTGAAGGTAAACGAAATGAAATTATACATCTATGTAGATAAGTTGAGAAACAGTTTCCGGCAATGATAAAAATATCAACAGAATTATTTTCTATAATTGGTCGCTCGACTTTATTGAATACAAAATATTTACCACCGCCACATGTCTTGGTGCAGGACGTGAAGCCGACCTGACGCCATATGTGGCGCATTGGTGCTCCCACCGTCGCTTCTTCCGACATTATGGTGTTGTCGACAGCCGCACCCTCATGCGAAGATAGTGTCTCGGAACTATTATCCTTTCATAGAATTGATATATGACTTTTATTTATTGAAATGTCAGATAAGGGAAAGTTTGTATATTTATTTGTTTCTGTGTATTTAATAATCTTCTAAACTTCTATTCACCCAAGTATGGCCTATTCACTCAATTTGAGTTCAACGTTAAAAGCAAAAAGTAAATGTTATGATATTAGAAATCTATGCATACCTTCTTGAATTATTTTGGTAAATAAAAGATTTATTGATTTGTCTAAATCAATGATTGCCAAAGTGGCCCAGACCCGCCCAAGGGTTCACGGGGGACTCGACGGGGGTTTACGTTGACGTGAAAAAAAAGTTTGGGTTTGGGAATATGGTAGAAATGTAGCAGCAGGGGGTAAAATTCCACCGAAACCAGTAACATTTTGAAAGTGGTCTACGAGGAAAAAAGTTTGAGAACCTCTGGTCTAAATGAATAGAATAAGGAAGAAAAAATTGATTTTAACTATTGTATATATATTTCATATATTTTCAGCTATTGTATTCTTACTTCTGAAAATGACATCATACAACTTTACCCAAGAAGAGTTATGTAGGTCAAATTCACTAGTAAATCACTTTTCTCTTAAAAGAAAACTTTCCGAAAACTAATCGTTTTCATCTTTAACTTTACTCGGTGTGAATATACCTCTATTTTTATTTTGTATTGCCAATGCAATTGAATTAGTTTATACCTCTGAGTTAAATTTGTTATAGTAATTCGCTAATCCAATTTGTTTGGCATGTGGCCATGTATACTAAAATAAAGAGTATGGAGCAGACGTCACCTCTGCCGTGCTGTTGGCGGGAAGTGTGGTGCGATGGCGCTCAGCGGCGCGGTGTCGCAGCGGGTGGTGAGTGGAATGTAGGCTACCCTCCTCCGGGGCGTTCGTCAAGTACGAGTACTTGATACCCGGGTTCGGATGTTGGTAGAGGATCTGTTATTGGAAGAAATTTATGAACATTGGTAATTTCATATAAAAATATTTCCAGATAGTTTTAAATTAATTGCATAGATCATACATCTAAGAACGTAACTATTGCTATTGGTTATGTATTAAGCAAATAGCATCATGCCAGACTACGAAAAATGCCACTGTGGCATTCTGCGAAGAATATATAATAAGAGGTCCCCATGTATTAAAATAACTGTATTATGTTTTAAAATATTGCTAGATCTATAAAACACATTTTAAATGGATAGTGTTATTGTTCTTTTAATAATGTATATCGACACATTATTGAACGAACATTGACGAGATGTATATTTGTACTATATAGCACAGAGTGTAATTACCATTCTGTTTTTTCAATGCAATTACTTATTTTAAAAAATCCTATAATGTGTCCTTTCCTCTTCCGAAAGATGAAAGTGAAATTGATTATAAATCCTGATTGGTTACAGCTCGTGATATTTTTAAAATTTACCACAAGTCTGCTAACAAGAATTTGTATCGTGTTGCCGATAGATTTCTTGTAACATTTTTTGAGGATAGTAGATTTTCAAAACGACCACCGTCTAATAACAATTACATATACTTTATTTTTTGATTTTCTAAATCATTTTCAAGTAATAGTAAAGTATTTAAATACCTTTAATATTTTGGGTGTATTATTTATCATTTCTGTTTTTTTTTCTATATTTTAAAATACAAATTTAAAATTTTTTTTGCTATATTTCAATTAAAAATTGTCATCCTCTTGGTAATGTAAGATAATTTTATTGTACGAAAAATTTATTTAACAATTATTTCTTTTTCAATAATTTTTTTTCGCATTAAATTAAATGAACTGTACAAGAATTTATGATAACTGAACTGAAAATAATAATTTGAAAACAGAGAGCTCATTTCGATTTTACCGGTATAAATCAAACGCGTTTACACAATCAGAGTATTTATATAATAACGGAGGATAAATATGAGTATGTAGGCCAATTCAATTTATTTATTCTAAGGATATCGTCGTAGGTTATACGTACGTTGTTGCGCATAGAGGCACATATTAAAGGCATTTATTAAAGGCGGTGAATATTGCAACTAATAAAAATTGCACCGCACCTAATAAAAATTGCAAACATGTTATAATTAGCCCGCGCTGTGTATAAAATGATAATCAGAGTCCTTCTGTAAAATAACTAGGATCAAACTTGTACTCCACGCGTGTATCTACATTTTAATAAATATATGATACATTAGGTTGGCATCTAATAAATATATATCATCTCAGCTCACAAAGTTACTTTGCGTATTTTAATAAAGTCAGCCTTCAATTATGTAACACCATCCTTATATATTATTTGTCGCTAGCGTGCATGCAGAGATAAAATACTCTCCTCGTAAAATTGTTCGATCTCCTAAATGAAAAAAATGGTAAATTCAACTTTAATATGTTCTACGTTTTTATCACGTCAATAATTAGACAGTAAAGAAAACACACAGTAGTTGTAGGGTAAGAGGTATGGAGAGTATGACGGATGAGGATGCACAGTGCATCCAAAAGAAAAAATTTACGATGGTAACTCTGTAACTCCATCTAGATGTCGGAATCCTGATTGAAGAAGTAATAGCTTATCTTCCGAACACAATATTTCTGCAACTTCCCTAATAAATGAAGTTGTTTTCCCATAATACTATGAGAACAAGAGAGTAGCTTTATTAGAATAATGCAAATTTAAAAGGGAAGTATTTGATGACAAATGGGAATTTGAATAAATACTTGCTCTTTCACTCCTTTGTGCAACCTGCCTAAATTTTATAATTTAGCCCATAAATTTAGCCGTCAATCGTCTTCTAGGTAGCGACATTTGCTTTACACTATACAGTCTCTGATTAAAATAAGTATTATGGTCTATTTAGGCAAAGGATAATGTAAGACTGTACGTTTAGATTTTTCTTTACTGTACGTTCAGATTTTAAATACACATTTGCAAGCATTATAATATAATGACAATTTTTGTGAAAAAATCTGATTTTGATTTGCTAATATTTGTAATTCTATAAGTAAATTAAACCGTAAAATATTATATTTAGATAATATGAGATTCACTGTAAGAAATATGAAATCCGAAAAGTTTCAAAGGAGGGAAATGGTGTCACTTTTTCATAAAAATTCGGTACTTTTATAGGATCTTAATCTGGGATTATTTTCTAAAAAAAGGCTCAAATTTTGTCTAAGTATAATGTTGGATGAAGTATAATGTATAAATTTTGTCTAAGTACAGTGTATGGATGTCACTCTGGATGAGGATTATTTTGAGGATCAAAAGTTCCTTCTTTAAATCTTTGGAACTACTATTGGCTACGTCATAGAAGAGTACACTTTCACTAATCGTTATGCACATTGTGTGTTGCTTCGCTCACTTCTTGCACTAAACGGAATCCATGAAGCAAGGGCATTCTATGTTCCCTTCGTTTCCAGTGTTATGTTTCACATGCGTTGAAAAATTGTACATTTGTATTATTATTCAAGTAATCAAATAATATTTAAATAACAAAATGACATCATTTGACACCATTGTCAGAATTAATTAATAAAGTTTGCTAAATTCCATCCCATACTATGGCTTAAGTGGATGACAAAGAATACTTTGTATGCTTCACTGGTGCCAGCGCAAAGTGGACCCAGTACGACCTCGTTTGACAAATACAAATGGTACAACTTGCAATGAGGGCACGATGATCGCGCTTGAAACGATTAAGTTATACTGTCGCAACGCATATCTATACATATCTGAGAGTAGATACTTTGATAACGTAAGTAAATGAATCCTAAAAATGGCAAACTTTAATATCTGAATCCCATCCGTCGAAAATATATTATCAAACAAATTCATATCAAACAGTCATTTCCTAATAAATTTATTTTTTATGCTGCATTGTAAACACCCGTAAAATCTTATAACTCCTGATTATTTATAATATTCTATAACACCGCCTTGACTCACAAAATTTAGTGATGAATTGAAAACGTCTTCAAAAAGAAAAGATAGAAAATAGACTATGCGCCCCAATATTTCAGATATTCAGGTAATTAAAAATAAATAAGTTAAGAATATAACAGAGAAGCGTGTTATTAAAAAAAACCTATAAACAAAACGGATATTGAAAAAAAGAAGGTTATGTTTGGAAACTTCCAAAAAGTTACGATATTTCATCAATAATATTAATGTCAAAAAGTCAAGGTCTCTTCTGTACTAGTTTGCTTCACTAATAAAAGAATTAATATCGAAATGGCTGCCAAGTTCTATTATAATGTTACTTCATATTTTAGTTACGTGGCAGATTTTCGTTTGTTTATTCTAAGCTAAAATTTTAAAAACGGTTAGGTCGTAAGTTTTCGTCCTTGCAAGTTATTTAAATATTAACTAATTAGCCTGTGTGAATAACTCGCAAGCCACTGAATGGTTGATAATGTGGAAATAAGTAAGTGAAATATATTTTATTCCGAAAAGTAATAATGAGTATCTAATTGGAAAAAAATGTATTTTTATGTACATGTCTTATTGTAAAACATTAAAAAAGCAGATAGGGGACGCCCAGACAAGAAGCATATTTTTGGGTAAGAAAAATAACAGATTTTACATTAAACCAATAAGATATTGCAAAAACGTAGCTTCTCAAGAAATTATGCGTGCGATCGGAGATGCGATGCCATGATAGTTCAAACAAAACAATACCCGACTGCAGTTGTGGAGATAAAAAAATAGGATTTTTGTTTCCTTCTTACGTTTTTTTAAAAGGTTTGTATACCAACTATTTGTGTTACCAATATGTTACCTAGGAAGAAGTTTTTTTTTATTCAGTTGCATGCTTATTTAAGTATAATTTGTGATTATCATTTTTCGATTACCTGCTAAGAACAGTTCACGTATTGACTTGTTTCTAATAATGACCCATTGGGTAAATGGATACAGAGGTATTTGATTTATTTTTTCTTTATTTGGAGATATTTTATAAGTTTTTAAAAGGTGTTTGATTATAAACACGAAAGTAATTGGGAAGCTTGGTCAGAAGAAATACAGAGCAGTAACAGATATAAAAGATGATGGACAATTTATAAATTCGACTGCAAGACAGTTTGGAATTCCATTTACAACTTTGCACGTGAAGCCCGAAAATAAGTTGAAAAAATTAGGGAAGTTCATATCTGTTTTTAGTCCGAATAAAGAAGAAGAAATTCGTGCATATCTAAAAAAATATATAGCTTATTTTTGGGATAAACTCGTCCATACCTTTTAGAACTGGTGTTTGATTGTGCAATAAGGAATATTATTTCTTATCCTTTAAAAAATAGCAAAGCTGGAGACTACTGTTTTTTTGGTTCCAAGTGCTGACACTCAGAAATGGTACTAAGACAGCCCGAAGTCATCATCTTTGATAAGAACAAAAAATTGCAATAGAATCCTAGTGTAGTAATTTTATATCAATTATTGGAGTCTAACAGAAAAACACAATTTCGTTGCAACTTCAATGTATATAAGATTGGAATGAAGAGAAGTACAACTAAACGCCTAAGGTATTGTCTATTAAAGATAAAAGACAAGTGGGAGTAATATGCAGTGCAGAAAGAGTTCAACTAACCACTGTCATAGACTGCTATAATGCAGCTGGAACAAATTTTTTTTAAAAGATTTTTTAAATTGTTTGCAATATTTTGTTGAAAAGGTCCCTCCAACTGAGGTCAGAAAAGTATTACTGTTACTTAATAATCACGAGTCACATAACTATTTTCCAATTTTGGAATTTAGTGACAAAAAATCACATCGTCATTTTGCCATTCGCACCGCATATAACTGACCAAATGCAGTCAATAGATGTGATTGTGTATGGACCCCGCAAAAATTATTTTGAACAAGAGTTAAACACGTTTCTAAAAATGTGGGTACATTTTTAGAAATGTACCCGTACCCCATTTTTAGAAACTTTACGTATACGTACGTTAGGTCGAATTGTAAACCAATATTATACGGCAAAACTGTTTGGGAGGCCGTATGCCAAAAGTGCTTCAGTTCAGAACGCAGTTAATGGTTTTGAAAACCCGGGAATCTGGCCTTATAATGTAAATTTGAAGAAGATCTGGAGAAGAAGATTACGCTCCTTCATCTATGACTGACCTTCTCATGACGTATCATCAACAATGACTGACTTTCCTGTAAATGATGCTCAGTCTATAATGGCCGATAGATCTTTTAATGGCACGTCGTCTGCTATTACTAATTGCACTTTAAATGTTCCTCCACTAGCAGCAATGACACTACTTACATTTACTTGATGTTGGATCCATTACCGTAAAGGAGCTAGTAGCCGAATATACACAGTCAGTTAACACATCAGCAATGGAGTTAGCTAATTCAGAGGTAGAAAACCACCCACCGAATGCTGCGAGGGGTGGTTTTGTCCCTCTGAATTAGCTAGCTCTATTCCTTACACCGTTGCAAATCAAACCTATACCAAGTATGGCTGCTTTAGCCTCAGAACAGGTCGCATACACAAAAATAAAATATCAGAGATGTTGACGTCTACACCCGTCAAAGCTGAGCAAACTATAAAATTTGTTAAGGCAAATAGTAAAAAGACAAAGATTTCTAAGTAAGTAGGCTCCAGCAAAACGAAAAATAAAAGATCCTCTGTTATACGGCAAAGCCATAACCCTAAACTAGATGTTTATTCTAAAGTATGCGCTTAGAAGTAATTTGAATCACTAACAGAGGAAATGATTCAATGTAATGAGTCGCAGTGTCAGGCGTATGAAGACTGCACTTTATAGGCAGTTATTGGTAGCTATTTCTGTAATGAATGCCAAAACTGATTTAAACTAAGTCTTGCCTTTAGGGTGCATCCGTTTCGTCTGACCCCTCTGGGTAAAACGGATAAATTGATTTTTTTATACCCATCATTATTGAAGAAATTGTTTAACTTTTTAAATTTTAAATGGTGTTTCCCAAAGACGATTGAAAGTGGTACAATTTAAAATACACAGAGTTATATTGATTATCAGGTTCTGATTTTATTTACACTTTTCATTAACATATGCGTCTTTTCCGGGCCATCCCTATGTTTTTTTCATTACTTCTTAGTTCACAAAACTTCTTTCAAAACAATACTAGAAGTGGTAATATGATAATTGTTTACTATTTTGACTGTATGTATCTTTAACATAAATTTAAATATAACTAAATCTATGCACTCGTGAAGATGCCACATAAAGTGTCTATACGAAAAAACAGGTTCTGGTAGATACAGCCCTACTCTTTTGAGCGTCTGACCTTGTGCTTGATGTTGATTTAATTTCGTTGCATTTTAAATATGGATTTAAATCGATTTCACTTTCTGTGGCAATGAGCAGCGATGAATGGATATTTTTTAAAAATAAATTCTGTCTGAACGGATGTATAATGTCGTGTAGTTAAACAGATTGTGAATAGACGGGGCTGTTTACAATACAAACTCCTTTGAGAAATAATGTACATAGAGTGAAAAAATTAAAAGAAATTAATTAAAAAAATTATTTTCAATTGTTTGTTAATTTTTTGTCATTAGCGGTGATTTGTATACACACATATGCGTATATATAAAACCTGTTTTTTCGTATAGACACTCTATGTGGCATCTTCACGAGTGCATAGATTTAATGATATTCAAGTTTATGTTAAAGATACATACAGTCAAAATAGTAAAAAAATATCATATTACCACTTCTAGTATTGTTTTCAAAGAAGTTTTGTGAACTAAGAAGTAATAAAAAAAACATAGGGATAGCCCGGACAAGACGCATATGTTAATGAAAAGTGTAAATAAAATCAGAACCTTATAATCAATATAACTCTGTGTACTTTTAATTTGTGCCACTTTTAATCGTCTTTGGGAAACACCATTTAAAATTTAAAAAGTTAAACAATTTCTTCAATAATGATGGGTATTAAAAAAAAAATCAATTTATCCGTTTTACCCAGAGGGGTCAGACGAAACGGATGCACCCTAAAGGCAAGACTTAGTTTAAATCAGTTTTCACATTCATTACAGAAATAGCTACCAATAACTACCTAAAAAGTGCAGTCTTCATACGCCTAACACTTCGACTCATTACATTGAATCATTTCCTCTGTTAGTGATTCAAATTACTTCTAAGCGCATACTTTAGAATAAACATCTAGTTTAGGGTTATGGCTTTGCCGTATAACAGAGGATCTTTTATTTTTCGTTTTGCTGGAGCCTACTTACTTAGAAATCTTTGTCTTTTTACTATTTGCCTTAACAAATTTTATAGTTTGCTCAGCTTTGACGGGTGTAGACGTCAACATCTCTGATATTTTATTTTTGTCGACCTGTTCTGAGGCTAAAGCAGCCATACTTGGTATAGGTTTGATTTGCAACGGTGTAAGGAATAGAGCTAGCTAATTCAGAGGGACAAAACCACCCCTCGCAGCATTCGGTGGGTGGTTTTCTACCTCTGAATTAGCTAACTCCATTGCTGATGTGTTAACTGACTGTGTATATTCGGCTATTAGCTCCTTTACGGTAATGGATCCAACATCAAGTAAATGTAAGTAGTGTCATTGCTGCTAGTGGAGGAACATTTAAAGTGCAATTAGTAATAGCAGACGACGTGCCATTAAAATATCTATCGGCCATTATAGACGGAGCATCATTTACAGGAAAGTCAGTCATTGTTGGTGATACGTCATGAGAAGGTCAGTCATAGATGAAGGAGCGTAATCTTCTTCTCCAGATCTTCTTCAAATTTACATTATAAGGCCAGATTCCCGGGTTTTCAAAACCATTAACTGCGTTCTGAACTGAAGCACTTTTGGCATACGGCCTCCCAAACAGTTTTGCCGTATAATATTGGTTTACAATTCGACCTAACGTACGTATACGTAAAGTTTCTAAAAATGGGGTACGGGTACATTTCTAAAAATGTACCCACATTTTTAGAAACGTGTTTAACTCTTGTTCAAAATAATTTTTGCGGGGTCCATACACAATCACATCTATTGACTGCATTTGGTCAGTTATATGCGGTGCGAATGGCAAAATGACGATGTGATTTTTTGTCACTAAATTCCAAAATTGGAAAATAGTTATGTGACTCGTGATTATTAAGTAACAGTAATACTTTTCTGACCTCAGTTGGAGGGACCTTTTCAACAAAATATTGCAAACAATTTAAAAAATCTTTTAAAAAAAATTTGTTCCAGCTGCATTATAGCAGTCTATGACAGTGGTTAGTTGAACTCTTTCTGCACTGCATATTACTCCCACTTGTCTTTTATCTTTAATAGACAATACCTTAGGCGTTTAGTTGTACTTCTCTTCATTCCAATCTTATATACATTGAAGTTGCAACGAAATTGTGTTTTTCTGTTAGACTCCAATAATTGATATAAAATTACTACACTAGGATTCTATTGCATTTTTTTGTTCTTATCAAAGATGATGACTTCGGGCTGTCTTAGTACCATTTCTGAGTGTCAGCACTTGGAACCAAAAAAACAGTAGTCTCCAGCTTTGCTATTTTTTAAAGGATAAGAAATAATATTCCTTATTGCACAATCAAACACCAGTTCTAAAAGGTATGGACGAGTTTATCCCAAAAATAAGCTATATATTTTTTTAGATATGCACGAATTTCTTCTTCTTTATTCGGACTGAAAACAGATATGAACTTCCCTAATTTTTTCAACTTATTTTCGGGCTTCACGTGCAAAGTTGTAAATGGAATTACAAACTGTCTTGCAGTCGAATTTATAAATTGTCCATTATCTTTTATATCTGTTACTGCTCTGTATTTCTTCTGACCAAGCTTCCCAATTACTTTCGTGTTTATAATCAAACACCTTTTAAAAACTTATAAAATATCTCCAAATAAAGAAAAAATAAATCAAATACCTCTGTATCCATTTACCCAATGGGTCATTATTAGAAACAAGTCAATACGTGAACTGTTCTTAGCAGGTAATCGAAAAATGATAATCACAAATTATACTTAAATAAGCATGCAACTGAATAAAAAAAAACTTCTTCCTAGGTAACATATTGGTAACACAAATAGTTGGTATACAAACCTTTTAAAAAAACGTAAGAAGGAAACAAAAATCCTATTTTTTTATCTCCACAACTGCAGTCGGGTATTGTTTTGTTTGAACTATCATGGCATCGCATCTCCGATCGCACGCATAATTTCTTGAGAAGCTACGTTTTTGCAATATCTTATTGGTTTAATGTAAAATCTGTTATTTTTCTTACCCAAAAATATGCTTCTTGTCTGGGCGTCCCCTATCTGCTTTTTTAATGTTTTACAATAAGACATGTACATAAAAATACATTTTTTTCCAATTAGATACTCATTATTACTTTTCGGAATAAAATATATTTCACTTACTTATTTCCACATTATCAACCATTCAGTGGCTTGCGAGTTATTCACACAGGCTAATTAGTTAATATTTAAATAACTTGCAAGGACGAAAACTTACGACCTAACCGTTTTTGAAATTTTAGCTTAGAATAAACAAACGAAAATCTGCCACATAACTAAAATATGAAGTAACATTATAATAGAACTTGGCAGCCATTTCGATATTAATTCTTTTATTAGTGAAGCAAACTAGTACAGAAGAGACCTTGACTTTTTGACATTAATATTATTGATGAAATATCGTAACTTTTTGGAAGTTTCCAAACATAACCTTCTTTTTTTCAATATCCGTTTTGTTTATAGGTTTTTTTTAATAACACGCTTCTCTGTTATATTCTTAACTTATTTATTTTTAATTGCATGAATATCTGAAATATTGGGGCGCATAGTCTATTTTCTATCTTTTCTTTTTGAAGACGTTTTCAATTCATCACTAAATTTTGTGAGTCAAGGCGGTGTTATAGAATATTATAAATAATCAGGAGTTATAAGATTTTACGGGTGTTTACAATGCAGCATAAAAAATAAATTTATTAGGAAATGACTGTTTGATATGAATTTGTTTGATAATATATTTTCGGCGGATGGGATTCAGATATTAAAGTTTGCCATTTTTAGGATTCATTTACTTACGTTATCAAAGTATCTACTCTCAGATATGTATAGATATGCGTTGCGACAGTATAACTTAATCGTTTCAAGCGCGATCATCGTGCCCTCATTGCAAGTTGTACCATTTGTATTTGTCATACGATGGTCGTACTGGGTCCACTTTGCGCTGGCACCAGTGAAGCATACAAAGTATTCTTTGTCATCCACTTAAGCCATAGTATGGGATGGAATTTAGCAAACTTTATTAATTAATTCTGACAATGGTGTCAAATGATGTCATTTTGTTATTTAAATATTATTTGATTACTTGAATAATAATACAAATGTACAATTTTTCAACGCATGTGAAACGTAACACTGGAAACGAAGGGAACATAGAATGCCCTTGCTTCATGGATTCCGTTTAGTGCAAGAAGTGAGCGAAGCAACACACAATGTGCACAACGATTAGTGAAAGTGTACTCTTCTATGACGTAGCCAATAGTAGTTCCAAAGATTTAAAGAATGAACTTTTGATCCCCAAAATAATCCTCATCCAGAGCGACATCCTACATTATACTTAGACAAAATTTGAGCCTTTTTTTAGAAAATAATCCCAGATTAAGATCCTATAAAAGTACCGAATTTTTATGAAAAAGTGACACCATTTCCCTCCTTTGAAACTTTTCGGATTTCATATTTCTTACAGTGAATCTCATATTATCTAAATATAATATTTTACGGTTTAATTTACTTATAGAATTACAAATATTAGCAAATCAAAATCAGATTTTTTCACAAAAATTGTCATTATATTACAAAGACGATTGAAAGTGGTACAAATTAAAAGTACACAGTTATATTGATTATCAGGTTCTGATTTTATTTACACTTTTCATTAACATATGCGTCTTGTCCGGGCCATCTCTATGTTTTTTTTATTACTTCTTAATTCACAAAACTTCTTTCAAAACAATACTAGAAGTGGTAATATGATAATTTTTTACTATTTTGACTGTATGTATCTTTAACATAAACTTGAATATCATTAAATCTATGCACTCGTGAAGATGCCACATATAAGTGTCTATACGAAAAAACAGGTTCTGGTAAATACAACCCTACTCTTTTGAGCGTTTGACCTTGTGCTTGATGTTGATTTAATTTCGTTGCATTTTAAATATGGAATTAAATCGATTTCACTTTTTGTGGCAATGAGCAGCGATGAATGGATATTTTTTAAAAATAAATTCTGTCTGAACGGATGTATAATGTCGTGTAGTTGAACAGATTGTGAATAGACGGGGCTGTTTACAATACAAACTCCTTTGAGAAATAATGTACATAGAGTGAAAAAATTAAAAGAAATTAATTAAAACATTTATTTTGAATTGTTTGTTAATTTTTTGTCATTAGCGGTGAAGGTAATCTTCAAAATTATAGCCCAATAATTGGTTTTGATGAAAAATCTATACGAAAAATATATATGAGGTATGGTGTACTAGCAAAGACACCTTTCAAAAATGAAAAATAAAAATAGAAAACTAGCCAAACAATATTAAATATTGACAATTACATTTTATTTTTTAACTAGAAGGAATTGAAGCCCACTATGTGAGATATACAGAACAGATATGTTCTCTCTGAACCAACCGTCCATGAAATGCTAATGTTATGAATAAATAAATAAGTTTTTTTTTAATCAGCTAAGCAAACTAATATATGTATTCTTAATTTGTACACATACATGTGCGTATATATATATATATATATATATATATATATATATATATATATATATATATATATATATATATATTTATATGTATATATATATATATATAAATATATATTTATATATATATATATATATATATATATATATATATATATATATATATATATATATGTACATATTTAGTCGCAAGTTCGGATATTATCTAAAATGGTTTTCAAAAATTTCATGATAATTTTAATGGCAGTTAATACCAACCATTACACCAAAAAAATGGATTTGAATTTAAGTCAAGTACGGAGTTTTCTAATTTATAACTATGAATAAATGTTTGTAATTAAGTGCGGAATTAAAACCAAACTTCGTTTGCTGAAACAGTTAATAACTGATGGTGAATATTGGGTTGTACATGTTAGTTAAGCATGTCAAAGCCAATGACTTAATGATGGACAATAAGGAGTTTCAGTATCCCAATTTGAACACAATATTAAAAAGGTGATGCTGGTATATGGGGAAATACGAGGATCATTATTCATTAGGAGTTGCTCCAGGAAGAATCTTTCATAAGTGCAAATATTTATTGTCAGCAATTAGATCGACTATCTAAGTAGTAAAGGGAACAGAGTTTATTTTCCATGTAATGATGATAGACCACATACCTACTGTTAAATAAACTAGTCGAATATTATATGAGTTAGGCTGTGTTCTGCTAGCATATCGACTTTCTTTGTTTCACCTTGCGCCGCGTTTTCTGATTATAATAATTTACCGAATAAAAAACTCGATAGTGTGGAAGGCCATCAAAATTGTTTCGTCTTCCTAATTTTTTTTAATTTAACATTTTAATTCAAAAACATCTTTGCTAGAAAAATCATGGTTAAAATATTAATAGCCAACCTAATTTATATACACTTTCCTTTTATACCGTGAATGCTTGTTAAGAACTTCCGGCACCGAAAAGAAAGGCTAGAAAGTTCGTCAAAAAAGGTGGATTATAAATGTATTGCGAGGAATGCACAGGCAAAATTTCGATTCATTAATGTCTTCAGCAATATTTAGATTTCCACGCGGATTGGATCATTGGAAACGGTTAATTATTTATGATGTATTTAACCTTATCAGTAAGTTTTTATTAAGCGGATTTATTGTCAAATAGTTTTATTTAGCTTTATGTTCCTTATGTTTATGTTGATTCAAATCTTGCAATCGATTTTTCTGCTATTTTTACTTAACAGATTCTCACGATACTTTGCATACGTATACAGTCTCCATGACAATACAATGTTATGATAATTTGAAACTTCGGGGGTACTGGTTCACTAAACAGTGAGACTTGATGATTTGTTAGTTTTAAATTATTACTATGGGTTATAAGTAGAAACTTCGTCAATAAATTTCAGGTTCCTATTTTTCATTCAGGACATGACGGTGTTAAATTAGTATTATGAATCCTAAGTTAGTGTCACGGGTCATTAAACTCCGAGTTCTAACTCCTCAGTGTTGAGAACACTGCAGCGGTAAGACTTACCCAAACTGTAAGACTTAAGGATCTACTGATTTTAAATTAGTAATTTTAATCGCAGGTAGTGACTTCCTCATTAAATTCCATATTTTAATTCCCCAGTCCTGATGATGTAGTAGTGCTGCCTTCCTAAACCTTCAGATACCAGGTTTGCCACCGTTTTTAAATTAGTATTGTGAATCTTAAGCAGAGATTTTATAATTGAACTCAGGGTTCTAACTTCTTAGATCTGATGCTGCAGTGACGCGAGCTTCCTAAATTACGAAACATGAGTATCTGCTAGTTTTAAATTAGTATTATGGATCCCAAGCAGATACTTCCTCATTAAACTCTAGATTCGAACTCCTCAGTCCTGATGGTAAAGTGGCGCCGCCTGCTTAAGCCATGAGACTTAAGGATTTGCTTATTTTAAATTAGTATTGCGACTTACAAGCAAACATTTTGTCATTAAATTTCAGGTTCAAACTCCTCAGTCCTGATGCTGGCGCGGTTTGCCTAAACCATTAGACTTGAGGGTTACTTGTTTTAAATTCGTATTGTTATTCCTAAGTAGTGACTTTATTATTGAATTCTGGTTTCCAATTCCTTAGTCTTGATTCTGTAGTGATACGGTTCGCATGACTCATGGAGTTTAAGAATTTGTCGGTTTTAAAATAATGTTGCGGATCCTAAGCAAATATTTTGTCACTAAATCCCAGGTTTCATCTTCTAAGTCTTGACGCTGTGTGAGTGCCAGCTGCTTAAACCATGCAACTTGGGTATTTGCTAGTTTTAAACTAGTATTTTGGCTACCAAATATAGCCTTTATCATTGAACTATAGGTTCTATCTCCTGAGTCTTTATGTTGCAGTAGTATAACCTGTCTAACTTACAAGACATGGCGATATGCTGGTTTTAACTTGGTAAAGTAGGCCACAGGAAAATATCTAAGTAATTGAACTTTGAATACCAATTCACTTTTGTTTCTCTTGAATCCACTTAAATCAAGATTTGTTTTGTATCGTACCAAGGATTGTGTGGCATTAGGGTGGTTAAAAATGATACGATGCTAGCGATATAACACCCAAGTAAAGTTTTGTAGCGTGTCGAGGACTGTGTGTGGCAATTACGATGGGTAAAAAAGAAATGTTATTAGTATTTCAATTGGATAAATGTGATAAAATCATATTAATCAAATAAAGCAAACTTTTTAGTTAAAAATAAAACAAAGGCAACATTTTGCAACGCAAATTCAATTCATGATGTACTAAAAGTTATAAAATAATTATAGGTCGGAATAATTATAGGTTCTAAGTATAATATCTGCAACTCAGATTAGATTAAAATAAAATCGTTAGGCGCATTTAGTTGAAAACATTCTTCATTTGAGCTTGGAAATAATATTTCGTTCCTTAATATTGTTCAATCCAATAAAAATTTCCATGAAAATTGTTTAATATAACTTAACAAACTAATCATACAATTTAACATTGTAAAATTTCTAGTTATTCTGATCAAAACCACAAATTAGTGACACATAATGGAGTACATAATGGATTGTATGATTTAACTATTTAATTCAAAAATTGTTTTACTATTACTTTTCAAACTTTTTATATTGAAATTATTTCTTGCAAATTTTGCCAGTATTATGAATTGACGATGTTGAGGTTAGAAGTTGTTACATTAAGATTGAGGTGGGTTAATATGTTGGCCAAAATTTTAGTTTATTTGCTATTTTTTCAAGAGAATTTTAATGTATTTATGATTAAATGTACTATGATAAGTTTGTTCTAAAAAATAATGGCATAAAATGTAGCAAAGGATCTTTTGCACTTTAATATAGAGGTAGTTTATAGACTATAAAATATGCGAGAACATTGAACCCGTCCTTGCAATATTTACCGAAAAATAAAAAATTATGATAGTTTTAACTAAAGTAACATATTTTTATAATATAATTTAAAGTTATATTCTAATGATTATTTTTCAAAGTTTTATTTGAAAATAAATATTTATATCTGCCATTTTTTTCACGTAACATCCAATAAGATCGCAGTGTTTATATGCTCAGTTAAACAAAAAAATCTTTTACACGCGTTTACATAGTTTAATGATCAGGATAGGAGACATTCGATGACTACTTAAAGAAATGATCCAAATTCAAAAGCAGGAACCTATTGACGCAACTTAAGTAAGCTTAGGATACATTTACATAATTAAATATATATATATATATAAATATATATATATATATATACATATATATAAATATATATATATATATATACATATATATATATATATATATATATATATATATATATATATGTACATTTACATGCATACATAAATATATACATACATACTGAGTGATTCGTTCTCCTAGTACCGTGTAATTATGCCTATTTCTAACCAGATGCACGTTTAGAAAAGGGTTGCGTTTGGGAATGTTTTTGAGACAGCAGGGACGGATTCTACGTATTTTCTTAGCTAGCAAAATGAAAGGATTAAATTAACATAAAATAGTTGAATTTAGTTATATAAAGTTTGATAAATATGTAGACCTCATGAAATAATCCTTTTTTCAGGCACTTAGCTCACCTTGAAGCAAAAATTAACGCCATGTTACAGATTTTTATTTCCTTTAATAAAAAAAATTAATCGACACCTATGTCTGGGAATGACAGACCTTCAAAATGTAGATATGATATTTTGCTACCGTTTTATTACTATTCAAATAATTACTTCTCCAAATCTTAATTCACATAACAAATAAATATATTATTAAATTATTTGTTAATATTATGGAACAAGTTAAAAGTAAAGTTTGTAGAATTGTATTTGATTGGAATTTATTATTTAAATTATAACAAGCTTTAGAATATGCACTCCACTGAAAAGTACGTATTTGATAATATCGTCTGCTATCTGTCACTCAAATAAATAGAAGCACAATTTCAACAATAATTGTGGAACGTCATATTATCCTATAATATTGCTTACTTCGAAAGTGTTGGTTTTTTTTAATGGACTTAACAATATGTATTTCTAATTTTATGCGCTAAATTTTTCAATTTACAATGTACATTGGTGTATTGAATAAAATATTCGCGAATATATTTATTGCAAATTTATTTATTTGCTATTTAATATCTAAACCTTTTTTACAAATAATTTATCGGCTACTGGGGCTGTGAATTGCAAATCTTTATTTAATCGTCTCATATGTTTGATAGTTTTTTCTTATAATTTATGTTATATACGACGTTTCAAATCATTCGTAGTGATATCACTTAAACAGTGATTTCTGAATGTAAAATTTTGAATGTTAAATATAAATAGTTCATAAAATAACAGTTACCTTTACGGTCATCCTTTGAACTAGAAAGTTTATCTTATAAAGAGAATCAACTCTTGTATTCAATTTGCAAGGGCGCCGGCAACGGGGTGCAAGGGGGTGCAATTGGACTCCCCTGTCGGGAAAGAAAATACATAGAAAAAATTACATATTTTTTACCCGACTGAACCAGCAGGAGAGTAATGCTTTTCGAGTGTATGTATATATGTATGTATGTATATGTTCATATGTATGTATGTTTGTATGTTTGTATGTATGTATGTATGTATGTATGTATGTATGTATGTATGTATGTATGTATGTATGTATGTATGTATGTATGTATGGATGTATATATGACCATTTCGATAGTACGCGCTACAGCCCAAACTGCTTGATTGATTTTAGCAAACGACGTGTCGTTAGATTCGTGAAGACCGTGCGAGTGACATAGGCTATATAATTTTCAATTTGAAATCAACAAAGTCAATTTTATATGGAAAAAAGATTAGAAATTTATTGGTATAGTGAGTTACGATTTGAATAACAACTGAAGGCGTCTAGGTTGCTGTCCAAATTTGTTCAACACCTTGTCAATACATTCAGTATCCTCCTCAACTCTTTTCCTGTGAACACTGAGCATGCACAGGCCGCTTAGCCTCGCATCTCCAATCGTTGAGCGATTCGTTGTCTTCACCCGTCGTAACGTGCTAAATGTACGTTCAATGCTACATATAGTTGCTGGAATAGTTAAAGCAATTTTAATTGCCTCACATACCGCTGGGTAAAAACGAGTGGCTTGAGCAATCACATCTACGTATTCAACAACAGATTCATTTAGAATCTCATTATTTGCTTCATTTGTTTTCATTACTTCGTACCATGTGGTAGCCTCGGCAATAAAATTATGGAGAAGACCTCCGTAAAGGTTCTGTAGATCTTCTGCTATCGATAAAAATTCTGATTTGTTTAATTTTCTCATATTTTCTGGGTGAAGCTGCATAAGCGAAAATGCTTTCTTGTGTGTTGAAGAAAATCGATTTTTTAGTGAAGAAATAATAGAATCTAAGTATGAAATAAACATAGATCTTCTGACAAATTCTTCCACAGTTTCAGATGGGTGATTTGATCTGTAAGTCTGTTTTTCCACTACTCGAGGACGCTTAAATTCATCGTTCAGTTTCTCGCAAATTTTCTGAGCTTTCTGAAAAATGACCGCAAACTCCATAGATGCATTATCGCGATGAGATTAAAGCATATCAATTAATTTATTAACGTGATCACGTATTGCCTTTATATCCATATTTACTTCCTGTAATTGATTGCACACGGACTCAAGTTTGGCAGAATAAGCAGCAATTATTAAAAGTGTCACAATGTATATTGGAGGAGTTGCAGTCGTGCAGAGCTGATAGGCTTTGGTTTTCGTTTTAGAATTTGGTGCGTCCTGCGAAAGTTCATCTAAAACTTGTATAATAGTCACAAAATTTTCAGAAAATATTCTGATACTTTTGTACTTTGCTGTCCAACGCGTTTCACAAAATAGTGGTATATTTGGAATTTTACTCCGCCGCAACGTACTCTCCCGAAAGAATTTATAATGTCCTTTGTTGTTCCAGCAGTATTTCTCACTTCACTGACAGTATTAAGGTCATTAATGACAAGATTCAATACATGGCTTGCATAGTGAAAAAATAGGGCTAAAGGATATTTATCATTAATATTTTTCTGAACGCCACCTATGTGACCTGCCATTGCAGCACACCCGTCGTATCCTTGACCAACAAGTTTATTTACATCAAGATCGCAATCTTGCAGAAAGTGAGTAATAGTTTCCGAAATGGCTTGTGCATTTAGTTCTTGTACCGGTACATATCCAAGGAATTCTTCACAAATTATTGGTTTTTTAGCATCTTTATCATAACATAGATATCGAACACCAATTGATAATTGTTCTGTGCCATTAATATCAGCAGTCTCATCAGCTAAAACCGAAAAAGCTGAAACAAAAAAACTCCTCAATTATTTTGCTCTTAAGAACATCGGAACAAATTTCAATCAATTCGTTTTGAATTTGATGCGATAAGTATAAAAAATTATTTGCTCCTGATTCTAAATTATTCTTCAGAATCTCGTCTCCCGAGTCAACTCGAAAATGTGGCAGGTGTGTAAAAACAGAACCCTTGTCGATTTTTCCACGAAGTGGAAGATCATGTCGCCCGCAAAATAAAATTGTTGAAATGATAGATCGAAGTTTTAAACGATTTTCTTCAACTTTCTTGTGATATGCCGTATTTAAAGATTCATGAATGCTAAATCCTTTTCTATCCATGATTTTTTCAATTGTATTTGACGAAGCCAGTGCGTCACAATGCCACTTACTTGTCGCGTGAGACTGAGCAGCGTCATGAAACTTTTGGTATTTGAAGCAAGGAGAAACTATGAACTGTCCTTGTAGACCGCGCTGCACTGGAGGCTGAAATAAAACACATATCCTACACAGCGGTCCTTTTGATAGAGCTGAGTAAGCTAACCGCGGATATGTTGTAAGCCGTTCATGTCGGAAAGCTCATTTAGCATCAAGGTTTACATCATTTTTAAAATTGTATGCCTTGCTAGGGTTCCAAGGATGTCTTAGTAATTTCAAACGTATATCATCATTGACTTGATAACCAGAGTCCAAACACAACCCAATATCCAATAAGTTAGTTGTTGTGCTTCGAACTAAGTTAGTTGTTGTGCGAGAAAAATCGAGCGATGCATCTGCTTGAGAATCTTTACGCGCAGAACTCGTACCTTTAAACAAAAAAAAATCTTATGTAATAAAAAAAAGAACGAATCAATTAACGCATTATTTCGTTGTTTTCAAGTCTCATTTTTTATGTATGTTTTTTATGTAGAGACAACAACACATACCTGGACTATCCAATTTATCCGTATTTGGCCTGGATGATTTATTATGAGGGGAATCATCTTCATCAAAATGTTTATTACGTTCTTTACACAAAAAACGTATTATGTCACTCATAACTTGAATAAAAATTAATAACCTATGCAACAAATTATCTAATAAATAAAGTCGTTGTTTAAGCAGATTTGAGTATTACCGACAATTGATCAGCGAACAAATCCCCCGTATCCGTCGCGCTACAGCGGGGATTCCCAAGTAATAATGCCAACCATCGACTATATAGTCTAAGGGCGCGTTTGATTAAGTGTTTACAATAATCACGTTCTGTGTATTTAGATAGAATTTTTATCGTAGTGAACGCCTAGTAGAACGCACCTTAAGTATGTTTCCAATGAGCGAAGTATATTTAATTAAATATTCGCGTGATTAGAATTTTACATTGCATTTATCCACCAGAGTTGCGAGATTTGTACATTAAAAGTACTGACATTACAATATATAATATATTCCAGAATGAGGAAAATTAAAGATACCAATACAAAGTATTTTTTTTTACTAAAATTGATTTGAAATAAAAATACTTAGATAATAGGAAAGGTCAGGTTTTTTCAACGTAAGGATATTATATTTTTTTTCAATAGATACGAGTTTGGGGATCGATAAATTATCGTTTTTTTTGTTTTTAGGTCTTCGTTTTTCCAGAATATTTTTTAAGTCCCCCACTTGATTTTTTCCCACTTCAGTTTTTAATGATAACGGAATACATGGCATTGTGCTTTTGTCATACAGTATTAGAAGAAAGTAGCCATTGAAAAACTCTGTATCTGACATTGTCAGACAGATCGTAGAAAAAGTACTTAATACTCGCAACTCTGTTATCCACATGCTATACATGTTTAGTTCTATATTTTATATTTGTTAATAGTAGGTATAGATGCAGATGCACCTCCCTGAAAATAATTCTGGCGGCGCCCATGACAATTTGCATTAATAAATTCTGTAGAAGATTAATATATAATATTCATAATAAAATTTGGTGACTCATTTCGATTGTCTTTATATAATTTCTAATTATACGTTTAATCTGGCTTTATGATATATATCTTATGTTAAAAATGGGTTACCAGACATTGGCTTCTATTTTAAAGATCGTAAATTATTTTTTTTTCAGTTAGAGGCAGTAAAAATCTGTAATTTGGTGTTAATTGTATGAGTTCAGATAATCAGTTAAGTGCTTAAGTTACTAAAAAATATTTTATGAGTTTTCTATATAATTTTTTTCGTTTTTTATGTCATTTTTTCTGATTCCGTTAATTAAACCTGGGTAGTTAAATCGATTTTTCGGAATTTTAACATTTGCTGGTAATTTGTTGTTTTTCTATTACGAGCTTTGGAAATTTTTCGAATTTGCATCGGAAGTGAACCCGCCGGGCCATCTCATCAAGGCTTCCAAAGGCAATCTTGTTGCTTGTGTATAGCCATAATATATTCTCCATATATTTAACATTTCGTCTTGTCTGAAACGAGTATAGAGATTTTATGATCGCCGCTGGGACTAAATTTGTTTTTCGTTATCTTCTACCTTTGTTTTCATAATTTATGGATATTTACAAATATAATCAACTTTTTATTTCAATTTTATCTTATTTTCCTTCATAAAGAATTGCCTCTGAGTCTTTAAAAATTGTATCTCTAATGATTTTGCAAAAAAATTCTGAGAACGACAAAGATTTTTAAAACAAGTATAAAAAGTGGTTTAAAAAAACAATATTATACCTACAACCTCCACGTTCATGAAGTGGACTCTCGGGCTATCAATAATAAATAATATTTATTTATAATTCAATACTACAAATTTCGGTTTTAAACTCTCCTAGAAAATTTGTTTTGTGTTGATACACTATTGGTAACGCTACCTACGGTATTTTTATTTACTTACATTTTCGGTTGTGTAACTTGTACGGTACGATTCTATCACTATGTATAGTATGTATATGTAAGGAATAATTGTTGTACTTACCATGATATCTATCGATTGCACGAGCGGCCCCGCCGCCAATATGGAGTCGCGGGCACCGCGACGGTAGACGAAGCGCGCCCCGGCCGCCTCGTAGGTGCCGCTCGCGCTCACCGCGAACGCACCGTTCACCACGAATGCGCCGCCTGTTACGCGCAAGGCTGTAAAATATAATATTAATATAAATATAATATTACGTGTTAACATTCTTATTGTTATATCATTTTCAATCGTTAGTCATGTATATTTCTAAGAAGCTGTTAAAGCATTTAAAAGACTTTTAAAGGATTTTTTTAAATTTCGCATTAATATATTTTTATACATATATATGTCGATTAGAGAAGAATATGAATAAAACGTTTGCCTTATAAACCAATTCAGTAGTTGTTATCAATTCCTATTTAAAACGCTTCCGCGATAAAAGTATATAAGGATAAAATATTTTTGATTTAAAAGATAATACATGTTTTTTCTGCCCACAAGATGTAGAAGCGAAAAAGTTATTCTGAGGTTGAGGTAAATTTTTGTTATGTTTGTAATAAAACGGGACCTGCTTTTGGAATTGAAGAAACTACCGCCTCAATTGAAACAGATTTATAGAGAAACATTACATATTCATAACAATTTTATTTTATTTTACAAGTACGTATCGTTATCGAATATTGTTGAATGAGACGCAGAGTTTGGTTTGTTTCATTATTTATATAATTGCGATGTCACCAAATGTTCAGTGAAGGCTCAATTTTAGTGTGAACCCGATTATTTCAAAATACCGCTAAAAATTCAAGTGCTAAAAATAATGATAGTATAAATACTCACCGATGTAGTTGTCGGAGGGTTCCATCTCGCTGACGGTGAGGTTGCAGGCGCCGGCAGGTACGATGGTGACCAGGCTGTAGCCGAGCGGGAGCGCACGCGTTGTGAAGAGGCCCGACACGAGGCGGCGACCGCAAGCGCGCGGTGTCGCCGACCCGAGTACACTGTCACCGCCGACAGCCTGGAGACATCGTGATAAAATAAGCTAACGAGTCAATCGAGATATAAAGAAAAGAAGAAGAGTTAAGCATTTGTAGTTTAGATTTCGTCACTGGTTTTAAATGGCCATAAATGGGAACAAATCTTCGATATCGACTAGGATCTATGGAACTAATACCAATAGCAGCGACTAGCTCTTAATCTTCACGTTCCGAAGATATAATTATACATTATATTGCTCATTTTAAATTCTAAATTTTGTCGTCTAACATAGATAGTTAAAAACTAAATATAATTTCTTTTTACATATGCAATAGAAGTAATATAATGATTAATTCGCAAATAGAGAAGGAAGAAAGTACAACGTATGTGACTATTTGGCATAAAGCTCTGTTTTGAACTACGAGACAGTACATCGAGGAACAAACTCATTGTTTACACTATCGTTAACAAGTGTGATTGGCGAACGCATGAGAAGTTATTGTCCGTATATTATTGCCATTTTCGTCATATATGTCGTAAATCAAACGGTTGTTTACGTTATCTGTTATATAAAATTATTTCTTTGCCCTTGCAGTGCATCACACTATACCATAATTTTAGGTCTCGTATGTTGGTAATATTAAAATTGTTGTCGTATTCGAGATATTTTAAACCACAGCTAATGGAACTGGGGACATGTACCCTACATGTAAATTCTTTTAGGCCCACGTATTTTAAACTAATCTTGGAATTGACACACGCATCCGTATATGTCAGTTAGTACACACAAACCCATGTACACACACGCACACTCTTTTTTATGTATAAGGCAAAGTTTTACGATGAGTCATTACAAGGATCTCATTGGTTTGACCATAGAAAATCAATATTATTGACAATTATTTTTAGAAAGTGACATTAACGTTCTTGATTGCTACCGATATTTCTGGAGCCTCCTTTGATATTTCATCAAAATGGTGAATGTATTGAGTTAATATCTGGGAGGGAGTCAATGAAAGTAAGATAAAAATAGCGTTTCCAAGAGAAACGTTAGCACGAATCACATCGGAGTCTATGTGTATATAAATATGCTGGTATATATGTACATATACTTTTGAAGGTTCACAAAATATAAAGGAAGCATTCGTTTGGGCACGGACTTCAGTACAATATCTGCTCAATCTCGAAAATGCATTCCATCTGGATTTATGCCACCGATAAATTTAAGCTTATATTCTATAAATACTAATGAAAAAGTAATTGGATTGGAATCTGACAAATTGCTTGCTATTTGTATTAGTTCCTTAGATGGTACCCATTGTTTTTTGTTTTAATCGGAAAAGTTTTTGTGGAACTAAGAGAAAAAAACTGAAATTTTCGCTCGTCGCTTATTGTCGAATCTACGTTATTTTGTGAAAGTCATAAGTAATTTGAATCAGTTGTTATCGAAAAAAAAACAGTTGTTATTCATTAAAGATCGAATTGATTTATTTTAGTTTTAAAAAATTACTAAACGCCCTTTTATGAAATTGCTGTCTTGCTTTATTGTAGAACGCTCGTTTTTATATAATGAAGTTTTTTGGAATGGACCTCAGTTTAAGCCTGGTGGTATTAACTAATACCTCGGAATTAAAAATAAGTTTTTAACTCCGAGTTGCTGTCAACAATTTTTATTAAAAAATTTATATGCTACACTATATTTAATTTAAGTATGCACCATTATTATCTACTACTTGTCGCCATCTAGTTGGTAGTGTCAATATACCTTTCTTGTAAAATTCCGGTAACTTTAATTAAAAAAACTATGCATGGTCGTTTTGAAGTTCTTCTCTACCGTTGAATTTTTTTTCACGTAAATGGTTACTTAGAGCCCTGAATAAATGGTAATTAGAGGGCGCAATGTTCGGCGATTATGATGGATGATTGAGTAGAACAGGCTGGGTTCCCAAAATTACCACGAGTATGTTTCGCAACATGTGGCATTATCATGTAGAAAATAAGCTCGATCCTGTTGACTACTGAATTTGTTACATAATAGGTCCAATTGTTCACAGTATATATCTGCATTAATTGTAAATCCTTCTGGAAACAACTCCCATTGAATAATACCCTTGACATTCCATCAGCAGCTGAGCTTTTAGACACTTATTTCAGGTGTGTATACTGGAATTCCTGTTTCTCCGACACCCAGCCATTGACATTTGCGTATATAGCTAACGTATATAACCCAATTCTCATCGCCAGTTTCAAAGTGATTCAGCCAGTCGAAGTTATGTTTCAATGTCAATAAGTGTTGACAAGTATCAACCCTGCACTGAAGGTGATATGATGACAACTTGTCGGATATCCACACACCGTATTTGGAAACTTTTCCCAATTCGTGCAAATTAGTTTCTATTCAATTCATGAGTCGTCAGTCGAGGATCCTCCTCAATTAGGCGTTGTAATCGTTGAACGTCCATTTCAATAGGACGTCCGGTACGCGGTTCGTCCTCAAGATCGTAGTCCTCATTTCTGAACTTTCTGCACCAAACCTTTGCCGTCGCGTAAGACACCGTGGACTCGCCCATTGTATGACATATATTATTTGTGGCAGTCTTTGCACGATGACCTAGACGAAATTCGTAAATTCGTAAAGTAATGGAATCCGTATTTGATATCGATTTAAATCCATTATCTTTTATATAATTCACTTAAAGCTTCGACGGTGACTGCACTTTGGCCTATTTATACCTATATATATATATATATATATATATATATATATATATATATATATATATATATATATACATTTTTTTGAAAATCTGGGCAGACATTTTTAAACATTAATAAAAGAACTAATAAAGAAACATTTATGGTATTTACTTTTATTTCCCGGTTTACCTATACACATTCTGATACGTAATAGATAATAATTACATTTAAACAATCTGTACAAATTTTCTAATAAGAGCTTCGTAAGTCAATAAGTTTTATAATTTTTTATCAAATACTCGAACAAAGATGATTTATTTCTGCAAAAAATCACCGATGTACATAATCGTCCGAACATTTTAAAAGTATCTACGTATTATAAGCTATCTAATAGGGTATAAAATCGTCATTACTGTAACAATTTCAAGAAATAATATTATTACAAATAAACTAGGTCGAAGATTTCTTAGAACTCTTCAGAGTTTTGATAAACAATTATTAGGTTATTACATATGAAATTGGCGTTTTATATGCGAAAAAACGAAAAAAAAATTTTTTTGCCTCATCGGAATTGAATTCTTTTCCTTGCAAGAAATTGGCCAAATTCCGAAGAAAGTGTTTATCAGTTGGATCAAGGTCCAGGGAGTACGGTGGGTGATGGAGACATTCCAGTCGCAACTCCTCCAATTTAGCGACCCTATGGCGTGCAGTGTGTGATCTAGCATTGTCCTGAAGTAGCAGTGGGCTAGAGCAATTGACCAGCCTCCGTTGTTTAACATCTATGTCTTTTCCATCATGGTTTGCAATTGCTGACAATATAAATCTGCCGTTATTGTTTGACCATATCTTAGGAAGGTGTAATGAATGACACCAGCACTGGTCCACCGAACACTAGCCGGTACCTTTTTTTGGGTCACCTTTCGTTTGGGGTAGGGTTTGGCCGGTTCTCCTGGGTTCAACCATTGTGATGAGCGTTTTCGATTATCGTACAGCATCCGTTTTTCATCACAAGTAACGATACAATTCAACATACCCTCATTATTGTGTCGGTTGAGTAGTGTAAAGCAACACTCGACGTGTGTTTGTTGGTTTGCTTCACTCGATTCATGCGGTAAAAATTTTCCGAGCTTTTTTACTTTTCTAATTTATTTTAAGGGAATCAAAACTGTTTAATCGCTTACACCGAAGCCTGCCGCTAACTCTGACGTAGTTTGCGATGGATCCGCTTCCACGATCACTTTTAATTCTTCATTCTTAACTTGGGTCTCCGACCGTCCACGAGGCTTTTTCTGTAGATCAAAGTGTTCAGAACGAAAACTTTGGAACCAAAATCTTACCGCGTTTTCTTTTGCAGTACCTGCTCCATACACGTCATTAATCTGTCGAGTTGTTTCTGCAGCGCTAGTGCCGCGGTGGAACTAATATTGGTAAATAATGCGATATTTTAATATTTCCATATTGTCCACAGAGCGAGCTCGAAGAAATGGCGTGAAAACAAATGAATCACTAAATTCAAAATACGAAGGCATGAGCTTAAATTTGATTTTGGAATTCTTAGCCAAACGCCAGATATTTGAAACCAAGTGGCCAGTTCGATAAAATGCCAATTTCATCATCAGGATCTTACATTTGCACTTAGATAAAAGAAATGCCAGTGGTAAGCTATAAATAAACATAGGCTTTTAAATAGTAAGTGCGTGTCATAAAACTCATCAGAAAGGTTCCGAGAGTGCAGTGCTATTTAATTTGGAGTAATGTTTGTTTTCTGCTATTGTTTGTTGACTATAAGAAGAAGGGTTTCGGAAACCGGTACATGTGCTTATTTTATACATACCTTATTCATCATTAGATAAGATGAGAAGCTTTCCTCCTCAGATTGAACTATAAGTAATTAGTCTGCTTGCACTTTTACCTTGCGGATGCATCCTAAATCCACATCGAGTTTTATGTCGGAATTATTAGACTTGGCTTTGCTTATTGGACTGTTTCTGTACTCTTTTGTGGCTCGGCTTCTGTACTGAACTCTGAGTAATTGCTCCCTTGACGACTTGACGTTAATAAAGGACTGTCATGGCTGCAGAAGGAAATCTTTTTGACATCCATACTTAAACGAGGAATACGCTGATATCACGTATGTTACGGATTTTGTGACATAGCAGAATTGTATCCATATCATTTACACGCCCGTGCGCGTAATCGAAGAAGGAGATCCTGTCAGACGGTTGACTTCTGCAGATTCATGCAAAATGCTGGTGAAAAGGATCTCATGTTTTTCAGAAAAGTATTGTGGACAGACGAATCGAAGTTTGACCGAGACGGCATTACGAATTTTTAGGCCCCAAAAGTATAAGGAAACCCAAAAAAAAAGAGACCAATAGAGTCACTGCGACGCTTTTGTTGAACGTGTGGATATTAATAATTAATGATAATTTAATTGGCCCATATTTTCTTCCCCATAATTGAAATGCTGAAGCGCACGAACAGTTTTTAAGGGAAGATATGTTTGGGCTATTAGAAAACTTATCTTTGGAAACAAGACGGAGAAGATTTTAAAGACATGACGAATGGCCTACACAGTTTATAATTACTGTGAGACAGTGGTTGGATAATGCATTTTCAGATCGGTGGATGGGCAGAGGAGTACCATCCTTTAGCTGGCAAGATACCCAGACCTGACGCCGTTGGACTACTACATCTGGAGGCATATGGGCACTTTGATTTACGAAGTACCGCCTGTGCCTGCAGTAAATGATCTTAGAGGTGGAATAATAAACAGAGCAATTTAAATAAGAATCAATTTATCAAGTTCTGCAGTAAAAAGTCAATTAAGGAAAAGAATGCGGACCTTTATCCTAAATAGAAGCCCACATTTTGAAAACCAGCTATAAATACCTACTTTAATTATGTTATTTTTATAAATAATTTCAAGTTAAGAACTTTTTTTAAATTTAGAAAAGAAGATGATTTTCTCCTTTCACCAAAATTATTAAGTTTGTTCAATAATTGTGTAATTTAGATAGCTAATGATAGGTTGAAAATGTTCCGCCGATAATGTACATCGGTGACTTTTTGCAGAAATAAATCATTTTTTTTCAAGAATTTGATAAAAATTATAAAACTTGAATTACGGACCTCTTACTAAAACAACTGTATAAATTATTTAAATGTAATTACTGTTTATTACGTGTCAGAATGTGTACCAATAAGAAAATAAAAGTAAATACCACGAAATTTCATTGTTTCATTTTTCTTAATTTTTAAAAATTTCCACCCAGATTTTCTGAAAAATTTATAAAAATACAAATATTTCGATTAAGGTCCATTTTGGTATAATGTACTTAGGGGTCATTTGGTTGTTAATAACCTCCCCTAGAACACCTTAGTGATATATAACCAATAACCCTGAATATATATATGTATATATATATATATATATATATATATATATATACATATATATACATATATATATTCAGGGTTATTGGTATATATACATATATATATATATATATATATATATATGTATATACATACATACGCATACATATTCACACGACCATATTGTTATTATTATTCTTTCACTGACTATTAGGAGCATATTATTGTCAAAGGATTGATTAAGTTAATAATTTCCGAATATTTTAATACATCTTTTTTATTTTAAAATGCATAATCAATGATCGAAATGGTATCTCTACCATTTATTCAAAAATACATCTTATTTACATTATTGTGAATTATTTTAATAGCGACACATGAAATAAAGTAGCTATAAACTTGATATAATACATGATTACGTGAGTGTAGAATAACGGCAAATATACAGATACATGAGTAAGCTATATACGTTTCTCAGAGTGTGAAGTACCACTCGTAGAGGCAGCGTCACGTATCATGTCCCGATTAATGCGATTATCCCGCGTTGTGAAGTCGCGAAATGAGCTTGTCGACGCCACATGGCGGCGGCCGCCCGTAATGTGATTATAGCCCGAGCGTCGCGTATCATGAGCGACAGACGCGCACCGCGAGCGACTCTCAAATGGCGTGCTTACAGGACCGTGAAATTCGTTCTGATTTACGATACGTTGTTAAACTTCATTACGAATTTAAGTGAAGGTTAATTCTCCCAAGCTAATGATAAATTACCCTTGATAAATTAGTTTAATGTATTTATTTTTAAACATCCTTTCTGGCCCTACGATACCGACTCACATTTTTGTTTGTTCTCTGCGCATGATAAAGCATGGATAAACCGACTAATAATTACAGTAGAAGGTATTTTTTTAGTATTGCGTGCATTGTCAGTCATGTTAGGTGAATTTCGTCAAAATTCACCTAAAAAATTGAGAAATATACTATTGAGGATATTTCCACTGTTCAATTTCGAGTAATTTTTTCACTATATTTTGTGATCATGTATCAGATACCAAATACGAAGTCACCGTATAAAGAATATATATATATATATATATATATATATATATATATATATATATATGTATATATATATATATATATATATATATATATATGTATATATATATATATATATATATATATATATATATTCACATGTATGATATGAAAAAATTAGTAGACTACCTTTCTTATTCGATCGGGATGAAAAACAGAGTTGGTTCAAAATCTAAGAAGATCCGTACATGGACTAAATCGGTCCTGTACTTGCAAAATGGCAGTGGTTAGAAACGTAAAAAACGTTTAAATGCAAAATGATACGTCTTTAAAAAAGTTAAAATACTACAACTTCTCTGTTCCTAAACTATATTTCAACCTTTGGGCCTACTATACTTGTGGCATCTCCGTAGAACTTCACTTTGTTATGATAAATATTTGTTTAAAGAATGCTGTATATGATGCTAAAGTTTAGCGTATTCATTAAGGAATATCTCCCTAAATAATAAACATTTATTTTTTCTAGCATGGTTTAGGTAGGTACACCACGTATATACTTAACGTAATACAATAATATTAAACGTTAATCAAGTTTCCATTAGCAGAGGGCGTTGTTATTTATATAGTAAATTAACATATCAATTTTGTTAAAAAATGTGTTAAACTTAACAGAAACGGAATCGGAGTCAACAAGATATTATCATATTATTTTGCAGAAATTCTGTATGTTTTGCCTAAATGTAAAATATTTATCATTTATACTCTGTTTGTTCTTACCAATATAAATAGTCCTAACATCGACTCCACTTTATTTTGAGGTAAATCAAATTTGAGACACTTTTATCAGTTTTACGTAAGTAATACAAACTTTTCTTGGTTGATACGTCATGTAAATTTTTTTTCTTGTGAACCATGTTTTTTTTATATAACCAAAACCATGTTTTCTTATATAAAACAAATTTATTAATTTGTTGCAAGGGTTGATTGAGGTTTTAACTTGAAATTGTTTACAATAGCAACGTCCAAATTTTCACATCCATCGTACTCGTATGTACACTTCACATTTTATACATTTTTATATATTTTCTCTCCAAATCTTAATATTCTCCAAAATCGATGGGCAGATTTTTGAACAATATTTTTTTTACTTTAATTTCATCTAACTTACCTTGGTATACTTTAACGTCCATCAGTAAACGTTTTAGGGTAAAATTTTCCTATAATTTCATTATTATTGTTTATAATATACATTTGAAAAAAAGAAGTGAATGTTTATTAAATAACATATAGGATAGAAATAATAACTGAACGTATTCAAAAGGTTTGTGTTGCTCGTATTTGCAAGAATAATAATTACATGACCACAAAAAAAGGTAAATTCGACCTGATTTGCATTTTTGGTATTTTTTGTATCCGAAGTAATAAATTTATTAATGTAGATTTTAGTAAAATATTTTTTCATTGATGAAATAAAATTGTCAAATCAAATGTAGTAAAAAGGAAATGATCATTATTAATTTAATCAAATAGACAAAATTAATTACGAGTTATTCGACTGCACGTAAGGACGTTATAAAAATCCTATTAATATTCTCATATTTTTTATATTAGTACACATAACTTTATACACTTGTATGGCAAATGTGAAAACACAGTCATCATATTATTGAAGATATATATTAATAAATAAATAAAAATACGTGAAATAAAATGATTACTTCATTCTATAATGAATTTTTACCTTGATTCTCATTTCTTTAAGGATATCGATATGGCGACCTGCATACATTGTAATATCTGATGTGAGATTTGCAATTCTTTTTTTTTAATACCCATGTTATCTTAAATTATTACCTTGAACAGTGACTTCGTTACTACTTTTTTACTGTCATAACTTCCGTATGTATTCCGCTCCGTAACTTCCGTTCCGTAAGTATTGTAAGTGGTGTAATATAACATATCATTGTTGCTCAGAACTTATTTTACGAAAGTTGTAAATGATTAAATAAAATTTAGATAATTACACAACGATTCAATAATTACGCAGAATTCTAATCACAGTAGTTTAAGTACATCAGCACGTCGACAACATTTTCCCAGCGTCGCTCGGGCAGTCGAGACGGCCGTAATGTAATCAGTAAAGGCACGCAGAGGCTCACTTATCCGTAGCAACTCTCGAGTCAGTTCTTGTAATTATTGTCGCCATTTACATTCCGCACATTTAAAAGGCAAACTTGTGTAGCACTGGCGGAGGTACAATTTACTAATTGCTTTATTAATTTCCTTATTTCCCTATCTATAAAATTGATTTATCTTGGTATAAATATTTCGCTTAGATGAGGCTAGCGGTGGCACTCGGATTGTATTCAATAATGCAGAAACAAATTTAATCGATTTTACGATTTGAAGTTTAGAGGGCTAGTAAACAAGGTCTCCTGATTACCCAATTTTCAATAACAAATTCAGCAACTTCTGTCAAGAGATATGTATTTGCTACCGCTGTTCATTAACGGCTATATTATCTCTATTATTTCAACCATAAAAAGTCTAAGCCAACATTTCATACGGCACCTTTAAGGAAATGACGTTAGTCGTAAGATTTTTTTCCATTCTTTCAAATGATTTTAAAATGTTCTTCCATTTCACAGCAAAGTACACTGTTTTCAATTTCTACTTCTGTCGATTATGGAGACGTGTGTTATTATAATCTATGAAGCAATTATTTAATAAATTGAATGACTTCGGAACCTGTGTATCCGATACAATATTGGCGATTTGCGAGAAATGGTTCAGGAATATTGTAAGTTGGCGATTTTTAATATGGTAACCATCGAGTTTCTGCATGCAATTATATAGAAAAGTTGAGTACGATGTTGTGCTATATATACAGAAATCATAATAATTTAACGTCTCCATTTTGATAATTTATTGCAGAATTCTTTCAGACATGTTAATCATTTTACATTACGCTGCGCATTATAAAAATGAATTTAAAGTATTTTTATTAGTAAGTTGAAAGTGAAATTGTAAGATAATACATGTTCAAGAGTCTCAAAATATATTGTAATGTACTACTTTACTTCGTTTTTATAAAGGTGTAATCGTAAATGTTCTGAATAAATCAAGTGAGTGAAGTGACTTACGATGCTACGAGTGTTTATTCAATCGGGGTCAACCTTATTGCATTAAATCTTGGACGTAACTGATGCAAATTAACTTCGAGTACCAGCATTGCACACCGAATGAAGTTAACGAACTTCTATTTATACTGAGAGCTGCACGCTCAAAACAAATACCTGAAGATCGCAGTTACTCAGGCCACAAATAAATGTTTCAAGAGTTATCACCTCGAATATATGAATTACCGGTATTGAAAGTCGCTTAGCAAATCTTATTTGTATTGATGTAGTCACAGTAATAATAGTCATTCCTTCTACACAAAATACAAAATGAAAATATTGAAGAGCAATATTTTTGTTTGTGCACTTATACGTGTAGCAGTTGAGCTTGGAAGTAAAAAATACAAGTGTATTTTATTCATTTTGTTGTAAAATATTACTCTTGATATTAATAACTAAAACATCGTTATTTTAAAAGAAACATTTTGGTTTATATTAAATTAATAATTATTTTGGGGCGCTGATAATATTTAATAATTATATAATTAATGAACATCCGTAATAATAGATATGATGAAAGATATTACTCTGGATCAAAATAGAATTATTAAAAGAGCACCTTTTTGTCGCTCTACTATCCTGGGCAAAGAAGTCCATGAAACCTGAACGAGGTTATAGAAATAATAGGCTTCAGTTATTATATCAACATGATTGTGTATTTTTAAAATCAAAATAAACTAAATCTGCATCCGTGATTTAACCGAGCGGCCCTACAATTTACATGGCGCGGGTGCTATGTCAATGATAAAATTGTTACGCTAATTTTCTTTAAGAAAAATTTATGAAATCCTGTCATAGCAAGACACGATTTCTTTAAAAAAAGTTGACTAAATTATCTGTAACAATTGTCTAAAAAAAATTACTCCTATCGATTTATATAGCGTAAAAAAATTCTAAATATTTTGCTAGCATGAAAAACAGATTGGGAGTATACGTGAAAAAACGGAAATAAATTGTAATCTATGAGCGCAAGTGATGTAAAACCAAACAGTAAATTAGAATTCATCTGGTTTTGAAGATCATTGAACGCAAACCATTAATTATTTTTCCACTTTATATAGTATCTATTCTATAACAGTATCTATTCTATAAAATGATAACAGTTGCGATAAATCGTTCCCGTAATATATTGCATTCGACTGTGCAAGAAGCGACGTAGTTGCGAAAAAAACCAGCCGTACCGGCAGGCCATGGGTTGTATCAGATTATGTTGTTGTATAGTGTAGGAAGACAAATTTAATTCCAGAACAACAATCTATGGTAAGTTTAGCAGGGGTTCTTAGAATCAGCGAAAAGAACAAGTGTTTTGATGATCTGAATAAATATAGATTCCACCGATGCATTGTTGATTCCATGATACGTGGATATGCGGGCTGCGGATTCCATGATAGGTGGATATGTGGGCTGCGGATTCCATGATAGGTGGATGTGTGGGCTGCGGAATTTAAATGCAGATTCATATATAATCAGCCCATTTTACTACCAGAATATCCGATAAAAATAAAGATCGAATTTGTTTGCATGAAGTTGTTACGAATTTAAAGGTACCACTATAAAAGCAGAGCTTTGGCCTAAACCCTATGACGGGTTTAATCTAAAAATTTCTGCTAAAATTTAGCTACTACCTCGTCGCTTCTACAATTTCAATAACATATTAAAGCTATTGTTCAATGGATCCACGCTTTGCTTGGCATTACAACTGCACACATTGGGAGGAGCGGAGCAACCTCTTCAGGTCTTTCTTATGGGTCGAGACGTATGTTTTATTTCAAGAGACTGTTCATTAGTAAATATTATATACCCATTTCGAAAAAACTAGTACCGTTTGTAATAGATTTTGGTTCATTTAAAAATATAATATAAGTACCTTATTGAACGCTATACGTTTGCTGATATGTTAATCTTACGTTTCATTGTTCAGCTAATTTCGGCCATCGTAATATGTTATTAATTGTTTAATACATTTAGTGTTAATTTCGTAGAAATTCATTATCATTTAATTTTTATTCACAACTAAATGAAACTACGTGATGTAGTGTTATGTCGACTTTATTTAAATTCTTAACCACAACCTAGGTTTCGTTGTTAAAGGTCTTCACAAATAGCCCACCTGAATGTGTTGCCATACAACGAAACCTAGGTTGCGGTTAAGAATTTAAATAAAGTACAAATATAACTATATTACGTAGTTTCATTCAGTTGTGAATAAAAATTAAATGTTATTGTTATTTGAATTCCGGTGAACTGACATGCATTTCAAATTTTAACTCAATCTTTTCAGCAACTTTAGATATAAACAGGAAAATAGATAAAGTTTTGTCATTAAAGGAGGTTTTATATTGACGGGACAATAAAAATAAGTTATACATTTTGTCACTTACACTTACATTACGGTTGTCAAAGTGGCGGTAAGTATCAAATAGCAGTAATCGCGATCAAAATGACAAAGAATATTTTACGTATCATTCTCTATCAAATTAGAAGAAAACGTGCTGCATAATTTAAAAAAAATTGCACTCTACGTATTATAATTAAAACAATCGAGAAAAATATTTTAATAAAAAAATTAAGTAACGTGTATAAAACAATCATTACGTATGAAATTATTAATTTGCTTCAAAATATTTAGTTTCCCCTTCATTGAAATTTCATTCAAAACACGTGTTTATTTGTATTTAATGCTTCAAGAAGTGTTTCAAAGGGCTTTTCTTTTTTAATATATTCTGATTTTTAATATTTATAATTTTATCTATTTATTTATTATTCAACATTAAAAATTATTGATATGAAAAAGTAAACAAATATAGGAGAATGAAAATTGAACGTAGAACAAATCTGAGATATTCGGAAAATGTATGCGGTCGTGATAATGAAGGAGATTATCTCTGATCGTGAAACTATATTAATAAATAATAATAAAAGTAATAATAATAATAATAATAGGCATAACTGTGAGCGAACGGGGTAGCGGAGTGAAATGAAATCACATTATTATGCAGGGAAGAGGGCGGGGTGACAAAAAATAGTACTGAAATAGCATAGATAATATAAAAAAACATTAAAAGGACTTTATACAATATTGGCTCAAAAATATGCTCCAGGCTAGGTCGGAGTGGAATGAAATATCGTGCACCATTATGTTCGACATTAACGTTCTTTTGCCCGGTAACTTCATTTTATTTGTTGTTTTTTTTTAGATTATTTCTCACAATTCTTTTTACGAACAAAGTGATTTTCAGAAGCCACAGGAATTGCAGTAGAAGCTATAATATTTGAAAATATGGAATATAAAAGATCATTTGATTTTGTTTTGTTCCGCCTCAAATTTCGGAGGGATTTCCCAAGAAAAGACGTAATTTTAATTGGATGTGCTCTCAATTTTAAACCCAATTAAAATTTAAAATTTAAAAAAAGTAAGTTTTGAGTATCCTTCTAGATTCAATATCCAAATTCAATATTGACACATTTCACGTTCTTTTTATAAAGATTATCACTGGAGTAGAAAAATTTAAATATATTTTAACAAATTCAATGGAACGTTAGCTACAACAAGATTGGTAAACCCACGTAATTAATATTTTTGTTAAATTATGCCTGATAAAACATTTTTAAAGTGTATTTACTTTAGGAGGAAAAGAGTTAGAAAATGTTATTCATTGTTTGTTATGACAATACAGTTTGTAATGTGATTCGTACACGTTTTCATCACTAACAAATATAAAAGGCGACTGCCTCTATTCTTTAGCGATGTTACTCACCATATATGGCTTAAGAGCCATATTAACAGTAATGGACTCTCCTTTTAGAAAGAAGACATATGTCGTTAAAACATATGCGAAAGCAAAATGTCATGCTGAGTAGCTTATAAATATTTCAGTAACACTTAGTGTATGCTGTTGTTTAAACAGTAAAATAAAGTCTGTTTAGTCATCGACTTAAAGTATGTAATGAATGTATGGTATAATGAATACACGAAAGGAAGTAAACAAGATGGAGTTACGTATTTAGGAAGTATAAATTCTTCATAACTTGAACTAATTTCCAGTTAATTGTAATTGTAAGCGGCATATCAGCAGTTCATTGCATGCCGTGGATGCGTCAACTTGCTTTGTGGCGTTGCCTTTAAGATGAACTCAGAGTAGGTAGTAAAATGAATCTAAAGTCGGAAATAAAATTAGAGTATTATTACAAAGACCGGTAATTAGAGTGATAACCTAAGAACTTAAAAAATGAACAGTTGTTTTTTTTAAATTTTTTGTCTATTTTATACTTTCGAATAATTTCAAGTAAACTTATAATTCAATCAAAAACATCTGTGAACGTGTAAGATTAAGAGTGTCAGTTGGCTGCGATATTTATCTATATATTTACTAATAGATTGTCAAATGATCAGGTCACACGGAAAAATATATTTTTAGACAATGTCTTTTTTTCTAGTTTTGGTTTTTATAAAATTCAAAGCGAATGTCACATATGAGCATGAATACTCAATTTTAATTCCATCGTTGCATTAAATTTATGTAAATTACCGTTTTTGTATTAATTAAAAAAATGTGTAAACTTGTATTTATTACTATTCGTTTCCATCTATTTTCCTCGCTTTTAGCAATTCACTCACAAATTGCAACAATTCTTTACCTTGTGCCACAAAGAAATTACCATCGTATACCGGATATGACTTCCTGCACATATTCAATTTTTAGGATTCTATAACCCAAACTGAAAAATGGAACCCTTATAAGATCACTCGCGTATCTGTCCGCTTTCTCAGAAAACATTAACGTAGAGACATAACATTTGGGAAAGTCATACGTCGTATTAACCTTTATTTTAAATTCCATAATTAAAAATGCCTTCTTAAAAATATTATTAAAATAAATAATGTCCCCCTGTTTCCAAAATGACAACCAAAAATCACAAAACATCGGGGTTGATAAAGTTTAACCAAAAAATTACAAGAAAACTGTAGCAATTATCCCAGATCTTATATTTTTTTAAATGTGAACCACCTTTTAACACATATCAAAGATACAGCGGGCAAAACATTTACGTTGTAAAAAATTAACATTTTAAATTAGTTTAACAGAAATACTATGTTGCCTTAAATGTTTTTATATACCTAAATGGGCATGGAACCCTCGTAGTGCGAGTTCTACTTGTACTTTACATGTTTTAGTATTACATTTTAGTTGAAGTGTTAAATCGGAGAAATATAGCTTCTTCCTTAATTTTATGTTAATGGAGCATAGTATAGCACAACGTGTAATATATAAAGTCTATCTTGCAGACTTCTAAAATTTTAATACAAAGTAGTTATGCCTGCAGCTCTGGTTGATAGTGTGGGGTACAGGTCAGCCTTCGGTTTATATACTGTTAAGTTAAATAATCGATATCCGTCCGAAGAGACCAAACCAGAAACGAAAAGAAATCCAGTTAGTTAGATTGTGTAAATATCGAGTTATAAAAAGATAAACATATATACAGGTACACGGAAAGAGGTTTCGTTAATAATTATCATGTATTATAAAGTGATTTTTTTTTCTTATTCGAAATATAAACATAGTGAACATATAAAAAGATATGCGAATGCTACTAAATAGTGCCGTTCTATGCAGAATTTTGTTTATTTTGTTTCTTAGTATGTTGATCTTAGAAATTGTGTAAATGTATTTGGAGATTACCTTACAGAATCGATTTTATTGAAACTTCCATAGATATATTCTCTTTTATTTTAACAAGGATGTTTTAGACTAAGAACTATCATATCAAGTTCGTTCTGTGAACGAATATGTTATCTATTACCGAAACTGTAAAGGATATGAAAAATGAAAGAGCTAACATTCGCGATATGGATGATCTACGAAAATTCTATATTTTATATGGGTAGCTTCATTTTGTTACTCATTATTATAATATAATTACTTATTAAGAAATTTTGAAGTAATAAATGTGAGTAATCTCTTTTAAACAATTGAAATAGTAAATATTTGAAAAGCTGTAACGGACTATATATATATATATATATATATATATATATATATATATATATATATATATATACATATATATATATATACATATATATATATATATATATATATATACATATACATACACACACATATATATATATATATATATATATATATATATATATATATATATATAAATGACACGACTTTTAAATACGTAAACTAAGAATACATTCAGATTAAAATTTTACTACGAAATTATTTATTTGTACAATGAAAGAATATTCACTGACAGTGGTATAGTACCAAAAGGGACGTAAGGATGGATTTAGAACGTAATTCAAGACTGCGGACAGCTACAGTTGAGGTACGAACTGCTATGATTCTGATACCCTGCACAAACAAATAGTATTCTACCGAGGCCGGGCCATATTTACATGGAGACTAATTCAACAACTAATACGTTATTTCACGTAAAGTGCAATTTGACTTATGAATAATTCGTAAATATATTTTCTCTGATTTTGCACAACCTAATATCAACATATTTTCCGAAAATGTTTATTTACCATTGACAAATAATTAAAAAACCGTATCGTACAACCTCAGAAAATACTATTTAACTGATAAGGATAATATTACGTTTATAATACGTACTTATGCATACGACTCCCTATGTATTGATATGTCGTATATTTCAGGTCAAGTATGTAACGGAAGAAGTCAGTACAGTAGGCTTAACAGTATTATCGGTGCAGAAAATGCTTAATATCATAGAATGTGTAGTTTAGGTAAGCTTTCGATGCAAATATAAGACGAAGTAAGTTGAAACAATGGCGGTTTGACTCGCGAACTAGAACTTTAACCCACAGTCAGTCGATGTTTTTATTATACAGATGCCACAATATTCTACGTTTAAATGTTTTGCAAAACCATGCTCACCGAACATGGCATCGTGAGAATCGCTACACATAAAGTTCCCGGAGTGTAGGTTAGGTAGCAGTTAATCTCGAGAATTGCATAGCGGACGGATTTGAGTGCGCTTTTTTAGATTACCAAAAGCTTTTAGGGCTTTGAAAATCAGGTTGCATTTAGAGATATTTGCATCAAGAGGAACAAGTCGTGACTAGCACAAAAGTTCGAATGTTCTTTCACAGATTGTTTTGATACACTCATTTTTTGTTTAGAAACAAAATGATTTGTGTAAGATATTTACATATTCAAAAAAACAAAAAACAATTGGTAATCAATATACCTATCTCTGTCTGTTATACAACATGCAAGAATATCAAATTTCTTGAAAAAATTATTTTACACTACGTGAAATTTTGAGTAGAATATTTTAATAACAATTACCGTATCAATTAAAAATTGTAAATAGCGTTGCAGTACACACGGTTTGTGTATAAATTGATCGATACATAGATGTGCACATAAAGAATCATGGATAACGGCGTTTGGCTAGCCATAACCCAGCATCGCGACCAGATTTCGTATGGAAAAAAATTTAGATTCACAGAATAGGTTAAATGACTAAAATTAAAATTTTAAATTTTATAAGAAGCCAAACTTTAGGAAGATAAAATTCTTTCTATGCGAAGTCGGTCTCTAGTTTTTCATAAATGATTACTATTTTTTCCAACAAATAATTAAATATTTTTGATACGGTTTATGTATTACTTTACAAAATGTACATCAACAAAAGAAGCGAGTAGAAGTGGAAACCAGCTATAAATGTCATAATAAATATATTTTTGCGAAATTTCTTAATTAAAGATTTCATTGAATTATACATTGCTATTTTAAACGATAAGTAAATTACATCAGGCCGCTTTTGGCGGCGTTGTTTTGGAAATATCATATTATTTTGTTGAATGACGAAAGGACCAATTTGTGTTTTGCACAAGTTTATCGTGGTCTACGTATATTAGTATAGTATTCAATTAGTTATAATTATTTTCTCATATTGTAATATGCAGTTCGCGTGCTAATCAATGCCAAGCCTACGAAATGGCATCATAAACATAAATAAGGAAAACAGAGCAAGTCCTCTTTAGATCATCATAACAGCTGAAAAAAAACCGTCAATTTTCTTTGTAATTCAAAGTTCAAATTTAAAAGATACACATAATAATTTCTAGGGACTTAATATAACTTTACTTTTGAACTCTGAAGTTTGTAAAATCAAATAAAACCTAATGAAGGGACAAAAGTCTGTACAGTCGGTGTTAGGCGGGTGTCGAAATGGCTCGAAATGTGTCGTGTAAATAATGGTAAGGTGTGCATACGACCGCTGGGAACCTGCTTGCGCGCATTTAGGAAAATATGTTAGCATCGAAATGTTGAAGATTAACCAAAATATGGAATTACAATTTTTATATAAATAAAAATAACAACACCGCACGAATAAAGTCCTAATGAATAAATTTTTTTAAAAAAACTGACTTAGTAAAAGTAAGTACTAAAAAGTAAAAAATAATAAATTCAAAATGGGTATTCATAACAAACAACTGACTTACTTATTTTTGAAGTCGGTGCCAACACTGTCGATCAACTTAAACAAATTTATAATTTTACGTAGTTTACAATGTAATTTAAAACTTTAACGTCCAATGTACCTACCTATAAAATTTAATAGTGTCATAAAGGGGATTTATAATATAAAATTTTGCACTTTACCAAAATTTTTTACTTTTTTGAAGTCGGTTTTTTTAAACATTTTATTTTAGAATTTTTAGCGATTAACATCATACTATAACTAACATTCAGTTGTTTTCTGTCTTTAAATATTGTATAATTATTAAGAGTTACGCGCAAAAGATAATTTCCTCTTTGTCTAAAGTTGGTTATCAACAACACATAGAAGCGAAGCGACAGCAGTAGCCGCGGTTAGCTTCTAACCGTTGAGTAGTTCCGTTCTTCATATCCGAAGTTCAATATCAGATTTACTTTGTCCAGTAGTAAATATCATGAATCTCGGCTGATTTACAACCATCCGATAAGTAGTCGCATTGTTCATCTCCAGAACGCATCATCAAACACTTACCTGGTCGATGGTATAGTTATTTTATAAAAGTGACAACTACTAGTGGCAAATCTTTTTAATCACGGTTGATTTTCTAACATCCATTAAGGAGTTTCATTGTTCATCTTGTGAAATCGTCATCAGATCCTGGCCTGGTGAGTGGCCTAGTTATTTTACGAAGTAATAACTACCCATAATGCATATCTTGAATCGTAATTAATTTACTGCTATTTGTTAGGCAGTACCACAGTTCCATTTCTGGACCTCATCATCTGATTGTCGACATATTTATATGTGACTATTCCTAAGGTGGGTTACCTTTTCAATAAAAAAAGAATCGTTCCACTTGGTAAAGAATTATCGCTAAACATAAATAAAGTGAATAAATAAAAAGATTCCGACGAATTGAAATCCTCTTCCTTTTTTTGAAGTCGGTTAAAAAAGGTAAATTGAGAATACTTAACACAAAAACATCAAGAATACTAAAATTTTAGGACAGTTTTTTTTTCGAGCTACAAACAGTGAGTGTTGCTTTCTAACTAAATTAGGAATATTAGGAGGTGGAAATTTAATTGGCATCAAGAATATTTCAGTTCAGATACGGTCGAATATTATGAAAAACCTGTCAGGCAAGATTGGAACTCTCATTAGAAGGGTTCCGTACACATTTAGCCATTTATAAACATTTATCGGTACAAAATATTCCTATTAAACTGTTAACAAAATTGTAATTTTTTTGAAACGATAATACGTTGCCTTCTATATCTTTCATAGGCGTATGTTTAAAAGAAATTATGCGAAATAAATACAAATTAACGATTTTCGGATTTTTTACTTCAATTATGCATGAACAAATGCTGCTTGCAAAATTTCATAATTCTAGATCAACAGAAGTACCCTATTGAAAATAGCGAGCCGAAAGTAGTGAGTTTCAAAATATACGTTTAAATACCGTATTTTTAGTATTCTTCTTCATTGCGTTGACTTAGATGCTTGATTTTTTTACTGCTTCCAGGGATCGTAGATTTAAGTATTGGTATTAATTTCAACTTGATACCTACACGCGTTCCAGAGAAGAAGGGTACTGACAGACCGACAGACGAACAACAAAGTGATCCTATTAGGTTTTTTTTTCCTTTTAAGGTAATAAATCATAAAAATTAATACTTGTCCACTTAATTTTCAAACTACCCTATAAAATATTTATTTTCCATATATTATTTTGCATTAAATTACAGTGATTATTCAGCAATGGTAACAAAGGCTCTGGAAATGTTTAGTATTTATTGTATCGGTTTTCGATCACTGCTTTATTTCATATTAAAGCTGTTTGACATATTGATGTTAAACTATAAGTTCGTTTGCATAACTAAACAATTTTGAACTACTTTAAATAAAACTAAAATACATATCATTATTCTAGGTATATCTAGAAATAAATCGCATTCTGTGATTCGAAATAGACATCTTTCTTTGGGACCTGCTTCAGCAGGTGGAAAAAATCCAGATAACAAATTTAGATTGATTTAACACCGGATAATCTGGATGTCAGCCAAGCGGGTATCTATATTCATATCGTCCAATTTGTCTGGTATTCTTCTATAAATGAAATGCATTCAAGTTGTTGGCTCGAGAAATACTGAAAGATGTAAATTGACATGAAATTAAATCAGTGTCGAATTACAACTTTCAAAATGTCAATAAATTAAACCCATATAGAAAGCCAACGGTACAAAATATGTAAAGCATATGTAAAAAGATCACATGGAAGTGACGAGCACAAGACTGAACAAGAAACTAATTTTGTGCTAGTTTAAAGTAGTCTAACGTCACCTTTTTTTAATCTCCCGTGGTAAAACTGCCGAAACAGAACACTTGTAGAATCACGTGTTCGTTGATCAGTGGCGATTTTCTTGGAAACTGTACGACGTGAACAACTAAAATTTAGCGCAGAGAGGGAATTTGGTGGTTAAATTACAAACATGAAATATAAAAAGAAGTTTAATTTCAATTCTCAGGGTTACTTTATGGGGAAAATTGGAAAAAAGATTCAAGGGGATGGTGTAAGATGTCAAATGAAAGTTTATAGCAGCACGAATTCAACAATACAAATAATATATTTTTTATGAAGTTGTTTATATATTTTTAGGAAAAATATTTAAAAATTGTTGTCTTCCACCCTTATCTTCATGATACGGGCGGAAGACATGAAGAAAGATAACTCAGAAAAATCTGATAAAACCATGAATATTGACAATTAGATATGGAATCAACAAAAATTATTGAAATTGAAAATTTTTAGAGCAATTAATCGTTATCAACCATTTCATTATTTATTTCCTCATAACTGCTTAGCTTTTTGTTGGTTTTGGTGAATAAAGTTTTCGACAAAAAATATTAGTCACAATCGGAGTGCATTACTATTATTAATATATCTGGGGAGCTGATTGCACGGGACACTAATTGTGAACGTATAGCTTGCATTGGCCAATTTATAAAATTGCATACGTTGATAAGCCCAAAAAAACGGCATTTATATTGGGTATTTTGGTAATAAACTTTTCAACTACAAGGATAAGCGTATTGCGCGCACGGAGTAGTGTGAGATTTGGCATAGGTAAAGTATATATGAAGAAAGAGTGCAGAAAGCTAATATTTATATATATGTGTTACAAATACATTAAAATATTCATTGTTTACATTTATACTGTCAATGGCAAGCACATAATATTCTGTGGTCAAACAGTCCCAAAGAGTAAAGATTTTTGCCAAAGAATTTTAAAATGCCAGTTTGACTGAATGATTTTTGAGCTGTGCATTTTGTGCGATTTCAAATGATATTTTTTCAATAGTATATGGTGTGTAGCCAAGACAGAAAAGTGTTTATTTTATGTTTTGTATAATAGATATCTATGTTACCAATATTCAATTTTAAATTTCATAGGTATTGTAGGGAATTAAAGTAAACAACACACGCTAATGACGTTTTTGTACACGCGGTATACTCCTTGGCAAAGAACCTCAATAACTTTCAAACTTAAAAGTTTAATGAATTACAGTCGAATTTCGACCACTGGGTGGCCACTAGTAATTATAATTAGATGGTCCCATTATCTTTTCAAATTGACAATAAGAAGTTTTACTAGAGTTATCCAATTTACATTTTTATATTCTTAATTATATAATAAACTTTATATATATTTTGAGAATTCTATTTTATTTCGTTACAAGAATTAATTTTACCTAATTAAAAACGTGCTGTAAATGAAAAAAAAACAAATATTAAGTTGCCCACACAGATAACTGAAGAAGATGACAGCCGTACATTAAGAAACAATTATTTCGAATTTAAATTTCTACTTAACAGTGTGATGTTAATGAACAAATGTAACCATTAGTATGTAATATTTTTAACAGTCACAATAACTGACGATGAGACTATTGTTATCGATCGATTGACAACAAATTTTAGCAAGTGTCTAATTATAATCGAAAAAATTACTTTTTGTTAATATTTTTGGACATTTAATGTTTTGGATTTTTAATCAAATTATCTAAAAGGTTATGACAGAAATTCCCAAATAGTATGGAGAGTATACTAGTAATTAGGTATAAGGAGATTTTTTTTAAATAAAAGAAAGAACAACTTAAATTAACTTAGTTTGTAAGTTTCACCCCAGTTTGAATTCAATTTTTATTTTCACACCCCACCCACACACACACACACCTATATATATATATATATATATATATATATATATATATATTATTTATAATCATAATACACTACTCAGTAAAACTAAACAACCAATCATAACTTAAAAATTTTTATTATTATTGATCCTATTAAATTTTTTAATTATAAAATTAATTATACGAAAGTGTTAATAAAAAATATGAATAATTTCAAACTAATGAAGTGCCACATTACGCGTACTAAAAAAACTGCGATAATCCTTTAATCGTCTTTTATGATGTGAAAAAATTTAAGATTTTAACTATTTTGCACGATAATTGAGGATACGATAGGTAACGCCATATGAAATGTAAATGTCGATTCAATTTTAAAACTGATATTACAACAAAGAAAGTAAGAAAATAAAAAGTTTAAATCATTATTTCTAGTCGAAGCACGGATATATGTATTTCAAGTGGACACTTTCATCTTTTCGATAACTCCCACACATTTGTTGTTGACTTTTCTTGTCATGTTATAAGTAATTCAATTTAAAAAGGATTTTCTAGTCTATAGCTAATAATTCTGTTGCAAATAATAATAATAGAATAATTAAAAAAACGAAAGTGAAGAAATAAATTGTACTTTAAAACACAATAAGTGGATTTTAAGGGAGTAATTGCTTTCCCCCTATTCAACGTTATATATGTATATTTATATATATATATAAAAAAGTAATAATAGCAAAAGTACTTACCAAAATTGCTAACAAGTATATTTTGACGATTGTTGACATCGCACACTATCAGCCACAACTTTTAGGTTTATATAAATGTTCAGTTTAATACAAAGTACAAACACACACTTTACTTTCAATGGATAAGATTTTCACTTTTTGATCTACGATACAGAGCAGTATTTTTTAATAAAATTTAACAAAATTATTAAGTGTAAATGGCTTGAAATGAAGAGAAGCTGATTACAAAATAGCGATGATATAAATTGTTCATGTTTATATATATTTTTAAATTTGTTAATAAATTATCCGATTAAAGGATTACTCTCAAATAAAGGGAAGAAAACGTACATAAAACGTACGTAATATATAATATGTTTATTAAAAGAAATATTTGAACATGCTCGTCTTTATTGTGTTTTCCGATGGCGTCATACTATTATATTTGTTTTTCATGTCATTCAGAGTAGGTGCAATGTTGTCCTATTAAATCGGCTTAGCGATGACCGATTCTCTCTTCAACTCTTACGTTTTTTACTTACGATTCATTCGTACGAATGCAATATTAATATAATTCTTATTTTATGAAATCTAGAGTCAACCAAGTTTCAAACCTTGGGCTTTTACTGTACACTCTCGTGGTAAATAATATCATTAATGCGATAAGAACTGCACACTGCCTTTTTTGCAGATGGTGGTTTTGATGATTGTGATAGCACGATATGATATCGTTCTCGAGTGGAGCGTTGCGAGGAGTCTGGGCTCAATTCAAGCAAGTGGCGTGTGATAATCTACGGTCGAGCCCGCGCTCATCTCACACCCTTGGCCGTACGCGCTAATGTCGACATATTAATTTAATGATCTAGGAATTAAATTCGATTCACGCCTGACTTTTCGTGGTCATTTGGTAGATGTGGCGAAAAAATATTTCAAAAGGTTTAAATTTGTGTTACATAATGCTGGGAAATAACATATCATATATGACTTTGTTGCGATCCAAGTTACAGAATAGAATATCTAGAGTTTACATGATATAAAAATAAAGCCTGGTGATTGAACGTGTCCAAAAAGCATTCCTATTATATTTGTACATACGAGAACACATTACCGTCTTCTATTTTTTTCTTGGTACATGGTAACTTGGCGTGGATTATCATATACGATTATCATATAAAAGAAATTTATTTGATGAAATTTATTATCCGATTATTTACTGGAAAAATATTATACTCTAATTTCTTGGTAAAAACTCTGGCTCTTCGCATCAGGAAACTACCTGCCCTAACATGGTCGTAATATTTTCTTATACCTTGAGAACAAAGTTATATACATCATTATATGGAAATTAGAACTGGATTATATCGAAATTATCCACTTTCCCACGGTAGATAAATAAATTACACACATACACACATACACACGCACGCGCACGCGCACGCGCACGCACACACACACACACACACACACACACACACACACATATATATATATATATATAAATACATAGATATATCCTTATGTATACGGAAACGCCAGTTATATTTTAATTCAATAGATAAATAAAATCTATCTTTATTTCTCTTTTCGTCCAATCTGAATATAAATGACATGCTTTACGTATGCGAAATGCCGTGTTTCTCCTTTAGTAAGTTTGTAACTGAGGACCATTAATCGAAATTAAACGTATTTTTTTTATTGTAATGTGGACGATATTATCTGTATTTTGTGAAAATTTCGATTCATATTTTAGGAGCCAAATGAATTTACAAAGCATTTATAATTACATTTTTTGACTGTGACAGTTAAAAAGTACTGAATAAATATTATATTCTTGCCAATATGCTTTTTTATACTGGCGAAACCCTGGGTCGATCATTTTTATTGTAAAACACGATTTTATTTTTATTTTCTCTTCACTTAAACTCTTATTATAAATATAACAGATAACATAAATATTTATAGGGCGACCCCAAATAATAAATCTGTCTTTTAAATAAAACGTTAAATTAAGTACTTCAAATTTAATTTAGTGGAGCTGTGAAAAGGTTACAATTGATTAACCTCGGTACTTCATTTAATTCTGACTTGCCCAAGTGACAGATTTAGGATATGCGTCTAATATAGAGTTAGCACTTCAAATTATGTACTTCGCTTAAGCCAAAAGTATTGAGATAAATTATCTCGTGTAATGTCAATATTTTGAAGTCACAAAATATTTTTCAATTTATCTGAAGCCTTAGAAATTCGTCTCTTCTAATTCATAAAAATTTAGAAATAAACTAGCGCTCTAGTTATAACTGTCAAGTATAATTTGTCAAGTTCGTGTCGTACATTTTTAATTCCGTGCATATTTTATTGTTCAATTCATTAGAAATTTTGTTTGCCATTGTGAGAAGTTTACTTTTATGTGAAGATTTTGGACGCAAATAGCAACGCATGCTTCTTTGTATTGCAGGTTTTTGGCCTACATTTTTCGCTTTTTTAGTTGTATTATAGCACATGTTTTCATACTAATTCTTCCACTATTATACCTCCCGGCATTATAATTTATAGCCTTTTTTACGTTTTAAAGCGTTTTTGTTTCCATCACATAATTTTTTGTAATATCTCTTAACTTTAATTCTTTTTAAGAAGAATTACTTCCGTACATTAATTATTGCCACTAATACACCACCAGGGTCGGTGCGAAGGGGACAGGGGGCATTGTGGAGCAATTCCCTACCTTAAAATACCAATGTCCTACCTTAATGAAATACCACTATATAATAATAGTATTGTGAAACTAAGGTTTGACGGAAAAAAAATACTAGCGTATAGTGTTGTTACTACAAAAAAATTACTAGCGTATAGTGTTGTCACACACTTCCGGATTAAGCGCGATATGTTAACAATTATAATATACTAATTCTTTATTCTGCCCGTAGATTATATTTAAACAAATCTCGCACACATACGTGCGAGATTTGTTCGTATTGCAGTCTATAGCATGGAGAATCCCCTAGCCCCGAAGGTCCTAAGGGGATTCCCCTTTTAAACTAAAATAAGTACATTAGAGAGTATTTGTCTGTGGTGAGTGTTGGTTAGTGCAGTACATGTTTTACTCAGTTAGTGACAATTGTTTGTTTATTGCTATGAACTGAATATCAATTGATTTTGCGGTGGATATACAGGCTTTCTTTAGCAAAAAACGAAAAGTTGAAGAGAAAATTGACCATGAAGAACCTCATTCCTTACAACAAATGGAAGCACAGGATTAAATTGCTACTTCTAGCTTTATGGAACAGGTTCGGTGAAAATCGGAGAACCTATAAAGCAAGTTATTTTAGATATATATCCAAAAGATATATAACAGGGCCTTTGTTGTGGAGTGGTTCGAGCGATATAAATGGTTGCAGTATTCTGTCGAAAAAGATGCTGCTTTTTGCTATCCTTGCCAGCAATTTTTACCACGTGGGAGCAAAGAAACTTCGTACACTTCCACAGGGTTCAGAAACAAAAATCCATTTTTTATATACAAGCCATGGCGAAAAAGTACATAGAATATCAATAACTTGCTGTGTTTCAACGTTGATATATAAAAAGCATTCGAAAAAACAGGTATGACGTGAAGTCTATTATTAAATACACATGCATGAATGATCCGAATTTGGCAGGCTCTCATTCGTATAGCACAAAATGCAACATATCGTTGACCTGAAATTCAAAATCAAATAATTCAAGCAATAGTTCAAGCAGTACGAAGTTCCATCGTTAAAGATATTAAGCAATTTTACATGAACTGGTTTCTTTAACAGAAGATGGGACGAGACGTTACGTTAATAATGAATGAGTTAAATATTCTTACGGAATGAGTTGCTGTCAGTCATAAATTACTGAGAACCTGGATGCAGTCACTTTTACGGAATTAACGTTAAATATTCTTATGGAAAATAATATTGACCTTTCTCGTATGCTAAGCTAATGCTATGATGGCGCAAGCGCAATGAGTGGGAAAGTTTCGGGAGTTGCCACCAGAATAGAAAATAAATTGGGCCGAAATATTCCTTACGTCCACTGCTATAAGCTATTGTTGCATTTAATAATCATTTATCTATACGGAAATAACTTTCATTCGTTTATTTTTTGACCAATGCATCTTGTTGCATGAATTCTTTCACCATGGCGAAATAGCTGTCTTGTACGGTGGAAAAAGGATTGGCCGGCTTCTCGAACAGCGTTGGTCAGGACACTCGGCAATTACAAAAGTTGTAAACGATAATTATTCATAGATTTTGAAGACTTTAGATGAAATTAAAAATGACAAGTTCGTCGCTAAAAGTGTCGGCATTAAAAAAGGCATGTTCAACTTAGAATTCCGAATGGCCATGGTTGTAGCCAAAAAAATCTTATCCATACTTCAGCCTGCAGACGCAGCTTTACAAGCGCGAAGTGCAGGGTTGAAAGACGCCATAACAATCATAAGTGCATCCAAAATGAAACAATTAAACTGATAACAGATGAAATGTATCATCAAATTTTGGAAGAAACTAAGTCTATAACAAACAGCGATTCCAAAAATAGGACCCAGACCCGGAAGAGACAAATCAAAACGGATGGATGATTACTTGATGTATGCCCTTCTGTTCCTCTGTAAGACAAAATAAAAAAAAAACCATTTAAATCAGACTATTTCGAAACATTAGACATACTAATTGCCGAATTACAAAGAAGATTTTCTTACAATGATAACCTAATAAATTCATTAGCTAATTTCGATGAGTTGGATGTAGAAAAAATCGTACATCTGAAAAAATTAGGTAAGTGTGAGAAAATTAAAGAAAACTATATTTCTGTTTATATTAGTGTCATTTCATGTCGCAAAGCTTATTAAGGTCAAAGCTTATTAAGTCGTCGCGAGTATGAAATGGAAAACACATTGCGAGTTATATGCAAGCAGAGATAGGCTTTCAAAGATACATATGAACTTTTTGCATCTGTGGCGACCATAGGATGTAGCACTGCTGTGCGCGAATCGACATTTTCCACTGGAATCAGTGAATCACGAAAGAATGGCAGGCATGGTATTTCTGACTTTTGAAAAGAAAAGAACCAAGTTAGTTGATCTGAATGAAGTCCTTTATATTTTTAATAATATGGCGAATCGAAGAATTCAGCTGTTTTAAAAGAAGAACTTTTTATTATTATATTGAATAAGTTTGAATATTATTATTGGAGACATAATAATACAGATCGGAGTAAATTACTTTTTTATTTTTATCTATATTTCATCTACGACAATTAAGGATTAACTGATTCACACATGTTCAAAAATCAAAAAAGACGAAAATCTATTGACCGGATCAGACTAAGTAACATTTTTCTTCCGCCCTACTTGTAACCACAGCTGCCCTACCTTAAAATCAAGTCTAGCTACGGCCTAGTACACCACTTCGCAATAATGGGCTCAAAAGTATCTCATTCTTAGTGTACCAGCTTTATGCACTTCTCGTTTCATATCATCGTTTGTCTATCCGTTTCTTGACAATCATCTTTCTAAATAAACAAACTCCCCACAGCCATATCGCCTAAAGTTTTAGTTACAGATGAATATGGTGAAAATTTAATTCGTAATTGGGAGAAATGTTTCTCTTATATTTAAAGATTCATCCCTATGTTTCAAGAAAACTCATTTCAACATCTTTTCTTAATACTGTGCTTATTAACTTTCATACATAACACATTACAATAAGTGTTTTATATCGATGTTTGAAAATGAAGTATTTCCATAACATTGCAATTAAAAAGACTGCAGAGTAAAAGATAATGGCGTACAAATGAAATGGTTCTAATCCAGCAGTGGACTGTATGAGACTAGCGAAGAATAAATGAATAACATTACGTTATCAGTGATATGGGTTCAACAAATTGCAGTAAGGACCGGCATTTTACAAGAATTTTTGAAGGGGAGATATTGCAAATAAAATGCAGTAAATTCTGGTTTGGTAATAATATTTTGAACACGAATGATGGCAGATAAATAACTTGAATATACAGAAACCAGTGAGTTAAGAAAACAAAAAAAATATGTTTAATAAAATTATAAGCGAAGAATTCAAATAATTTAGACTTACCTGAAACACACATAACGTTTTAGACAGGATTTTTTTTTATTTTTGTTAGATTGAACCATTGATAAGAATTTATAAAATTTAGTCGTATTTTTAATTTTCAGTAAAAATAATTCTCCATTGTCGATAATTTTAAAATATCTAGTGTCGCTGTAATTGATTTCGTCAGGCCTGCATTTATGTATGTATTTCTATGTAAGTGTGTGTGCATGTATCTGTTTTATATTTATTATTAAATCAATGCTGTTGTGATTACAAATATACAGAGTATATTCGAATGTTTTCATGTCATCGTGTAATAATAACTTATCCTTTTGTTTATTGCGTGTTTCTATTTTAGATTAGCTGTATATTTACATTAACAAACTATCTGTGAGTTTAAAAAAATATATTTTTCTTTTTATGCGGAAAATTAATTTATCATTTGGACAGCTCATTGTTTTGCTTATTTTATTTATTCTTTTAGTGAAACGTTCATTGCCCTCGCACATTGTTTCCCCCTCGACACCCCACGCAGAGAGAACCGTTAGCCTCGATTCAAAGTCAGAGACAACTTAATCACGTCGATTGAATATCGCAAACGAGAGAGATTTTCATATATCATCGATGAAATTCACCAGAATTCACCCAAAACCCAAACACGTAACTAATTTACATTTACTTTCCCCGTTTACTATTTGTATAATCGAAGGCGATATTTTAGCTCGGTAAAGAAACGAAAGGTGTATATTCGGTTAAATGAATTAGATTAATAGATATCCGTCGGTATAAGTAACGTTTGTGATTAAGCAATCAGAGTTATATTTGTAATTCAAGATATAATCGTTTCATTTAAGTTTTGAAGGCTCGACGTGTCTGCTGCAAAAGGTGTGACAAATGACATGAAGTTAAAAAATTACTGTGAATCATTGTCAAGGAAGCGCGATTATATTTCGCGTTTGCAAAATATTCCGTTGAACTACTGAATTATTTATAGTGGTATGTCATTGGACCGATATGAACTACGTAAGATTTAATGAGCGATGACGTGATATACTCGCAAATAAATCAAATGAAAGTGAGAAGAAAGAAAGATTATTTTTGCATCCCACTGAGGCATGTCACTGACTTAAACAGTTGTATTTTTCATGTCAAATAGAAATGAATAATAACATATAATGCAGAATTCAGTTCATTACTTAGCAACTTACTTGTATTATTGGTATAAGTTTTGATTTTTAACAAAAAAAAATTATTTTATATTGTTTTGTTTAAACGTGTGATTTAAAGTTAAAATAAAGTTTAGAAAATATTTGCTGCGCGCATATGTAAAAGGTGGAATACTTGGATGGAAGTTATACATAACTCTATGTTTATATTTTTAGCAGTAACGGGAAGCCCTCGCATTATGGTAGGGATGCCCTAGCAGTACACAATCACAATGTATTACAAATTGTGCTTACGGACACAAATGCACGAACGTAAAACTGCATTTTTCCTCATATACATTTTAACCGTATTATGACGTGTACAACGTAATAACAAATAAACGTAAAAAATCATACTAGCGAAAAATTATATCAAATTGTTTAGTTTGTTTAAAAATTTTAACCAAATATGGTATTTCAAAATATGAAAAACTTGCTAAATCACGCTTTCTGTAACAAGAAACATTTCTGGCGAAATATTTAGTATTTCAATATCTGATCTTATATCAAACTGTTATATATGCAAATACTATAGCTTAATTAGCTTTTGAAGTTTATGTCTCAATCGTGATAAATAAGTTGTGAATCGTTGAATAAAAATGTGAACTTTCTGGAATAAAGCGATTGACTCAGCCTCTGTTTCATCAAACTTACAGCTTCATTTAGGAATTATATATGCAAGTGTTATTACGAGTTAGGAGTTATAGCTATATGTTTTTACTTAGTCAGTATTGTCAGCATTCGTCATTAAACACCAATTAATATAATAATTAGCTCAAGGACAAGTAATAAAATGAAATGAAAAGTGAGTAAATAAGTCTCGGATAATACAATGAATAATACCCGCACAAACCTACTACCAGTCGTTCTCAGCGGATTAGCCACATCTCTATTTTTGAAATGGCAACGCGCTCGTGACGAGGCAATGACGATGATTGATTTGAGACTAATCATCTGATGAATAGTGTGATTTATGTTGTAGTTTTTGCCATTGTCCCTACGACGATAATTAATAAGTCCACTACGCTACAAGTTTCAAACATGTCTCCCGATTACGGATTCAAATTTCGCCATATCCTACTGTAACTGAATTTTTAAAAATATTTTCACGCTTTCATTGTATATCATATTACGAAGTTGATTCATTCAGTGCTTTGCTTAATCCACTCTAAGTTCATGCTCTATCACGTTCCTATAATTAACTTAACTTTTTACAACAGCTTAAAGAAAATGAGAACATATTAAAATCAATGAAATAATGAAAATTTACGAAGCTTAAATTAGTGGACAATATAATTACAGCAAATGGAAATCGTTCCGTAGTTAATTAACGTAAATTACAAACGTAAATACATATATAAATAGTTATGTATATGTATGGAAATATGCAAATATGTGTACATATTTTTGTGTATTTGTTAGAGTACTTTTATGCTTCGTATTGGCACGAGTAAAAAATTACATTCAATAAACAATCGTAACATACTTAAGACGTTAAGACTCTTCTTATTTGATTATAAAATACATCTATAAATTTTATATCAAGCGGTCAGGCAGCAAGCTATGACGTAACATCGTCAACTGTTTTGCTCCTTCACGCCATCATGTTAAAGCAATTTATCCTTATTACAAAAAATACAAACAATACGTCTTTGTGAATAAATATTTGTATTTATCGATTACAAGCATATAAAGCTGTTTCAAATATTCACTTAAGCAATATTAAAAAATCATTTTGGATATAATAAACACCATAATTAATTTCGCACACGATTTATCGCACTCTGACAATAAGACCATGTGGAGAATCATAAGACCCTTGTTTGGACTCTTAATGTAGAAAATTTAGTTTTTTGTTACGTTTCAGTAATATATCACATTCGCTAAAACAATTATATTATACAAGGAATTAATTTTACATCATACGTGCAAGAGTTGTAATATTTATTATAGTTAAAGGCGCTATTGTGGTGTATTACTATGTAATAAGGTCAGTAACACATATTAATCCTCATATTCTTGTATAGGATAAGAAAAACCAACTCATTTGACTCATGGAACTATAGGTTCACATTTTTTATCTATTGAAAGGTTATTTTTAAATTAGCCATTACTTTTGTTATTCCTAACATTAGTAAATTATGTAAGTAGCCATATCATTTATTTCAATTTAGGTATATAATAATGATGTATGATAATGTTTACCGTAAAGTTTACGCGCATTATGGTTAATAGATATATATATATATATATTGTTTGTAATCATAAATGAAATATTACAAATGGCAATCTTAGAAAATAAAATGAAAATGAATCATGGAAAATAAATACATGCTGAAATGTAAGAACGACGTTGTTAATAAATTAATCCTAGATTTTGGTTCACCCCAAAGTCTATTGTAGATTTCATGAAATAATATTTAATGAATATAATTATATTTTATTACCGTAGTAAGAAACTAGATGTGGACATTGAAAATATTGATAATAAAATAAACTGCAATGTGTAACCATACTAAACACGAAAAAGGTATGTTCGTAAACGTGCACGTATTATACATTTAATATATAAAGAATTGTTAATATGAAATAAAAAAAAAACAATAAAAATTTAACAAACTACATAATAATTTTTTCGAAACTAATACAAAAAATTGATTATGTTATGAAAATTAAAGCAATTTTCGCTCTTTTCGAGTTTTACACAGCTTTTTTCGACCACCGCTATCGACCCCGCGAGTTTCATGGATTAATAACTTAGGTCTGTTTATAGAGAATCCAACATTTCATCTTTCAAAAAATACAAAATTTCTCATTTGTCTGATCGATGATTTAAATAAAAGTCTTAAGGAACTTGTTTTTAATTTTATCTGTATAATTGTCATTAGTCTCCTGGACATGACACTATATAGATTTTTGCGTGTCTCCTTTAATATCAAGTTGATTGTTTTAAATTTCAGATGGTTTGCTTCGTAAGCTGTTATAAAATATTTCAAGATGTAAACGGTCAAGAATTGAAAAATTTAAATGCGATAGTGCTAGGCGGAACAAAACAATATTAAATGTTCCGCTCACCCGGAACGAATAGCGAATCAATATATAAAAAATAAATTTACTTGCGTGAAAACAAACCAATAAATAAATTTGAAACACTAATTATCTCCACATCTACTCTTTAATTATTAAACTAATGTTTTAATATCAAGTGCATTATGGAAATAAAACAGTGGTAGATTGTTTTCTAATTAACGATGTGTTTTGAAATTTCGACTACGATTTGTTGCCTATTAGTTATAATTAACATCGGTAAATACGTCTTAATATTTAGAGTGATTTTTCTAAATTACGTCTCTTAGATCTTGGCAATTATGAAACGACTTTTTATAATGAGTACATTTAAAAAATATTAAATAAGCGTAGTTGAAATAACGAGTTTTGTTATTTTTAAAAATGCTTTGTTTCCAACTAGTCAAATAATCACACGTGTTAAAATATCTTACGATACCAGGAAACATCCGTGTTAAAAACTTTTAACTCTGATAGTGTTACGCGTAAGTAAAGCGAAAGAAGAGCGTGCTAGACGTGTCCGCGACGGAAGAGGGCTCGGTGCGTTCTAGCGTGGCGGGCGCGCGCGAGCGACTGCGACGAGCGGCGCGGTCCAGCGCCGCTCCGCCGGCGTCGCGTCGCACCGCTCGGCCCGGCGCCTTCCTCGCATCGCTCCCGCCGCACGCCGCCTCCGTCGATTTGGAACAATTAACACCTTTCTCTTGATCTGTGTTTGTTTAATCATCAATCATCTCACGTAGCCAATGTTTTCCAAAAATATTGACAAAAATATATTGATAAAACTAGCGAGTACTAGCCAAACGACTTAGTTGTATTAAGAGAAATAAATTTCTGACTGTGGTATAAGTTACGTTGTGAAAACTAAGATGTCTATTAATAATAAATTACAAATAAAAACTTATAGTTAAACATTTTAAGGCAAAAAAATTATATTTATTCTCATTCTGTGAAAACATGTTTATTCAGTCATGGTTTTTGATTTTCCGCATTTGTATTCACATTTTAACCATATTTATAACAGTAGATATGTAAATGATAATTCTTCTATTGGTATATAAAGTAAATAAAACGCCCGATTTACATGTTGTGATGGTAATTTGTATTGTTATAAAAATATTTTTCTCATTTGTCGTAAAAAGTATCTCCCCCCCTCCGCCGCCGATGCAAAACAAGCGAATCAACGCGGTGAGCAACAACTGCTCGATTTATTGTTATTTGCAAATGCCTAATAATAACGAACTCGTTTATTCATCGAATGCATCAAATTTTAATTTTAATTTTAATTTCACAAAATATATAGTTTAATTTCACAAAATATGATGTAATATAAAAAAAAGGAAATATGAACTAAAATCTCCAATACTTTTACCGTTTTTAATAACTTCATTATCGTAAACATGAGAATAAATTTAAAGTTTTGTCTTTATTTAGAGGGAGAAAAATATTTGCTACATTATTGCTATATGTCCGAGAACCAAAATGTTTATAGGTTTGCATTTATTCGTTATCGAAGAAAACGAACTTAAATTCTTCGTCAACTCGGCGCATTAACATTACGCGCTAATTTCAAAAAACGAGTGCATATTAACGTTTTCATTTCTTTCCCTTATCTTTTTCAAAAGACAAGTTTATGAATATGAACTGAACTTAAAGGGATGGTGCATTTTTACAAACGTAATTAGTGTTAATGTCTATTACTTTTATCACAAACCAGATATTTTTTTATGCGGAGACGTCGTTTGAGACTGGACCAATCCTGTAGTAATTATTAATTAAAACAACGAAGTTCTGCTACACGTATACTTAAATCGGCTAATATAAGACTGCTGGGAAGAATCTTCTCGCCTACATCTTACGTCCACTCTTCTGTAAGGATACTTCAAGAGGGTATGCGCGTGTGGTCGCGGTAGCTAAATTTTAATAGAGTGACAAGAAATTTCATGTAAAAAAATATTTTTGAAGTCTAGAACTATGAATTGAGCCTGTCCCTCATATGCAGAAGTTCGTATCTCTAAGTTACGCGGATATTTTGTTTACATAGAAATGATAGAGATAATAAGAGAGAGAAACAAAATTTCGAGTGATTCGAGAATTTCAACTTCCTAAAATACACAAATATTGTTAAACCCTTTCAAATTCCTAAATGTTCTTTGGCTATACATTTATTACGTGATGTAGGAAGGGACCTAATTCATTGTAAAGAAAAGAGTCTATGACATGTTCGATAGTCATTAAACGTATTTTGAATATCCATCGAGGAATTATATACGTTACTTCGCTTTAGGTTTGAGAGCGCTATGTATCCGAAATTTGATAGGCTCCCCAAATAGCTTGCACTTAGTGAGGACAGTGTTCGTAGAATAAGCTGGATATCACAACAGTGCACTGTCTATTGTAAGCTCACATTTACTCTGTTAAGGACCTCCAAAATAAACCTGCTGGAAATAATTAGCACTGATGCGGTTGTTTATTTCTTTTTTATATTTCCACATACGTTATGTGTATGTTTCTATTTTTATTCTTGCTTCTCCATATTTTTAAAGAAAAAATGAGTATGTGAATAATTATTAACTGCTAAGAGTATTTTTGGCTGAAATGTACTACTTTCATATTAAATAATTTCCAATCTAAGACCATTTTTCATGTACACGATTTCATCACACTTTATTATTGTCGAAGAACAGACTTGTGAATTCACATTTCAGAACACAAACTCTTTACTCAGGCGACGTAGATATATTTCACAATTTCAATTAATGAAAGGGAAATGAAATTCGGATGGTAATGTAATAAAATATGAAATAGTTGTACAAAAGATCTAGAAGTTATAGAAATAGGGAAATTTTGCCTCGAAACATCTTTCTGCGAACAATATAATTTTTTCAAAACACAAATCACAAAAACACTTATATCAAAAATTTTTGTCTGTCAGATACATTTGAATTCAAAGCTCTGATACCTGTAACATTAATATAAGTGATATAGTTAGTATAGAATTGGCAGGTAGCATTTTGCCAAATTTTTTGAGTTCATCGAGTACGGTATGAAATAAAACGACTTGACGTACGACTTTACATTATTAATTTCTTTTGCTATTCAGAAAGCGAGAACCAGTATTTTCCACCGTTTGGTTTAGTTATAACCAAATATTTATAGTTATCTGTAACTAAACAAACATGGTTATTTTCGATCCTGTTACTATCACAGGTTTCGAAGCAGAAGTCAATTTCTTGAAAAATGTTAAAAATGCTTGTTCTGATAAATAAATCAGTAGAAACCTTATCAGCGTACGGGCTAGACGTGATGTGATTTTGCGTATTGTTTTCTATGTTATTATTATTAGAACGAAATTAGATAATTCTATTCATATCAATTATACGATTTAACGAAGGTTGCGATAATACGACTTAGTATGGTGGTGGTAGGAGGGATAATGGGTTAGTCGGATACACTGTTACTTAATAAGGTGGAGACGAGGTACGGTACTGGCAAGCTTAAGAGACCAATACTTGTTAATAATTCTAATCAGGGCTCATCTATTTTCTAGACACAAAGCCGACATTCGATGTAGACAAAAAGTGAAACCAAATTAAACTGGTATATGCAGATTCCAACTCCGCCGTTCTTGGAAGCAAACCTCCCGTGAGGACGGAGAAAGCTTTACACAGAATGAGACAATCTCAAAAAGAAAATATAATCGGACGGAAAATCTATATATTGTACTACAAGAAGGGACAGGGGTTTGTAGACTAACATGTCACTTACCGCGTAAAGCATAGTTCATAAAATAAAATCCATAGCACCATTTTTAAATGAAAAAAATCGACCAACCATTCTTCGGCGACTAATTATTTTTTTCGCTTTTTGTTCGCTTTAAACTGTATTTTTATTAAAAAATACAATTTAAAGCGAACTTCGATGTATGTGTGTATGTAGTAAAATATGCTAACATTTTACCCACAAAACACAAGAAAAAAAAGTTGAAAATCAAAAGTTTGTTTAAAAAGAGTATGTACATTAAATGTTTCAGAGTGTTTATAACAACACTCCCAATTTCATTATGTCCTGATATCTCTATTTCATCAGCATGCCTTGATTCGACTGTTCCGGCTGGCTTACCTCACACCTATTACGAACCCGCTACATCAATTTTCCATCGAGTCAGGGGCGTGGGATGCAATCTGGCCTCACTTTGTACAAAATTATTGTAAATTGCTTATAACAATAATGACCAACACCGATAGCGCTTTGGTATCACAAATTTAAAGTATCTCACATCGTATCCTCACAGCCTGTAATTGACCACTGATAGCAATCGATCTTTAGAATTATTTTAATATGACGCGTAATAAATTAGGGTGAACCTGTTTATCTCTGCATATAAGAGGCTTGTTTGGTGTTTGAACGCAATAGGCTAAAATATAGGAAATCGACTAAAATGCCGATTTACCTCTTCGTATTATAAATGAGTGGTTTTAACACACGGCTAAATAATTTATCTGGGTACCTTTGATACTATGTTATATAACGATTCACAAGACATCAATCATTAATGCTACAAATCATTGTCAAAATGTAATTGGCTTTACCATTTGAGGACCGGTCTCTCTGATTTATTGACTTTGATACAATTTGATAGTCATATGGATTTACATTTACTAAGATGAGACCTACGGGACAACATTAATGGGAACCTGCCTAAGGAGTACCCTCAAGCATTCAAAGCGAACTACCATTATTATGATGTAGACAGCAGACAATTAACTTGAGAACAAAATAAAGAAATTAATAAAATTGTGGTAAATTTACTTATATAGTACATTCTGTTGCTACTTGATTTATAATACGATTACGTTTACATGTTGCTCGTCATGACTAATACAAATATACACGTGCTGCAACTCAAAATAGAAAATCAAAACGAACAAAGAACTTTTATTAGACTTCCGCGGTAATGGCTATCTTTGTGATCCCCAAAAGATGTTACTTTTCATCTTGGCGAAAAATGTGTTTAATTTCATCTTTTAATTTACTTGTTATATTTTACACAGCGTGTGGTTTACTTTCGGCAAAATACACGGTGCTCCGATGAGACGAATTTAGACTTTTGTTTAATATCAATCAATGATCGATTGAAATGACTATCAGCCATATAAAAAAAAAAATATATATATATATATATATATATATATATATATATATATATATATATATATATACATTGTTATTTACATTTAATGATATTGATATTTATATACAGTATTACCTATTTTATACATTCTAAGACAATGGTACTTAAAAGGAGTAAACTCCAGTCGCGCGTCGGAGCTGACGCGCACAATTTTTTTTCATTATTTGATTTAGTCACTGTTTCTTAATCGCTTCTTGAAATTTGGTCACTCATCAAAATGTAACCTGGTATATAATTATCGGATAAGGATATAAAAACAAGTAGTAATTCAATTTAAAAAAAATAATATGATTTCATAAAATTGAGTTACACTCGATGAAACCTGAATACATTCATGTTCACTAAAAATATATTTCATTGAAATATCCTTCTGCGCCTATATCGGAGCGGAGGTACAGTGAACAGTTTACACTCACGAGCTTTTCTTTTTATATTTGAGGCAAAAAAGAAATCTGGAACAATAAAACTTTTATAGTAAGGGTAATGCATTACAAATGCAAGAATATGAGGGACGAGTCGGTTACGTCCTGGACATGATGGTGAGGTGCTGGCTGTGTGTCAAATGTCAATACATACACATAAATAGACGCTGTGTTTTCCGCTATAGAGTCCAAGGAGTTATTCCTGATAAAATAATTCCGATCTGTAGAATTCAAAGCGCGACTTTTACTTATTACTAGTATTCACAACATTTGTGCGTCGAACGGTTTCTGAAAGCTTCCGTCATTAGCCATCAACATGAATTCAATATCAATTCCATTTAAACAACGGTTTTGATTATTATTTTTAAAGCTTGCGAACATAAATAACACAGTTATTCATACGTGGGTAAAACTCGGACGGAGCAGCGATTCCTGTGTATTACAGCTAGTACAAGTGGAAAGATGCGGTAGGGACGCATGCACCGGCCATTACACCGGCCTGGCGGCTGCTGATTATCTTTATTCACATCGCGGCCTGGCAGCGCGGCTGCGCGGCGTACTCACGTCGCACGCGTCGCACGCAAATTGCACATTGGCCGGGCGGCTGTAACGCACGGCGATCGTGCCCGCGAGCGCCACGAACGGTTACGGCGCGTTATTAGCATAATGTACCACGTGTGAGTGCATTTGATCTATCAATCGGCAGCTTCAAAGTGTATGCTTTAGGGCTAAGATTTCATGCAATGAATATTAGCGATATTACTTGTTAGTAATTAATACACAGACGAACACGCACTCACACGCATATATGTACTTTCTCTAAGTGTTTTGAAATTAATGTGTTTCTTTAAACTTTTCTCCGAGAAGAAACCGAAACGGTTTTCTTTAATAAAATCTTTCGAATTGAGTAGTTTCCAAGTCTTTTCGATCAAATCACCATATTACGATCCCAACAACTTCTAAATGTCGTAACAAAATCGTCTTGTCTTTCGTCATTTGCATTTTAGATAATCCTTTCGGTCACTTCTCGAACAAGTGCCGTATTGTTACTATTATTATTAAGTAAATTTGGACAAATAATAGTTATTAAAATGATTTTTTTATTAAACAATGTATTTCTCTACGTCGAAATTCGTCAAATATTTTATAACATCCATAATATGAAGGATAATATTAAATTACTGACCTAATAAAATATAAAATTTTCCCATTTATATTAGAAACTTAAAATCAACTTAATTTTCCCGTTAAACACTGGTGGTTCTCCCTTATTTTTATTTCTAGATGCCAGATGGTTTTACAACTTGCAGAGCGTAAATAGCTTAATAAAATAATCGCCTAATGCGGTACTTTGGTACATTAGTAATATTAAAACTATTTCGCTGTTTTTAATCTAGAGAGCACTTTTTTATTACGGATACTTTAATTTTATATTCGTCCATATAAAACATATCTTCCAGTCTATATCCGCTGTTATTTCGTCGCGGAATATTGTGATTATCGCACTTTGAATTCTTGAAACATCATCTGACTGATGTGGAAAGTTTTGAATGTGGTAAGTTACACGTAGATAGCTTAAAAAGTGCTAAACTTTTTATGTTCAATTACACTAAGTAAAAACACTGATAACAATTTCCAATTCATATAAATGCAGCTTCCATTTTTTTATACCGAAAAGTGTTTGTTGATAGAGATGTCGAAGCCGCAGAGTTTCTGATTCTGTCTTCCGATTTTTCACAGACCGAATATTTGACTCATTGATCTTAAAAGAAGTCGATAAGGATACAATTGTTTTGCCGAGAGGTAAATGATAAAATATTTTTATTTTCATCTTAAATGTCAAAACATTGTTTTCCTGATATAACTTTTATTTTCAAAAAAATTAATTTACACGTCACATGTTACTCGAACTGTAACATTTTGACAACGAATCCTAATAATATGAATACGAAAATATATTTGTTTGTCCTTATTTTAAGTCGCAACAGAGCAACTGACCGACGCGATTGTTTGGGAAGAGGCAGTTGACGGAAATACTTGATCAGGAAATGGCATATGCTATTTTCATCCCGACAAATGGCATTATTTTGGGAAAATTAATGTTTGAAACTGAAAAAAAAACGAAGCGACAGAGTAATGGAGCGACGTTAATTATTAATCGCAATATGAAAAGGAAACAGATTGATTTCCTTCAACCTCTAACACAGGGAATATGTTTTTGTTTCCGTTGTCACTTTTATTATAAAATTACGAAAATAAAGACTTTGTGTACATTTGGCTTAATCATTCTATATGGCGCTGCCTGTTTTATCCCTGTGTTTCTCTAAGAGTATTTAACTACAACTACGTGAATGAAACCGCGTGTAAAAGTTAGTGGTAAAATAAAGCAAATTCAAACCATTCAATTTTAAATGAAAAGTACCGCAAAATGGAGGCGCTTTTATCAAAAGACATAGTGGAGCGCAGAGCCGAAAAAACACAACACTAAAGACTCCAAGTACACATCACAAAACATAAAAAAACTATTTCTTCTGTGTGTATTTATTTTTGTAATATAAATTAGAATTTCCATAGTTTTGGATTCTCGAACAATGAAATTCTGAACGTAAATGTAATAAGGAACATTGAAAATTTTTGAATTCTCAAAAATAAAAATATGTATGAAGTGCGTTACAATTTGTTTTGCTAGATTTCGCTTAAATAAAAATAACTGTGCATACTTCGGAACCATTGATTAAAACGTTGAGTCTTGCGATCTCTCTCGATGCCACTGCGCAGGTTGGAAAATATTATTTGCTCATGTAAAGATGCCATTATCTTTTTCCAGCACTTCCATACTTTTATCAGCAGCTGTTTGATAGAAAACATTCACTTTGCGTACTGCCTGTTTATTTTAGGTTCATAACAGTATATTCAGCTTTTTTTATATCTTACAATGTAAACTACCATATTTAGCTACTCTACTTATGATTTGTATATCTATTAGAAACAGCAGCCTACTTGTTTTTATTTTTTTGGGGACTTCCTTGAAATTATAGAATCCAGCACAAAATTCCGTTACGTATACATATTCGCGTATATATTTTATTGATTAACAGACCGCCTCGGATCAAAAATTGTTTGTTTTTTTTTACTTGGTTCTACTACAAGCTGCTTATAATCCGCATTATTTTCTACTCGTATTAAAGCCGTCATAAGATTTCTATTGCCGATGTCGTCATTAAATTCAAATACTCTTAAAAAATACGGAAATAGTTAGTCGTAACTTTCGTTCCTTTTTCGAGGTTTCACTAAAGACGCCAAATACTCATAATAAATCTGTTAAAACGAGTAAAATTCGCACGAAGATGGTTCTGTATACACTTCGGTATATGCAAACTATTTCAGCGTACATACTATCTCCATAAAATTATTACAAATACTATTTTCAACAATATTGCTCAGTATAACTTTTACAGATCTAAGAAAAAAAAGTTGGCTACGCATATTTCATTAATTTATCAATACAAGTTGATCGTAAACGCCCTTACCCTGCCTTTTTATACAAAACGCTTTAAAAAATATATTAAGCTTTAACGGCTGCCTGCATATTTTTTGATATCATTCGGTTGCAACTAATCATCTCGCGACTTCATCATCATTTGATATCATTCGGTTGCAACTAATCATCCCGCGACTTCTTCATCATTTGATATCATTCGGTAGCAACTAATCTAAACCATCGCGTCTTTTTTCATTTGCGATATAGATAATCTTGTCGACCACTCTCGAATAAGTACGATATTGTTATAATTATTTGTAAATAAAGGTGACATGCTTGCAATGTTTGCAACTATAATAGTCCTGCAATAATGTCTTATGCAAACAATGAATTTTGCTACGTAGAAATGTACCTAATATTAAGTAATATGCTTTATTCAGGGTTCATCTTTAGGGTTCCCTACCTTAAAAAGAAAAAAAAAGGAAAGATAAGATCATTTATGTGTCTGCCTGTCTGCTTATAATAGCCGTTTTCCTCAGAAAGCACTTGACGTAGAAACCTAAAACTTACAATATTGATAAAGCATATTAACTCGCATATATCTCAATAGATAACACTAAAAATATTTATACGGAAAAAATACAGGCAAAAGTGGATATAGTATTAGGACGGATGTTAAAAAAAAATTTAACTGCTATATAGGCAAAATTAAAAATAACCTCCTTAAAAGTTTTATCCAAATCGTTAATCAGACAAATGAAAATCTTATGTTTTTCGGAAAAGTCAGGTTATTTTTCATAATAGTGTTTGAATGTTATTTCTACGGAACTCTTTGGACTAGTAAGATGAAATGAAGTGCAGATTGTATATCGTTGCATCCTCCATCCATAGATGTACCATATTAATCCGTGACTCACAGGTTCGACAGGATCGTCGAAAAAGTAACGTAAAACTCGAAAAGAGTTTTACGTTACTTTTTCGAAACTCTAAAATGGAAGCATTGACAATGTCAGTTAAAAGTTTATTTTTAATTAATTTATACATTAGTTACATATTTAAAAAAGCAGGCGATATTGATTATTCCATGTAATTGTTTCTAAAAAGTTATTATGAACGTTACTAGAGATTCTTTGTTTTTTTTATTTCTCATTAGGTATTCCCATATTCATGTTGTATTTTTAAAATAACAAAAATTATTCTTAATATTTTAGAAAATATAATATGTGCGTATTTATAGAAATTGTTTCTTTTTATTTTCTATTATGATCATGAACTCTATTTAATTTTGTTCTCTTTCCTGATTGTCAGTCACTGAATTTGATATTTTAAAATATACAAGATTTTTTTAAAAATCATTGACTATTTCTATAACGTCAAGCCCATTTTTACTGGTCTCCTTTGAGTGGATGCAAATTAAGGGCATATTTTTTTTTAATTCCGTGTATTGGGATATCGTTTGAAAGGGCTTCAACTACATTTATATTAAATTTATTATACATATGTATCTAATTTAGTTTTCATAATTTTAGATAGTATATCTTCACTATCTACTGAAAATTATGTAAAAAATAAGTTCAACCCTATGTGAACAAATAGTAGTTCGCCTAGGTAGTAGTCGCCTAGGTAAACCAAAAAAATTTTAAATAAAACTTCAATGTCTATCTATCTTCAATGAAAAAATATTTTTAATACGGTATCTTCATGTTTTTATCCCGCACAGCATATATTAGTCAATTCTATAGTAACATGCGTCAGATACTTGCTTGCAACGAATTAAACAATATTTAAAGCGAGCTTCCATGACGTTAAAAGTGATACGACATGTGACAAGTACAGATCGCTACATCTACTACGTATAATCGTCATGTAAATTTACCTACGAATCACGTTCGGCAGGTTCTATCCATACTCTTTATTTACGCACTTGCGTAATGTTAGACAGCCGATAATCACAGTGCCACTAGATAAGAAAGTCATTGGGTCGGTGAGTAACTACCTTGTTTAATTATACTGTCATAGATAATAAATTGAATGCTGGTATGTAAACTAGTTGTCAAACAACATTAATAATAAGCCAAAATGATACGTCATTCTCAAGCTACTCTTTGTTTGCTCTCACTTTGAATAACATAACTTAGAAAACAGTTGTACGATTTTTTTAATTACACATGTGTTTGTTGCTTTTAGTTTTGTTTAAATAAATGCATAAATTATTTATTGCAGCATTACACACTGCGTACATTAATTATTACAAACATAATCAGTAACTTACTTTATGACTCCCGATAAGTTAATTATTTATTACCAGAATTGTGGCGGAATTAGAACAAAATTGAAAGACTCGTACTGAAATATTCTGACAAATAATTATGATGTCATAGTGCTTGTTTAAACGTGACTGCCAACGATTATGATGAACTCAGAATACGGTAGTTGATTCGTTTTAAATTTTGATATTTTTCGTACAATATAGTGAAATATAAATTAATTAAAAGCTAGTCTTGAAGAAATATACTCAAAAATTGATTGAAAAATAAGCCAGTTGTAGGCTTCTAAATTTAAAGATACAGATAGAGTAGGGTATATCCATGTCTCTTCTCCTCTCGTGGAATATAATATGCAATATTAAAAATGACCTCACAACTCAGTATTGCCGTCCTTCTCTAAAGGTTAAATTTAAACTTTTATACCTTGATGAATTTTTAAGATTATTAACAAAAAATTTTCACTTTTCATCAGCTTGTACCTTGAAATTATGATTAATGAAATAAACAAAATTTAGTCAAATACCCAATTGATTGATGATATGTATACGATTTGTTGTCGGGATAGGGATGTTCATACGAGTATTAAAGAAAATAGGGTGTAGAGTTTTATGGCCTTGCAATTTGAATGCGTGCGTGTATGACGCAGAGGTGTTAAAGGCTTGTGGTTGAGGAAATAATATTGAATTTTTCTTTGAATAATCAGAGGTTTACTAAACTACAGAACGTGTATGCGGAACAAAGCGACTTTAAGATTTGTACTGATGAGAGGTGACTATAATTTACCATCAACTGATCGGCAGCGTGGAGAAGGATATTGCATTCCATTAATTACAAGTACATCTCACATGATACTCACATCAATATGATCACATTACCCTTATCTTAGACTAAAAATGATAAAAGTCAAGTTTTGGATTTAATTTTTACAAATATGGTTTATTTTTTATTGTAGCCGGCCCACTTTTAAACGAGGATCGTAACCATGAGAGCAGGATGCTCTCAAATTTGTCATCGCCTGCAATCCTAACTTATTGCTTCCAGTCGAATCGAGTAGAAAATACAACTTTCTAAAGGGTACTTATGAACGAATTAGTAAGATAGATTGGAACAACCAAATAGAGGATCTTCAATTGAATGTGCTATAACACGATTTTATGATCTTATCTAGTAATGTTATTGGCAGTTTTACACCTAAAATGTGGAGTACCCAGTCTGGTTCACTCGTAAGTTTATATGAATATTTAAGCGTGAGGAGAACACAAGGGTGAAATTTAAATATTATGGCAGCATAATGATCATTCCGTGATTCGATCCCGCTTCAAAAAAGTCTTGAAGCAATGTCATCAATCATATTTTACAGATATGCAAAAAGTTATAAAAAACTATTATTAAAGAATTTTGATCACATGTTTCTCTTTACGTAAATAAAATAGGTATCTTTCTCTCGTTATTTATTCGAGTAATTGCTAGACAGCAGTTCGGCGCAGTGTACACAGATTTAAAAAAAAAGAAGTACATCATATGATACCATCAGTAGAATCAATGGGAATCTACTTAGATGATACATGTCATAACTAATTAATAGGAAATGCACCGTCAAAATGAACGGATTTCTCTCTCCATATTTTTAAGTGATTTTTGATGTATCGTAATTATCTATTCTTGAGTCATTCCTGTATATTTTATTTATCAATGTCATTGACATTTATTCAAATATAGAGGATTCTCAACACCGATGATTTCAAACTATTTACACCCACAAGAACGTACACGATTGTTCAAATATGCGGTACAAACAGCCTTCGTGTAAAGTGCAATAAGAATAAACTGCACTTGAGCCTAGGTGTAAACAAATTACGTCATGAAAAAAAAAAGAACTCACTTGATATTACCGACGACATATATGACCTTGGTGTTATATGCGACAATAGGCTATATTTTAATCTTCTTATTGAGCAGAATCAAGGCCTATAGCTTAATCAAGACCTTAAAGCATGATTCGAATTTGTATTACAAATAGTAAGATTTTCAAAAATGTTACAACACATCTTCTAAAGTGCTCTTTTACAATCGCAACTCGAATACGACATTGTTGCCTATATTTATAAACATTTAAATGTACGTAATATTTCTATTAAATTATTTACAAATATAAATTTTTCACAATGTGTATATATTGTCTGGTATATCTTACACGGACAGTATATACATATATATAAATATATATATATATATATATATATATATATATATATATATTTACATATATATATATATATATATATATATATATATATATATATATATATTATATATATATATATATATATATATATATATATATATATATATATATACATATATATATATTATGAAACAAAAAGTTGTTTGTTTTTGCAATTGATTTAAATCACTTGTATGGAGTTTCTACGGATTGTTTATATACCTAACTATATGTGATAAACTAATGGATTATTACTCGTAATCTAGGTGAGCCTATTTAGCTGTGAGAGTTTTTCTTTTAATTTCGTTAAATATGCTGTTATCACGAATAGTTGTTAGCTGGTTAGATGACGAGGAAATTTAATTCTAACAAAACGATCATATTCAAGTTTAACATTTCGTAAACGGATCCCTGTTTCGAAAAAGTGTTCTTGATACGCCCCCAATATTTTTAAAATACCTTTTGGATGATACGCTATATAATAGGATATGAGAAAAAAAATCATTACCTACATGTAAAATACGTGAGTATGTGAATTTCATTCAGATACTCTAAATTTTTTTTCCCGCACACTTAAACTTATAACTCGTTGTGGTTTCTTATTATACATTCATAACGCGCGAACGAATGCCGGTGTTACAGCGCCTCTTCGACGGACGTGTGAACTTTATAATGAGGAGATCTCTGTCGATATTCTTGCAAGTTCACACGTTTAGTTCAGGATTTGCGTGAAGCACGTACTCCGTGTGAGCATGCGCGGCGGACAAATGTATATAATCAGAACTCGTGCTTCATTTGTATACTCATTTCTAAACTATTATATTTATGGCTAATTATATTTGATGATGTTAATAATTATGGAATGTATTTTGCTAGTCATTTTATTTGATATTTTAATTGAATATTGTCTTGGATGTTTTTAAGTTATGTTAATTTTTTTTTCGTTTTCTTCTTATTTGTCACAATAAAAACAAGTTTGTGTATAATTTAATGTTAAACAACACACCAAGTAGCCTGTATTTGTATTGTTTTTTCCCTATTTAATTTAATAAATACATGTAAATATATACATATAACATTATTCGTAATGTTGTGATGAAATTTCTCTATTAAAAATCTAATTTAAAAGTCAAAAAAATAACTTTAATTTACTAGCACGTGATTGTTGTAAGGTTTTTAATGACCAATCAAGCAGGAAACTTTTGAAATACCTCAGTTGGATAATTTATTTACTAAAAAAAAATAGAACATTATACTTCGCCATGTTAAAATTTCAATTAAATACGATTAATAAGAAGAAACGACACTAAAAACGTTTGTAATCGATAATGAAATTATAGTGGCTGTGGCTATCATAAATGGAAAAGTTAAATTATTTAACTGCTAAATAATTTGTTTTAACAAAGGAAACGTAAATGTATAATAAATATGCAAGTCGGTATATATTGCGATATTCATTAATATAAAATTAATCAGTAACGTCCACCGCTATCCCATAGATTGCAACTGAAACTTTATATAGTTCGATATAAAGTGAAAAAAATCTCTATTTTTTTTGCTTTTCTCGGCATATCTCCATTAAAATGATAATCATGTCAATAGTATTAAGTATTTCGTGTTGAGGTATTCAAAATTTTTATTCCATAAATCATAATACAAGATTATGAGGAAAGAAAAACTTGACATGTCTTAAAAATTAATAAAATTTCGAAGATTTAAACTTAACTTTTACACTAGAACGGTAATACTGAATTGTGACGTCATTTTTTTGAGTTATGATAACATTTTTATTTATTTTTTACAAGAGCGAATGAGACAGAGATATTTCTATTCTATTTTTACCATTCAATTTGGAAGATCATAACTTGTTTATTTTTTAACAACTTTTTATAATATTTTCAATACTGATTTTTGAATAATCTGTATTATTTGATATTTTACGAAAAACTAGATTTTTAGGAGTGGTCAACTATACAATAATGTAAGATTTTTACAAGTAATATATTATTAATCTTATGAGAAGAATTCTCTTAACTTACTTTAATTACAGCAATGTAACCAGTTTTAACGGACAGAAATTTTTAACTTTTTCACTTTATTATTTTTGAACAATTGAAAGATCTGTTTTTTAAGCACGTATATCTAGTGTCGGCGGTTTTATATTGATATTTCAATGAAATAAATTTTAATTTAAAAAAAATATTTTACTGAGTAAAGATGCCTTCGAAACAAACTTGTGACGAAAAGAAGATACTTTGTTTTGTTACAAATTTGATAACTGTGCATTGCAAATTGAGAAACAATATTTTACGATTTCGTCGTTGAACGCGCTCTAAATATTACGGAAGAAAAATGAAACAATAAGGTCATTGTTCATTTTGTCAAGAATGAACCTTCATACTGATCGAAGTTTAGTCAATTTTATTTTATTATTCTCTTGGGGAATGCGAGGTAAGACTTTTGAGTGAGCTATGCAAAGGAATGTGTTGATTAACAACTTTAATCCGCTGTCTTCCAGATAATATAATACGCGGCCGCTAACGATGTTAATTCTTTATTTGATTCTGTGTAATTATTTATTGATAGCACATGCCAACATGTAACCTATCGTATGTCAAATAATAATTAAGACAGCTTATTTTTAAATTAATATTTAAGTCTATCGACTTTATTTAGAAATATTATGTATCTTCCTTCTCGAGATACTCGAGAGTGAGTTCAGCATAGGCAAGCCCAGCACAGTATGTATATGTATGTAGAGTGCTGTAAGATGTGCGTCGATTGCAATGCCATTAAATTTTTACTTGCACCGTCACAAACATTTTACTTATGTAAATGTATTTTAAACCTAATATTGAAACACTTTATTGCCCGTGCTGAAGTGGAATTTGCTATTTCAAAATTAGACCCCCGCTCAAAGCTAAACTGATTTTTTTATGCAGTAGATATAAAAATTAACTATAAATATAAAACATTATGTAACCATAGCCTAAAAATTATGTAGCCAATCTTCTTCACAAACATTTTTATGATTTCGTGTCTTAAAAGTAAAAAATGGAAATTTGTCACAATAATTTTTCATAGAAACAATTCGACTGTACTCATTCAATATTTGGCAAAGCGATAAAGAAAATCAACTCGCAGATATGTCAAAAGGCAGGACTCAAAAACATTTATGTGTAAATTTTCGAGGGGGCGAAGTAAGTGCTCGAATTCTTTCTTTCCACTTTCACGTGTCGTGTGGGATTTCGTTTGAAAATGATAAATATTTGGCACTCGAAAATATTTTTTTCACCATATCATGTATGCAACATGATATCCTGAAAAAAATAGTACGGCAGAAGTACGTCGAATAACGTGGGAAAATAGCCTAATCTTGAAACTGTTGAACGTACAATTATATAGACAATATACAATTATATAGTGGTCATCCAGATTAAATAGTAGTCATCCGAAATTTGAATGTATTCTGTTGAAAACACTACTAGGTAGGTGAGAGTAAGTAAATTCAGATCGCTGCTACAAAATTATTCTTTTGCAACAGGTTTATATTAAGGAAGCTGACAGATTTTTCCTTTTACAAGGTAAATTAAGCGAACTGTATTTCAATAATATTTAAAAAGGTTAGGTATCTTTTTTTAAAGATATCTAATACACGAAATATTTTTTGCCTTGACGTACACCCCACAGACTATTGAAAAAGTCTGTGGAGAAGAACAGTTCGAAATTCATCCACCTGATATTTTAAAATCCTTTGGCGACAATTGTGCGAATGGTTGACCACAGATTATTATGTATTTAACATTGACAGATGAACTTAAACAATGAATCTTTTGTTATTATATACACACACACACACACATATATATATATATATATATATATATATATAGCATTATATGTGCCTAAGTGTGTAAGGAATCCTCGTCTTGGGAGTCAAACATTCACTTAATCGATTTTTATAGAACGCCGTTAAGAATTTATCGTGTTCTAATGTTTTTAAGCAAATCTAACAGTTAAAAAGGACGCGTGTTAATATAGATATGGAGAGTAATCTTGGAAATAAAGATGCGCTGTTTACATACCTGCTTTCAGGCACCATGTACTTAATAAAACACGCATCATATAATCCGGAGGCATCATATAAGACTTTTGGTTTTAAAGCAACAGAAATGCATACCTGAAAATTGTTATTATCTTGACGTTTTGATCAGTCAATATTTCGTTGAACTAATTAAAGCCTATATATTTATATAATTTATCACCTTACAGAGTCCTTGGAGGCAGATGGCTCGATGAGGCGGCTGCGTGCAGGGCGTTCCGTCGGCGGCGAAAGCGAGCGCAGCGTAGAAGAGCTCGCCACGCGGCCGGCAGTGCAGCGTGCACGGCGAGTTACCTGCAAGTTATAATGGTCCCCAAATATGTGTTCTCCATTTACAACTCGCAGTTGAATAAATTGCAAATATGTTAAAATATATATTAAGAACTTCGTAAATAAAACAAACCAAAAAAAAATAAAGAAAAACAAAGAGAGGTCATGTCGGTCAACGAACTACTCAAATACGTCACGGTTATATTTCTGATGTCATGAATCGTTTAAAAATGAGTAAAGATGCGGAGACTATGCTAGCGTACATGATGGCGACTGATGAAACAAAACATGCACTTTCGTCCTAACGTAATATATACTAAGGAACACTATCTACGTAACCTGTATTATTTATTATATATATTTATTATATATATAATTTATTATATATATTATATATTTTTTGCGCGTAACTATATTACTATCATTTTTAGCACGAATAGATCGTCTACGTAACGTAATAAATGTAAAGAATTAAATATTACTTCTTGAAATGAGCATGTTCTGTGTGACCATGCCCAAAATTAATGTAATTTTTGTTTAGTCTAAAGTAGATTCAACTAAAGCAAAAATTAGCTAGACTCATAACTATGGTTTAGGTATGGTGCCCATTACTAAAAAAATACTCTATAAACTTTCCCCATTACTGCATTATATTTGTATACAGGCAACAAAGAGTCAATTAATTCAAATGTATATATATATATATATATATATATATATATATATATATATATATATGTATATATATATATATATATATAAATATACATATATATATATATATATATATATATATATATATATATATATATATATATATATATATATGAAATCTGCCCGTGGTTTAGTATAAAATGCTCTTCAAGTTTAATGGAAAATGAAGAAAGAACTGGTTAACCAGTCGTTACGTAAATAATACCGCTTATCAATTTTTTCATATTCTGTCTTGATTGTATTGTGAGAAAACAAAGAAAATGATGTACCAACCATCAACGTAGGGTAGCCAGGTATAAAACCGACCCTTGAATGGTCGCTTGTCGTATTGGGAACACTGTTGCGCTCGAAAGTCCACTGGAGGGCCGATACATGGCTGAAAATGAAAATAAAAATAAAATTATTGAAGAATGAAAATAAAAATAAAATTATAAAAAAACGGAATAATAAAACGGAATAAAGTTAAGAATAAAATTAATTATATTAGAACAAAGAATGAAAATTAATATTACAATAAAAAATAGTTTATTGAAGTTAATTGATTTTCATATTAGAATACATTTTCGTTTTGGATACGTAATGCGCCCAGAGCGTTCGCCTTAAGAGAAAATAGAAAAATGCTACAAATAAAACTCGAGATCTGGCTAATCGGCAACATGGCGCTTGTTTACTAATTGATTTTCTACCAAATATTACAAGCCGTATGAGTGTAAGCGTTCTCTTTAGTAACTAATTGATTTTGAAAAACGTAAAGTTAATTGAACACTTCGTGTAATCAATGAAAAATTATTAAAAAAAAATTGAAATGAATGTGCGTGAAGTCAATATTTTGAAAAATTTATGAATTCTGGGCCGCCATATCTCGATTCGCTTTTATAGCGTTTAATTTATTTTAAATCTTCATCAATAGCATAGTTAATTTGCTTTAAATTTTCAGTAGATTTTTTTCTTTTTAAACGCCTGTTTTATTTGGTTTTGAAATAATTATATCTAATATAGTATAATTAAAAAAGAATTAATAAAGAAAACGTATTGTGTAAAAATTACAGAACAATTGGTAATCCGATCAACATAAGAGTCTATTTGGAAAATAAGCATTACAATGAGTATATACAGCTGAAAATTTGTAATAGAAAAAGAAGAAAGCTTATACCTGATATAATATTAAGAATTAGTTCACTTCAGCCTTCAAGTTCGACTGGCTCAATTTAAAAAAATATGAATATTTACGATTACGATTACGTAAGTATCTACATTGTTGCTCTACATCACTGTAAGTTACGTCAATACCAGCCAATACCCTGAATAAAATAAACAACAGGTTAAACAATCATAAAACAACACTAACAACGGAACACGTTAAAACATAATGTTTCTTGCACTCCCGCCTGACAAATATGGCTTTAAATAATTTTGCAGAGATTTCATTTTTTTGTTATAACGTAACACTTAATGGACTAGTTGTCTACGTGTCTCGGGGTTTTCTATTGTAATTAGTTAAATATGTGCTTATCTATTGAAAAATATTTATATCTATTGAAATCAGACTTTCCACAATATCGTCCAACATTTCGAAAATGTCGCTAGATAATCCAACCAATATTTTTTCAGTGTATTAAATTAGTATATCCTTATCCATATATTTTTATATACCAGTGGTCGTCCAGTGATCGAAATTCGAGCGTACTTCATTAAATGTTTACGTATGAAGGTTACAGAGGTTCTTTTGTCAATGGTAGGGGAGAGTAAGTTAATTCAGATTGCTGCCACAAAATTATCCTTTTTTAACAGGTGTATTTTAAGCTAAAGATATTTCACTAATATATAAAACACAGATATCTATTACCGAAAATATAAAATATACGCTTTTTTTGGCTTGACATACTCCACGGACTATTAAAAAAGGAATATTTCAAATCACACAAAATTCACAGCTCGAAATTCATTTAGCCAATCTCACATTTTAAAACACTTTGGCGACAATTTCTACTTTGTAGATTTTCTAATATATAATTTAATGTATTTGTAATATATAATTTAATGTATTTGTATTATATAATTTAATGTATTTGTAATATATAATTTAATATATACGTAAAACACATTATTTATAAATTATAGTTTTGTGCACTCCTTCTCCATTTAAAACTTTAACTGTGTGTATACTTTTACACACACGTTTACTTTTTTTCCACAGCAATGACCTTGTTATATCTAAACGTGTACTTTTTGTTTCATATTTTTTACCGTTGAGTAGGATTGCTCTCCTCGAAGTATATGCCAAAGACATCGGAAACACTAACCTGATTCACACAAATTTGCATCATTAAAATGCATAAACAAAACTTTTTGCGCAAAAAAATAATGACGGCTAAATTATTTTTATACACAGTTTATTTATTGTAGTATCTATGGCTTTTGTTGCATTTGCACTTGTAACTATTGTTTAATTATTTGCATTACTTTCTAAATTTCATAAATAATATGTAAATTTTTTTTAAGAATATTTCAAAAATGATTTTGATCGTAACTTTTCGCATACCACAACCAAATCCTATAATAAAAAGTGAGATGTTCTCATATATATATATATATATATATATATATATATATATATATATATATATATATATATATATATATATATATATATATGTATATAAATATATATATATATATATATATATATATATATATATATATATATATGTATATGTATATATATTCTTTTTTTTTTTAATTCCGCCTGAACTAAACTAATAAGATTTTATATGTTAGCGTGTGTAAATGTACAGATTATTTTGTTTATCTCGAAAATAAACACGGCGGGTCGATTAAAGTTCCAAGAAACGTATTTTATTCAAATATTATATAATAGGTTATTTATTTGAAAAAAGAAACATTAATGTATTGCTAAAATTAATTTTAATGTGGAGTACGCAGTCAACTAAAAAGTTGTTGGCATAGCATAACTTCTTTTGATGCCGGAATGATAGCGCGATTTCCATAAATTGTGCACAAACCGTACTCCCTCGTTACACTTGTTAGTTATATTGTCGACCATCCAAACAGTGAGCATATTGTTGATGTCTCGATCTGCTCGTTCGACACTGCCTAAGCTTTATGCTTAGGTTTGTGCTGGACCATTTTTAGTTCTATCCACAAGTTGTATAAGCTCTTCAATAGTTGGTTGCGAAATTCACGGTAATTATTTGAATGTAAAATACGTGGAGCGCCAAGTAAAAGAAAATAATCAAGCAATTGATAAGCTACTTCACTCGCTTGTTTTGAAGTAAGTAGCCTCAACATTACGAATTTTGACAAACAACCTTGGTAAACGAGAAGAAAGTTAAACTTTCCATCTCACTGAGATTGATAATCAATGATGTCGACTTGCCGTCTGCTGTTAAGATCAGATGAATTAATCGGTTCTACTACAGTACCTTTCTTCTCACATTTTTCTGTTGACAAGGCTCACATAAACTCAAAAATATTTTTATTTGTATATGGGTTACATGTTTATAAAGTATTTTGGTTATTTGGGCATCTGATCTCTGCCACCCTGCCCGATGAGCGATTAGTGAGTACAATATATCGAGTAATTCATCAATATTAATACATTTTTTACTTTTTTCCGAGTATCTGATAATTGTTCATTCATTTTTCACAGCCTTATGTAAATAATATATCAAACCTTAGAATAAGGCGGTAATTACCCGACAATTTCTTAATTAACACGTTTTTACTTTACATCTTTAACAATGGGTTACGCTTTTTGTTTTTCAACAAAACACTATTTTGTTTCAAATCTTGATTATGAAGATTCCGGTTGAATCTGTCTTACCATTTCTCCAGCAACTCGGTATTTTCTTGGCTGGCAAAATCACGAAACTTATGCATTCATGCGTTCACGAGAGACAAAGACTTGAAAGCTAAATAGCATCGTTCAATATAGCAGCAACGGCTTATGTATGTAAGTGACATAGGAATCAATTTCAAAAAGAACTTAGACAAGAACTACTCACGAGACGACGTATAAGTGCGAGAGACACGGGAAAAGCGAAAAATAAGAGACGAGAATGAATTAAGCTTGGATTTAATACTTAAGTCTACAAAATTATGCGTCAATTTTTTTTCAATATTTGTTCGCACTTTAGCGGTTTAGAATACGATAACGTGCAGATTAACTAGTAAATGTGAAAATCCTAATAAATGAAATACTATTAAAAATCGCAATTTAATGGCTATTCTGCAGATTAACGCGTTAATATGCAGGATAAGCGTTGTTGTACACTTTAATATCTTAATAACATTAACGATGATATAAATATATATATATATATATATATATATATATATATATATATATATATATATATATATATATATATATATATATATGTATATGTGTTTATGTAATGCGCCCAATGAATATAAAATAAGTCAAATTTGCGTTACCTAATAAATTTTGCTAGCATTGTTTTATTTTTTTACGCTTTGTGCTCATAAAAATAATGATTTTCTGATTTCCTTTCAAAAAAGTTCAGTTCATTTCAATCTTACACTTTCAACACTACACCTCCAATATATGACGATGTTTTCTTCGCAGATACCATATTTGTGTATTTTGATTGGATAATCAGTGATATAACAAATATCTACTGTCGAACTAAGCATATTTAAAAAAAACAAATTTTGGCGACGATAAATGAATATGCAAGAGGCACAAAAATATTATATTATTTTCCCTAGAGTGTAAAAAAAAGTAGAACTACGTCAAAAAACTTTTTTAACAATTCATCCCTTGTTGTTAATCTGTACATATCCTAGATTGAATTTTGCCCGACAATCCTGCACAGTCATCAAAAATTAAAATCATTATATTTTAGTATAAGTATTTTCATATTCTTTATGAGTCAAATAATAGAGCAGCAGAGTTTCTAACATTAGACGCTAGTTTTTTGTAAGTTCAGTACATTTTTACCAGAGTTAGTGCCTGAAATGTAAATTTATCGAGTACGGAATATATTCTTTACAAATTTTACACTTACTCCTTTCGAAACCAAAAACAAAAGTGACAAGAACATTCAATCCAAAGATACAGTGCATTAAATATAAGTCATTAATAATGCGGACTGAAATAAGATTTTAATCGTTTACGAATAGCTAATTTCTTCCACTGAGCATTTCCAATGTGAAATCATTTTAATCAGAATTACATATACTGTGCCATTCCTATTGTAATATTTTATTTTATTTTATTTTTATTTTATTTCTTCTACAAATTTTGTATATCATAGTTTCAAATTCTCATTCGGGTCAATAGAAGTATGTATTCTTTTGTTATAGACGTCACATAATATTTTGTTATTTTGAATTGCGTGAGGATTTAAACAAAGACAATTTTATTATACTTTAGTTTATAACATCAAGTAACGCGTTATGTTCTTAAATGCAAACAAACCCAATACATATTTCATGTTTGAAGTATCTAGATATGGCAGAAAATTGTGTATATTTATATGAACGTCTAAATGTTATCCTGATAGATAATGTAATATATAGGTGAGCTAAATGTTTACCTCTGTAAATTGAGTAAGTATTGAGAAATATTTGACGTGATTCTAATAGTTTTTCGGTAAAATATTGGAGTAAAATGTTAAGTAATACTATATAGAATGTATAAAATCTTACCTACATTGAACGTTTAAGTATGAATCGAGACTTACTTAATTTTGAATCTAGGTTCTCCGTAAATTTCAAAGAATAGGTAATAAGGACATTGAGATTGAGAGTTCGATTTTAAGTTGATCGGGATGATGAAGGATAGAACCTATACTAGCCATTTATACCAATATATATGTATATATATATATATATATATATATATATATATAAATATGTATATATATATATATATATATATATATATATATATATATATATATATATATATATACATATATATATATTTACGTACTGTAAAATTTCAATTAAATATTATACACTGAAAAATATTTTTCCAGTCTAAGTAAAATTTAAATGTGTATCTTTAATTTGAGTGAATTGAAGGCACATACCACTTGATTCTAGCGATTTAAAATAATCCTATAAATTCTGGAACAAAATTTGCAGAAAATAGTTGCAATTATGAAATAAGTTGATTACGTAAAAATTATAACAAGAAATATAACTCTAAAATCCTGGAAGTTTGAAAAAAGCATGTCTTATAAATAAAAGGTTTGAGATTATTAGACGGGTGGTTGATTTCAACAAATTCGATTATTTTAATGCTCATAGCAATAAAAACGTTCAATAACAATTGGACAAAATAATACACAAGTAAAATATATGAAACATGTTTTATAATAATATTAATAAATTATCACCTGAGATTTGGAATTTCCAGAAATTGGAAAATAACAATCATAAATGCGGCAAAGAAAAAACGTATAAACGATCTTGTAAATCATCTTAATTGATAGTCGGCATCGCTATTATCTCAACAACACTAAATTCAATTAGAAATTTATTACATGAATTCTCTCAATATTTTCTATTAATTAACTTTGTCTAAACAAATGTATTTTCCTGTTTCGTAGTAGATATAAATGTTTAATTGTAAAAATGTTCATTATAGTACTATTTTGGACAATGGCGGTACTCAGTAAATAAGAGAAATTTGTCGTATTATATGTTTAATTACGCATGCTTACAATAATTGATAAGTGCAAGTTTAAATATGTAATTTAAGAATTTGACCTTACCTTCGTTTTACACTCGTGGTAACGTTTGGCTAATCCGTGACAGGTTCTGTTTGCGGTCGTCTCGGTAACCTCGTTGTTGAGCAACTGGTGCACCGGACTGACAGAAAATAATATAACACTGTTTAATTACATTTCTCTAGGGTAAATTGAAATGAAATTTAATATTCGTTGAGATAATTATTGTAAATAAGCTACAATATATAAAGAAAACTATGCATAAGGTAATCCAAGACTAATTTAAATATATTTTCCAGCTTAGTGTCAATACCAGGGAAGAGTTTAAAGCATGTGAAAGTGCCAAAAGGGCCTTTTGGCCAGAAGGCCCATAAGTAGTTTCAAGACTGTATGGAGCAATATGTTTGGCAGAGACCTTTAGACTCTAAAATATTGCAATTGGTGAACAATTCAACCTTCCAGCATGGTCTGGAAAAAGTTTTTAATTTACCATTTATTTGGCATAAAGAAGATTTAATAGAAAATAATAAACACAATATAAAAATTATTTCTTTTAGAAAATGAATATACAACAATTACCAAAATCGATGTTCAGTTTCGGAACTATTATCCCATTTTAAATTCTAACCATCAATTCAGTATTTTTTATTATTACAATTGAATTTTCTTAAAATATCGACTAGCGTAACTGAATTACTTTAAATTAATTTAAATTTTTATTATGAATATCAAATTTTTTTTACAAAATATTTCATTTTTTTCTTTCTATTATTCAAAATAATGGGCCAAGTCGCCTCGATATAGTAAGGTATGATATATATATATATATATATATATATATATATATATATATATATATATATATATTTATAAATATATATATATATATATATATAATTACATATATATTTATTTATAATTAGATGATTAGATTGTTAAATGGGAAGATTTTATGTATTAGTATATTTCACGCGATATCAATTTTTTTAAAATTCGTACATGTGTCATATGACACGAAAAAACATAACAATTACTTTCTACTGTTAATAAAATTTAATTTAGGAATCAGTTTGCCCAACATAGTGTTATAATTATTGAAATGACAATCACCTGTAACAGTATTTCAATAAGGAAAAATTGGATTTGGTACAAAGCCATTTTCGTTTACACTTTGGATGATTATTGTTTTAGTATATTTTTCTTAAAGTTGTTTTTACTGCATCTTCTCATGTTTATTTAGGGTTCCGGCCATTCGCGTAAAGAAAAAGTTTATAAGGTCACTCACGTATCTCTCCGTCTGTCTGACCACCTGTCACAATCATTTTTTTCGGAAACCGTTTGTTATTGCGCAAAGACGTTATGAAGATAGTTCTAGAGGTAATGTTAAAAATCTGCATAAAAAAATTGTTTTTATTTTATCTCCAAAAAAAATACAGTATACTAACCTATGAAAAATAACCTAATCTATGAAAATGTAACCTATGAAAAATAACCTAATCTATGAAAATGTAACCTATGAAAAATAAGCTAATCGGAAATTTACTTAAAGTTTACAGCAAATTTACATCGATGCTCTTCAATTTTACGGTTTTTAACTTTTCACAATGTTTCCGCCTGTCAAATACGTACTAGGCAATGTGTTTGTACGTAGATACGAATTTACATTTCAAAGCTTAAAAAAAAGGAAAGAGGTATCCGATGACTACTGGCCTTTTTATTTGGCAATGCTCAGCGGAGCAAACAATCATAGGTTCCAGAGCTTGAAATAAGTTTTGCCCTTGAGTTCTGCCATAGAACAATTTTAAACGTTTGCTTTATAAAAACTAAAGAAAATCTAAATCGATTGGAACCGGATAAATTCCAGGTTATTCGTATTGATCCCTTTAGGCGATACCTATTTGGTTCTAGGTTAAAATCGGAGATCTTCTTAAAAAACGGCATATTTTTTCGTGTGCTTGAATATTACTGGCAGGCGGAGCGGATGCAGTAAAGAGAGATGGGCGCCATTTGATACTGCTGCTGTGGTTAAACTGTTAGACAGCTCGGATTCTAGAGATTAGTTGCTGTTGTGACGATGAGATTATTGTTATTTGATACTGTTGCTACGGTTTAATTGTTTGACAGCTCAGATCCTAGAAGTTATTTACTATAATAATTCATATAAGTCTGCCGCTCTTGATACTAAATCATCCAACCATGTTTTAGATATAATACGCGGTTGATTGGTTTTGTATTAATTTGTAACTGTATCAGAATTGTATTAGTGTAATTCACGTATCGCCTGATATCATTAAAAGTTTGGTCTGGATTTACTCCAGACGGCTCGTACATTACGTAGTAAAATTTTCATGCTGAAATAAAAAAACTTGCAGACTAACCTACTTCATACCACTCTCTTTATCACCTCATATAGAATTGGATACCAAAACTCCCATGCACTATTTTATTAAAGACCCCGTTGAAATTGGTCCAGAAATGTTAACAAAATATTCTAGGAAATAGACAAATAGATGGATAGACAAGCAATCAGAAAGGAATTGCAAAAGTCACTTTAGCTCCAATTCGACGTCAAATATGCTTTGGACATAAAATATTAAACATAATGTACGTACACACTCCCCCAACGATTTCATAAATAGACGTATAATAATATGATTATGATGAAAAGTATACATATATATCTGGTTTTCGCAAGTTTTTTCAATAACCTACTGCTTTAGATTACGCTGGTAAAGCTACGAACCTCAATACTAGCGAGAAATGAATTATGGCCTTTTTGCTACTGTGCATCTTGCAAGCATGTTGAGGTGATCGCCTTCGCGAGTTGAAAGATATACCTAATGTTATGACTTCATTAATTATATGTTGTTATAATGTCATTGTGATGGTTTAGGTCAATGGACGGCGCGGTAAAAAATCACAGCTCGCATCATTAGATCATTCATAACGTTACTCTTCGACTCCAAAGCAGTTGAATTTGCAAATTTAACTATCTAGAATATTTTCTTTGCTACAATAGCATAAATTTATTATTTACTATAATATAAGGAAAGAATTTATTGTTTACTATAATATATACACATTAAGGCCAATATTGAAGCGTTGACCGAATCACAGACCCGTGATTTTTTGTTATCAGATATTGTACTGTTGCTTTGTGCTTTTCGAAATAAACGAGTTCAAAATAAGTTTTTTATGTAATTCTCACAGGTTCTTTTTGATTAATTTTGCTTATTTGTTTCACGCTCCTTGATTTACTTTTGACAATAATGTCTACTTATTTTGAAAATACAAGATATATAGACTTCCTTATATACAATATTTAAAAATCAAAAATGTTGTTGGAAACTGTACACAAATATTTCTTGTCGTATTTACCGCAGAAGATATAAATTTATGCGATACCACGCCACATTATACAGTCTTGAATAAGTACAACTAAAAGAAGAAAAAAACCTACATGCATGGTAAGAAAATTGTTGAAATTATTAATATGTTTAAAACTCTTTTATAAAAAATTTGTAGAAGCTACACAGAATGAATGTTTCTAAAATATTCTCACTGAATTAGTTTTTTCTACTTTTCCTTGTATCCGTCATTGTGCAAATAGTGTTTTTTTTTAATTTAGAAATTTTAAAAAATCTATTAATTGATGACTGTGGTCATAAAATTGTATTAAAATTAATTAATTTTTGTAACACATGTTCGGATATTTTTTAGGATCGATCGGCAAAATCACAATTGCGAAATCACTAGTTTTGATCGGGTTTAGTTATTTTAAAACTATTCTTTGAAAAAAAACAACAGTACTATGAATTTATAAGTGATATACTAATTTCAGCAGGTTTTGTGATATACTAATTTCAGCAGGTTAAGTCTAAAAATAAGATTTCTTGTACATATCTGGTATCATCAAATATATTACCCGGTTTCTGTGGTGGAAATACTTTTATTTTTTTTTATTTTGGTTTCCTAATGTTTGGGTACTAGTGTGCAAAATTAAAGACTAGGGTGAAGTACGATTATGAAAATGAATACAAATTTCCATAATATTCAAAACTAACATCACGTAAGTTATATATATATCTATATATATCTATATATATATATATATATATATATATATACATATATATCTATATATATATATATGTATATATATATATATATATATATCTATAAATATATATATTCTTTTAATACACAAAATGCTAAATTAAGCAGCAGTCAGGCTTAAAAATGTAATTTTTTGTAAAAATGTTCAATATATTATTAGAATTTTAAAGTTGTTTTGATTAAAGTGTAAACGTGTACAAAATATACGTATACTAAAATTGTAACAGAGTGAATTCTGTACATTAAAGAAACTTTAAAAAAGTGATCGATTTAGATTGATAATAGAAGCCAGTAAAACTCTTTTTTAGAATTTTTGTCTGTCTGTATGTCAATTTGAGCAGATATGACGCAAAGTCTACTTGACGGATTTTGACGAAATTCGGTACGGTAATAGTATATTATATAACAAGAGCAAAATATAAAAAAACAATTTTTTTTTCTATTTACACGCGAACGAATCGTAGGCACAGCTAATAATAATAATGATATCATATCAACTGTTACAAAATGATAGGGAATATACATGTATTTTTTTATATTTTTAATTCACTCTTTATATCGTTATAAGGTAGTAAAAAATAACTACTATTAGAAATATTTCAATTAAATTTAAACACATTTAAAATGTTCAATAAATTTAAACTATTTAAATGTACCTATTTTCTCGCGCCTCGAGTAACATCACAGTTTATACCCAGTATGTGTTTACTGTAGGTGTCTCATTACTTTAAACATATATTTAGTATAATAGCCGTTTAAGCTACGGAAGAAGCTTGAAAGCCAGTTTATAAGTGTTTTATTGAACCTAGGTACCAAAGCACTATTAGAAGTACACCTGGTAAAGTGTTTTTTTTGTTCCGACTGATGCAAAATACGAAAACAATGGAGCAAGATCATGACAAGAAAATAAATATCTCCAACAAGTTTTTTGCATTGTCGTCAATATCACTTTAATACGATGTAAATTAATCATAAGTAAGTTTTGTGTTGAATACCAATCGCACAAGCAATTGATAACTGTGCACATAAACTAGTTTACAACGGCTTAATAAGACTTTCGTTTTTTGTTTTTTACGTTAAGGGAAAACTACATAGCATTGCCAAAATACGTAACCGTGACTGAAACGTAATAAAATTACCGAACGTAGATAATATTATGTAGAAATTAATAAAATATAGACAATATGCGGCCATGTTTTTAAAAAATTATAGGTTATATTTACTGCTCTGAGTATTTACTGCTTATGAGTGTATATGTACATAAAAAGCTTACACAGTGCATGATTATAAATCACGTATTAAAATTATTACCTTGCAACTTTTACTCTTCTGACCGCAGCGGACGTAAAATCTGGATTTGAAGCAAAATTTGATGTCATATAAATGCGTCTATTCTCGGCAGACTACCCAATTGTGCTTTCATAAAATTAGTTTCAGTCATGGATTTTAAATATCAATAATTAATTGTAATATAATTTTAAAAATTTATTTTTATTTTTATTTAGACGATTTTCAATCTCACTATGATATTAAAAATGCACTGGATAGGTAGAATATTGCAAGAACACTCTTTTTCCTTATCAAACACAAAAAATCCACAAAAATTGTCAACAATGTGAACTTGTTTACTTAGACTCTGACGCCACCTTTTAATTCATACCAATAGTGTTGCGTCTCAACAATTTGCATTTCCGTCGCATAATTGCAATATATTAAAAATTAATTTTTGTTTTTATTTAGACGATTTTCAATCTCACTACGATATTAAAATGCACTGGATAGGTAGAATATTGCAAGAACACTCTTTTTCCTTATCATACACAAACAATCCAAAAAAATTGTCAACAATATGAACTTGTTTACTTAGACTCTGACGCCACCTTTTAATTCATACCAATAGTGTTGCGTCTCAACAATTTGCATTTCCGTCACATAAATTGCATTTTTTATTTATTAATCTATGCAATGGCAAATGAATTAATTAAGAAAACAATGGTTTAGATATAATGATAAATAATTTGACAAAAATATTCGATTAAAATTTAAATTACATGCATATTCTCAGTTGGATATTCCATTCAATACATCGTGCTGTCAATAGTTATAGTGGGTCTCAATTCGTCGGTATCTTTTTTTTATGTACGTTCAGCGATAATTCATTACTGCGTAGATCGATTTCGACGATTCTCTTTTTATTTTAAAGAGGGTATTTTAGGAGTGGTCCCATATAAATATGATGATGATCTGGTGATTATGTTCGCAAATGAACGATGAAACTATGATATTTTTGCAGTAGTGTATTTAACACTACTTACCAGGTCAAGATCTGATGATAAGTTCTGGAGATGAACAATAGAACTTCTTAACGGGTGTTGTTAAATCGACCGTGATGAAATATGTTTACTGCTAGTAGTTGTTACTTTGCAAAATAACTATACCGTCGACTAGATCAGAATCTAAAGATGCATTTTGAAGTATTTAATTAAACCTAATTCATGATATTTGCTACTGGTAATTTTTACTGTGTAAAATAACTACAACGGCAACCATGTCAGAGCCCGATGTTGTGTTCTGGAAATGAACAATGGAACTATTTATGGGATGGTAGTAAATCAAACGTTATTCAAGATATTTTGCTACTGGTAGTTTTACTTGGTAAAATAACTGCACCATCGAACAGGTCAGTCAGGTAAGTTACTTATTTTTTAACTAAATGCCGGCACCGTCGATCAATAAACAAATGTTGAATTTTATATTATAAATATGCTCTTTATGTTCGTATTGTGAATACATTAGAAGTTTAGAAGGTTTCAAATTTATATTATAAATGAAATTAAATTATAAATTTGTTTAAGTTGGCCGACAGTACCGACACCGACTTTAAACAAATTTAACTTAGTCATTTATTGCTTATAATTAGGTATCTATTTTGTGTTAATTATTTTTAACTTTTTAGTACTTACGTTTTTTGAAGTCGGTTTTTTAAAATATATTTTACACATTTCGCGAATATTTATTTTAATAAAGAGTTAAGCTTTTCAATTTTAAAATTAATATTCTAACAAAAAAATAAATCGTTTGGGATCATAAAAGACTATTTCAAAATTCGTCCCTTGTATAGTGTTAATAAAGGTGTGCAAAAAATAAAATAAGAGTTTGGTGTTGAAAGAAATACGATTTATATAAATATGCTTTAAAAAAGCAATAAATAAAGTCACGTATTTTAAACTTTAATCCCCGAGAGAGAGAAAAGGAGGGCTAAATATTTTAAACTAACACTCGCACAATAGAAACTATTTGGAAGAATGCGGAAGAAGCGCAACAGCATACAAAATTTATTGTTTGGGATCAGAGCCGTCGTGTGTAAAAATGGCCAATATAGCTCATGTAAAAAATTGAATTGAAAATTTCAAGATATTGAGGATAATAATAAAGTGATGGGAGAAGTTACAATATTGTTTCTATTTGATCCCTACTAGCAACGTGTGACGATTTGCCACATGTTGCTAGTAGGGATCAAAGGAGCACAATCGGTTGAAATCAAAGCATTTTTAAGAGACATGTGTGGCTAAATTCAAATTGACCAAAAATAAGACAGTCCATCGAAGAAACGTTGCTTGCTCTAGAGGGATTTCAAAACGTTTACTCAAAATAGAAAATTATGACTTTCCTGAATTGGATGGCAAACTTATCCTCCCTTTGGGGCTGGTCCTGTCATGACCACTGTGGAAGACTTCATTTCAAATGTAAATTCTATTATTACCCACATTCATATTATGCTTCTGAAATTGATGTGCGAGCATAGTATTGTCTAACAATGTCTTATTACATTTTTTAAAAAGTGTTTTAATGGTTTACAAATCAATAGTTTCGGTGCTTAATACGAAATATGCTAACTAGCCCGTTGAATTCTTCGTATGCACGTACCTACGACTGCAAGTTAATATGAGTGCTTATAAAATCTGAAGGTAGCATCCGACTGACTCGTTTTTATTTGGTAATCCTCAGTAAATCTAATTGAATTAGAACTGGACAGATATATGACAAAATTTATTGATCCATAAATCGCACCTCTCCTTTTCAGTTGTATTTTGAAAAGTAATTTCGAAGGTAAAGAAAAACAACTTCTTTTTCCATACGCAAGCCGCACACGTCCAGCAGAGAAAGATGTCTATCGCGTTAATGCCGTTGCTATGGTTACTTTTTTGACAACGCCTTTTCTGGACGTTATTCTTTTATCACTTGGTTAATTCTGCTACTGTTGACGCAAAATCGTCGAACCGTGTTTGTGATATAATACGAGATAGTATTAAGTGTCTAGTGACCGTATAATATTTGCTTTATTAGCTTAATTTATATATTGCCGCGTTTTGATAAAGTTTCCTTTACTGGAATTTTCGTCAAGCCGCTCGTTTAATATTCACACAATCATTGAAATCTACCATAAGCTTATTGGGAAACTGGTTGTTTCAAATAAAGTTGTTGCCAAATCTACCCACACTCATATTTTGTAATAGAACCAGGCTGTAGGTGATTGCCTTTAAAAGCAATATTATTGAGACCACAATATTTAGAGGATGCTCTTAAGAGGAGTAACGGCTCGTAATGCGTGGACCCTTTATACTACCCGATTTCCCGTTTGAGTTCAAGAGATTGCAATTCCTTTTTAAAGTCTGTCTTATCGCGTTCACTAATAAGTTTTAAGGTCAGGCATTAATTTTTTGTGATGACCCGTCAGCGGGTCATCATTTATCGAATTTCACGCGGGTGTAATCGAGGACAGAAGCTAATAAGTGTACATTTTTTAGATGATCTCTGGTTTATATTTTCAACGAATATGCCGATTAGAATTTCATCCGCTATAATTAATTGATCCGGAACTATCAAATGTTTATTTAGCGTCTTTTGATCAATTTGTTACAATACATGTCTTTTATGGTTTTTTTCTTCTGTGGGTGTAAAGTATTATGTGGATTTTGGCATGTTATTCGGGTACGTTTACTTGTTTTTATAGTTTGGGAGCACCAATTATTTATATTTGGAAACAAAACAACTCCTAATTAAAACATTATTAGGCGTATAATTAAAAGAAAAATAGTTTTGAAATGTATAAACCCTTTCACATAAAGTCCCTACTTAAATTTATTGCCCAACTTTTAAATTTCCACTCCCCATTTTGGATCTCATTTTTGAAAAATTACAATAACTCCATATTATTATAATTCATGCTGGAAAGCAAATACTATAAATTTCAAGTTGGTATTAATAGAAGTTGCTGAGATATATGGACAATTCGTAAAACAATCCGTACGGAAATATCCGTGATATACGGACAGACAAATACTAAAGTCTAAATAAAAAGTCTAGCTATAAGGGTTTTACTTTGGTATGGAAACCTCATGATAAATTCAATAAGTGCATTTTGGAGTAATTCTAACTTATCGACAAGTCGTTTGAATGTAAATAACACAAATGATAAAATATGAGAAATGATTTGAAGCACACAGAATTTTCAGGAATGTTTTGGAATTCATTTTGAATAAAAAATATTAATATAGCGTTAGAGATGCCAAGTTAGAAGGTGACAAAAGTTTGGTTAAAGTATTTTAATACAAAACAAAATTGAGTCGGTGAACCGTTCACGACAAGTTGCGGTACAACTGTATATATTTTCGCTAGAATTTGTTGACTACCGATTCAGTGAACCCAGTTGCTTGCCCAAATAATTGGTCTGTTTCAGATTTGTATTAAAGCTATAAATGCAGGAAGGAAGTTCGGCTTGTACTAAGCCAGTTCTTAACAAATGTTTTTGTTATTTGTTTACAATAACGAAGATTAAGCTATTTCATTGATGATACCGAGAAATCAAATCATTTCAAATTTTGAAACTAAAGGTTATATACAGTTCAGAATATAACTAGAAATGCAGCCCACAGTTACCGGCATATTAATATCTGAATATCCTAATATTTCTATTTTTTAATGAAATATATAATATTTATTTTTAAGTTAGCAGTAATATAGAGATAAGTGGAAAGATTTTAAGTTAGTTTGCAGAGGAGAGGAATAAGAGAAATAACAAATCAATAAACGTAGGCAAGACCACATCCTTAATGGAAACATACGCTTCCGTCTTTAAACAATTGCTAGTGACGGATGTATATTGAATGTTTTCTATACATAAAAAGAAATCTGATATAAACACATTTTCAAGTAAACATTAAATGTAAACTGATAATTATTGATCCGACCTGAGTTCGTTGATCACTCTACCTTAAACACTTTCTTGAATATAATTTTTTTTATGACAGTAACAGCCATTTTCTTCTAAAAACACAATATATTAAACACAATATATAACCAAAAAACACAATATATTTACCTATTTTTAGTTGAATGGAAGGGATTATCCGATAAGTATGCTACACATATTTTCATATTTAAAACGACAATAAATTAATAAAATACGAGTAATATTTAAATGACACAGCAGAGTTGTGAGGTTTAAAAAGCAATGCATCGAATCTGATAGAAAGATGACTTGTCAATTGACATATTTAACAACATTGTTATTTAGCCTGGAAAAAAGATGAAGAATGTACAAAAGAGGCTAAAAAATATGGGAAGACAAAAGGAGGGCAATTTATGTAGTTCAATGAGGGTAGATTAATTAATGTTTTTATTTTAATGCAACGACAGTTGACTTGAGAAATAAAATAATTACGATTCTTGTTTTATGTTCTGCTCTTTGGAAAAATTTATTTTATATTTAATAGGGCTCCTAAATCTATATTCATTACTACATTATAAGATAAAAATATTGGGCTTATTCAAAAGTTTGAAGGTCTTTTTGAAAATCTTCCATACTGCAAAATGTTTATTCCTTAAATGATATCGTAAGGTTCTTAACGAGGAAAATTACATGGTGTAATGTTGGTTGAATAAAATGGATACCGGAAAAACCCACACCGACTCTTGTAATTTATGAGGACTACATTTTAGGTGCATATTATTATCATGGAGAAAACAAACTAGATTCCATAAACTACATAGTTTTTTTTCGACTGCTAAGTACTTTTCAGCTAGTTCTAGAAAAGTCTCAAACTCGCGGCTAAAAACTGAACACAGTACATATTGATCATTATTTTACCATAAATTAAATATTTCACAAAATGATTTTTTTTGCTTTTATGCGATTTTTGTACATGCATCTCCGAAAACAAACTAGCGGTTACGTAATGTATGTGAGAATCAGAAGCATCACTAACAAAATGGGTGAACTAATAAAGAAGATACAGCCGCCGATGATTTTAGCTCAGGGCTCAGGGAGCTGGATAAGAATTTTTTTAAAGAAGCGGCAACATGGAATGTAAAGTAAAAAATAAAAAGTTACAGTATAATAAAGGCTAAGAAATCTAATATTAGATTCTCTCAACTTTTAACCAGAATATTTTATACTCATTACAGGAAAATTTATGTCCTTTTTAATTTTCATCACAATGGGGAATTCACTTTGGTAGAAGTCCTGTTCAAACTTTAAAGCATAAGGTATCGTACTCTAAACAGAAAACATTTTAGTTAAATTTTCATAACAGTCGCGGAACCTGACGAAAAAATTATGGATTTAAATTTATTATAGGTTACGCTACGTAATTTTTTTTATATTACAAATTTAAATAAAACGGGCGCCTTTTAATGTTTAACGTCATATAGCTTATGTCATGGTACCGCGTAATTTATTAAAATCGGTTGAGTCCTTTCGTCGCTATGAGGGAAAAAAAAGAAACTCATATTGTTACATACGGGAATACACACTGAATACATAATACATAACACACCTTCTTTTGAGCAGTCGTATAAGAACTGTCATGAATCGTGCATACCCTGTTTAAAACGAAACATTTTCCTACATGACTATAAACGACTCAAACGAGTGAAAAAAATCTCAATGGCGACTTTATCTTTTCTGAAATGCTGGAAATATTTGAGAGATTACTACGTGAAGAAAAATAAAGCTGTCCAGATCCAGAATGCTACTGATTGTCATCAAATTTGAAGATTGTTGTCAAATTTGAAGCTGATATATTACATTGAATATATTTGTCGTTAATTTTGCAGAAATTCATTATTCACGATTAAATGAAACTACGTGATGTAGTATTATTTCTACTTTCTTTAAGTTCTTTACCACAACCTAAGTTTTGTTGTATTACAACATCTTCAGTTGGGCTATTAGTAAAGCTCTTTGCTAATAGCCCACCTAAAAATGTTGTAATACATCGAAATTTGGGTCGTAGTAAAGAATTTAAATAAATTAAAAATAATACTACATCGCGTAGTTTCATTTAATTGTGTCTAATATATTATATTGATGATTACAGACTATAACAATAAATATTAAAAAGTAACGTAATACCGTTTTATTTTTAGTATATAATGATTAATGCAATAATAATTTTATATTGATGAAATTGGAGATATTTTTATTCCACTGGGTTTTATCGTCAAGCTCAATTAAATGTAATAATCTTGCGAACTGTTCGTGAAAAATTCGAAAGTATTCTATAAAATTTTCGTTACAGCATTTAAAATGTTTGAGAATTAACTTGCGAAATACTCCTTCCTTACAATGTTTGCACATTTAATTAGGTTTTCGTCTATTGTATATAAAGTTTATGCAGTTTATAATTCCATTCTTCTTTGGAGAGTAACAATTTTTATATTATTTTATTTACTTCGCATCAATAACAAATAATGTTAACCAAATAGAATAAGCATTCACGACCACAAGGAGATACCGTGCGCGCGCGAACGGCGACGGGCGGCTGGCGGGCGCGTCTCCTTATGTCCTCGGTATCGTGTGGCGGACCAGAGAAACGGCCGCCCAAGCAGCCCTTGCATTATAATAAATCAATTCCTCTACAAAAGTAATGTTTCTTGAGTAGAGATGTTATTATTTTAGTAAAAATATTTTTCCATTTCATTTCTAACCTTGAACACGCTCATTTCGATATATTTATTTTTGTAAGAAACATATTATTTTAGAATATCTTTTGAGTAATCACGTCTTATATGAGCGATCGAGTTCCGTATAGTTTTGTTTGCAGTTTAGAAGCGGACAAGTGAGTAAGTTCGTCAATTGAAGAATATGAAAATAATTCATTCGGCGTTTTTTAAGTGATCCTTCGTACTATTAAGTGATATTATTATAATTAATATTTTAGTTAACTGGAAATTTAATTACTATTGATGTGCTAATTACATCGAGCGACGATTTTAACATAAAGACTTATTATTTCATCTATCGTGCATTTATTTCGTTCATATGATAAGTAGATTCAACCAGTAATGCCAAAATGCTTACAGCTTACAGCACATTGTTCCAAAAAAAAAAGAATTCCGCAGGAATATTCCAACCATCGTATTCAATCAACAAATATTTTATACTTATATAAAACGTACAAAAATTTGAGTCAAAGAAGCTTGTACATAAATTATATTGTTATATTCAAACGATACGATTATCTAAATTTTTGAGGGCTAAAAGATATAGGACGATAAGATATATCTATATGATAAGAATCCATTTAATAAGAAATGTCTATTTAATATAACGTCATTAATCGTGGCTACGGAAACACATCTCTAATTTTAAATGACTGGGCTTCTTTACCCGCCGGATATTACGTCACAAATTAATAGATTTTTTAATAGAAGTTTGATTTCACAGTATATTAAGTCGTTAGTTTAAATGATTTATAAAAACGTCGCTTTAGCTTTAAGCAAAACTGGATGAAGAAACCAAACAATAAAGTGTGGAAATTATTAAACATAAACCAGTTATTTTAGACAATTAGTTTAACATTTAAATATCATGCGGATTAACTTATTTTGAACCGAGTTAATTTTATAAACCCCTATTAAATCCTTATCACTGTGTCAACCATTTTATGCTTAAATATTTAAATAAAAATGTAAATTAATAAATATATATATATATATATATATATATATATATATATATATATATATATATATATATAGGAATGATTGACAGACTACTATGACTACTATTTTCTTGACACTTAGAAATAACATGTTAATAAAGTAAATAGACTAGAAGTATTTACTTAAAATGGACAATTATTTTATGAATTACAAATCAGTCTGTCTGCCGCAGCCAGTCATTTCATTCGGAGGCTATTGGCACTATATAGATAACATTTGGATGGTAGGTGTCTTCTATGAACTGCTTATACTATGAAATAGTGGAGTTATAAAAAAAAGATTAGTGGTGGCACTCCATACGTGTAACTGACGGATGGAAAGAAATGAAGTGTAAAGTATCGTTAGATAGGTTTAAGACCTATAATATGTAGGTTATAAAATATTTTTTTAAGTCAATATTTGGTGATTTGCGCTTCTAAAAGTCTTAAAAGTGAGTGTCACCCCCCTCTAACTTTTCAACTAACGAAAAATGTGTAAAATTTTGAAAAACATTAAGGTAATAAAGGGACTTAAAATCAATTTTCGACAAAAATTAGTTTGAATAAGATATGTTGTGCAATTTTTGAGATATGGGATATTTTCGGTACCGACCGCAGCAATAATTTTGTTTTTCACAGTCCCTTTAAGAAATACAAACTCATAAGTTTAATATTGTTTGGTGCTACGAAACCCTTCGTGCGCGAGTCCGACTCCCACCGGACCGGTTTTATTTCATAATTCAACAGTTCCGGTGGTGGTGGAGAGAAAGACATGTATCCTGTTGATGTTTTAAGCAAATATATATATCCAGTGTTATACTATATTTCAAACTCCTACGTAAAATGGACTTACTTGGTTGTGATATACAATCGAACCGATGGACATGTAAATGATATTATAAGGTTCGTTTTTTTATATACGGAGCACTAAAAATTAGACATAGATCTCAATTTTTAAAATATAAAATTAGCATTAATTGTTGATGGTACGTGTTTGATGAAGATAACGTTATAGTATGAAATTTCATCATGTATGCATTGTTCACCTACCTTCTAAGAACATGAAAAAATAAATGCCTAGAATCAAAATCTACTTTTCCCACAGAAATAGTGTTAATTAATTACGATTTGTTTTTGCAAATTTAAATAACTATTGCCTATACCAATTGTATTAAAATAATTATCTAAGGTAACCTTTAAAAAAAGGGTTAATTCAGATTATTAAAGACATTTCGTATAATGCAAAGTACCTATGTACTTTATACGTACACTTATTTAATTATTTACTCACTCTTATGGTGACATTGCAGTTCTTATCCCCGTTATAATAATAACGATAACAAGGCTATTCATTTCATAAATTTAATTAATTACAATATTTAACTATGACACATTCCAAACAATTTATTCTCACTCCTCATAAACATATCCATACTCTGACGCAGTCGCGCTCAGGTGGTTGAGTAATTGTATATCGCGCAAATGTGGGGAATTTTGATATAATTCGGTTGTAGATGTAGTGTAGGTAGTTTTTACATTCGAAGAGCGAGAATCTTTGCAATATATACTATTACATAAAAACATTAATCATCTAATTATATATATATATATATATATATATATATATATATATATATATATATATATATATAGTATAGCCCACATAAGTAAGCAACCTGCTTATACAAAATTTATAACATCCATTTTTGCGGCTACGCTCGCTTATAAGTTACGATATTCACAACCACCAAGATTGACGATTAAATTAGAAAATCTCTCTCTCTCTCTTCCCAATTTCGCTGCCATCGTCACTACATCTACAACACTTTGTGCCTCTCTACAATACTTTGTGCCTCTCATCGTCACTACATCTACAACACTTTGTGCCTCTCTACGTTTAAGGACGTGTCTCACAAATGTCCACATAGCTCGGTAGTCAATGTTTTATACATAAAAAACTCTCCTTTCTGGATAAAAATTCTATAACAATGAAAGTTACGTGAAAAAATCAACTTAAGGAGCTTAACCTATAAGCGGACAAACATATACACGTTGCAGTATATTTGGTAACTTGATGTAGCACCAATACATAAGCACAAAAGTAATTGTTTAAATTTCCAAGATCACAAAGATGACAACTCGTGGCCATAGTTCCTAAGAGCTTATATTATTTTCGAAGTAAAAGAATTTGCAATTATTAACGTTTTTGTCACTGTTCTCGCAGTTACTTTGTGTGGTGCTAATGTTGATGTGTGCATGTATACGCAGGCGTAGCCGCGTCCACCGATGAACACAAAAGCATACCCGCAGAAGCGGAATAATCGTGTACACGTTAACGTAAGACTCTTTACAGTCTTTACCTTTTTAACCACTGTATTCACATTTCAAACTAAACACTAAACACATCTCCGACAATAATGGCTTCGACACAATACGTATAAACTCTTTTAACGCCTCGATTGTTGCACGCATGAATAATTGTACCTTTGAAAACCTTTGACACCTACGGTATAGAGTTGCGGGCACGAACTCGATCAATAGCCGAATAAACATTAAACTCTACAACTTGTCTGCAACGAGTCAAATGCACGTATTCCAAACAATGCTTGTATGTGATGTGTAAATAAGAGAGACAATGTAATGGATCTTCATGTCCAAAGTTTAACTCGTTATGAATCGTTCACACGAAGTGCTTTTGCGATTTACCAAAAAAAATATTATCAAAATATTTGTTTAAAATAGTTTTCGATTAATTAATTTATAATAATTATATTAATTAATTATATTATTTACGTTTATTTGACCAGTTTTATTTATCTGCATTAGATATATATATATATATATACACACGTATATATGTATAAATATGTATACTTATAGGCATTCCTCAAAAACCTTTCTCGACCTCTTTCAGTTTACTTATAAACACATGTATATATTTACTATTACAGTCCATTCACGATCCTTATTTTCTGACGCTAAGTGGCGGCTGGAATTTGTTTCCACATTTATATTTGATTTGTCTATGTAGTTCATCTCTATTAAGAAACCTATTCTTTATTTATCTTGAGAATGCTTCAATATGATATTGTTATTTAATGGATTTCATCGGATATAAGTTTTTAAAAGTTTCGGCACACTCATTGTCGCCGCAATCTCTGTAAAATTTATTGTGAAGATGTTTCCCTTTTATACTATTTCTGAAAGTGGTTACCAGCTTTTGGCATAACGTATTATTCTGCTCATTTCATTTTTTCATAGTTGAGTTGAAACAACGTCTGCTCTTAGTAAGTTGGGATTGTATTGACGATATGCTCCGATATGTCGTAAAACTTTTGTGGACTTCATTGTTTTCTAATGCCGAAATCCTTTACTGTCAAAAGATACGTCTACCGGAATTCTTGATCGTCAAATTATACTTCAAATCAATCAATGGTTCCAGAACATAGTATTTGAGTTTTAAAAAGCGATTAAACATGCTAATCTAACAAGTTTTGCAATTGATCAGTAAAACATTCCAAATTGTGCGCCCATCTGATGCCTAGTGTGCCGCATAGAGTAATGGTTACATTCATATACAAAGTGTAGAGGAGAAAAGTATTTTTATTAAACAATAATACCATATCACACAAGTATTTTTGAAGAAAATAAGCTGCATAATTTACATGAATTTTATTAGCATATAGACAATGTTGCCAGATTAATAAAATTGCTTTCGAGTATTTCTGGTAGAGAAGAAGAGTCTCGTTGAAATTTTAATGGGACACTATTTATTCATAAATTGGATTTAAATTTCCTAGTGGTAAAGTGAAGAAAATCACGATGGCTACAAACTTCACATTTATTTCTGCTTTTTATTAATGGGTAATTCAAAAATTACTTAAACCACTCCATGGAGTAATTCTGACACTCACGTTCTTATTAAAAAACTGCCGTCAATCATGTGAATATTGCAAATATTTGTAACAAGGGTCATCCGCCGTGAGGTCGCGCGAAGTCAAAAGTGATCTTCGAAGAACGGTATAAACGTGGTTGCCGTAGGATGGTGAAATGAGCGATCGGCACTAAGCACTCGGCACGGGAGGCGGTCGGCCTGCAATCAGCGACCACGTTGAGTTCGACCGCCGCTTCGTTATCGCTCGAGGTCAGCACAACGTCGCACGTCCAATTGTGCGACCGCCACACTGACGTGATCTGTCGCGCTTTAACTAACATCTGGCTCTGAAGAGCGTGTCTGCGACCTGACACGATTATTTTCGCTACGTGGCATTTTAATCCCTTCGCTTTTGTTACTGTAATGTAGGCTTGGCTTTCGTTTGTATTTAGTTTCAATTTATCGATGGTATTCACAGCCACGTCGAATACTCAATAGGTGGTGGTGTATCACGTAGGTGGTCACACTTTTTTGTTTAGTGTTGATAGTCAGATTGAACAGTTATTTACAGTGATTATAAATATTGCAATATATAATATTTCACTATTGTTACACCTCAGTTGCCTCATGCAAATATGTGCAATTTACACACATAAAACAGAAAATGCCCGTATTCTATTTGTTTTTTGAGGTATCAAGTAACGTACTTCCACTAAGTTATGAAAGATGGTAGTACAGTACTGTGTATTTGCTGAACGTGTTAAGTGATTAATTTTCACGTTACGAAAGGTGTCATTCTGTAAGTGGAATGATTAGCCAGGGTACTAAAGCATAAAATTAGTCACTAATAATAAGGACTAAGTTCATGAAAATTGCCCGGAAACATATACGCTATAAAACCGAATTCAGAAACCACGTCTGAGTTTGGCCCTTTCACTGACCCTGCGGGAAAGTTACTTTATTAATATAAAATATATCTATTAAAAGCTTATCAGCAGAACTTATCGTCATAAGAAGACGGGCTCCCCACAATAACACATATAAGGAAGAAGGCAGGGCCGAGACATATCTCTTGGCTAATGGAAGTGATACATGATAAATAGATCGGCGATAGGCTCGTCCGATATCTTTGCTGATAAGTCCCTAAGTATTCCATTCAACTCAATCTATTTATTATCATATCTCGCTTTGATATTTATTTGATATGCCGCAGAGGGGTAAATTATTGGAGTAAAGATGTCATGTCATCGTTCCACGGGGATCGGACACAATGCGTTAATGGCTTAGCAGATAGCTACAGATGTAGTAATAATTGTATGGTGGTGTGTCGCGCTCTCGATGTTATTTATGGACGACCAATTTGACGTGTAGAATGATAATGGACGGGTCATGTAAAATATATCTTTGATAGCCACTATCGATCTTATGTTAGATATCTTAAGATTTTTTTTCAGTCTATATTGCTAACGATTAGCAACGAATTTAAATGTAAGTTTTAAACCATTTCCTTCTCAACTTTAAGGGCGTATGATTTATATATTTAGATGTACATATATATATATATATATATATATATATATATATATATATATATATATATATATATATATACATATATATATATATATATATATATATATATATATATATATCTATATATATCTATATTGTGGATGATTAATTATCTAAAATATTTTTTATAATTTATTTAAATACTAGTTGAAATATTGCAAATCACACAATATATAAGTAAACCTTAAAAAATGAAAGAGCTTACACATTTCTCATAACATGCCACAACATACATGAATATTTGGCATGAATGAATACTTTGTAAGTGATATTGTTACCATCAATCCAAAAAATGTTTTCAAATTTGAAGCTTTGACTTGACTTTCCATATGAGTTTTCGAGTCTTCATATATTATTTTATATTCTGTTTATTGTTAAAACGCTTCCTCACTAATTATTCATGAAATACAATTTGAAATGACAATTTGTTAGCACCAAAAACGATGTGGTATTTTAGCCCAAATTACAGATGCACAAATTTCTAACCCAACTCGGGTTAAGTAAAATTTTGATTAACATAACTCAATTGTGTCGTGATTCGTAGACTTGTATACGCGACGTCTATAACTATTTTATACAGAGTTATTATTAAGCTTGATTTCTTTGTTGAGCATTGATCCATTAGGACCAAAGTTATTTAAAATAATGATTAAAACAATATGAATCGTTTTTAGATAAACAAAAACTATATTATACAGTTCACACTCTGAATAAAACCACAAATAATGAAAACTGCATGAAAAGTATTAGATATGAAGAAAAATCTTGTATAACTTCCTTTGATTTTGGTTAATTTAGGTATAAATGTGAATGTTCTTCCAATATAAATCTAGGCCAAGGCGCACTTTTACCGCTTGAATAATAATTGAATTATGCACTATTATTACACTTCTGTAGTCGAAATGGGAGTCGATCAATTCGTTGACGTGAATTTTCACCAGTTCTTTGAAATTTAATTTTGTGCTATGTAATGCATGACATGATGGCTAGTAAATGACATTGGCATAAGACCTATAGACCGTAGCTCAGAGCTTCGCCTGGCTAATCTTTAGTTACGGATTCAAATATTTTAAAGGGCGGTATTTAGATTACATTTGCTTGTTGAACTTACAGGTAAGCATTTTATTCAGAATTGCTTCATTATTTTGTTGATGACACAGAAACATTAATGAAATGTTTATTATTAATAAATTAATGAAACTTTTCCAATAATTTCATTCAAAATTTTGCTGTTTTTAATAGTATAGTTTGAGAAGATTCTGTTTCCCCTATCGCGTTTAGCTGATCATTATCAGTTTAACTGACGGGATCCGATTTTGACGAAATTATCTTATTTTGAGATTGAAATTATCAAAACACAAATGATTAAACATAAACTCATAACATGTCGCGCGTATAACATTTAAATTTGAAATTCAATATAAAGTTACAAAAAAATGGTCCTGTTGTAAAGAAGCCAATATAAAAATTAACCAATTTCATTTTTTATTTAAATTTTAATTAAATTATAAAATTATCCATATGGAGGGAATTTTTTTGTTTATTAAAATAAGTAAAAAATCAATCCAAGTAAAGTTTAGAATAAAACTTACTTTTATTTAAGTGAAATAAAATGTTCATTGATTTTATTAAACAACAATTACATATTTCCCAAAAAACTATGGATTCAAGTGAATGTAATTTGCCTCGTCCATTTTGGTTTTAATAGTATTTATGTATGCAGTATCTTGTCGAACAACAACTGGTTGTGTTTCCAATCGATGAATGTATTATATCATTGAAATAAAAAATGAATATTTGTATATTATTTTTATTATTGTTATGTCCTTTAAGAGGTTTAATATAGTATTAGAAAGCATATACATCGGGGAAAGGATGTTATTATAAAAATCTACGGAGCCAATAATAAAGGGGCGATTGATTACTTTTGGTTAAAATACGTTAAAAGATAAGGAATAGTTTAAACGGTCGGAATAATTAAATGAGTATGTTTTATGGTTGCTCAAATTAAGTGAGTACGTATACTGAGTTAAATCATTGCTTTAGTGAGGCTGCCTCTTAAAAAGTATACATAATTTCAAATATTTCATTCAATAGTGGAATAAGCAAGCCAATGGTCGGATATTTATTGTGCTTAAAATTATGATCAATAATGCTTCGTTGAAGATAGTAATATAACAAAAATTCATATAACAATACAACCGAGGAGAAAATGGGTCGCCATGTTACTCAATATAATGGTAAAAAATCCTGATTTTGGCCCGGATCCTGATATTTTAATAATTCTCGCGGAGTAAATCCATATCTTTCAACTAATTCAGTAGAAAATTTAATAAATTAATTCCAATTATTCTAAAACTTTATTCATTGCCTATAAATATTAATATTTTTTCGGCTATTGATTTATTATTAATAAAAAATAGAATTAATTCAAAATACGGTTTTTGTAGGTAATGTAATTATGTTTTTATAAAATTATCATGTGTTGGAACACATTTTCAAAATCTAAGTATTTAAATTGATCTCATATTTTATTTGTATCACTTTTCCAAAATATGAATATATTTATTTAGGATTAAACATTGATTCAAACAGAATTCGATATAAAACACATAGAATAAAACACATAGAGTAATAAAAACCATGATCCAGACGTGACAAATATATTTAAATATTTAATGAAATACTTGCTAAGTTTGAGTATAACTCGCGCTACAAGGATTTCGTAGAATATAAACTCTTAAGCCTACACGTCCTATGTAGTTAGTTAATTCATTTTTTTACAAATGTTAGATAATATTATTCCTCATGATGCATATATATATATATATATATATATATATATATATATATATATATATATGTATGTATTGGCTAGCATATCTTTATAAATGTACATATTAAAATACAAAGTAATCTTTGCAGCTGACTTAATTCATTTGTATGGATTTCTACGAACTTTTCACAGACACGACTACATGTTCTAAGTTGGTCGAATATTACTCGTAAAATAGTAGGGCCTATTTAGCTGTGATCATTTTCCTTTAAATTTCGTTATATGTACAGCCATTGTAAAAACTTTTTAGATATACAAAAATAGCAGTTTAGCAAGTAGGCGGTGGTGAAATTTAACTCTAACAAAAAGGACAATTTAAAAGCTTAATATTTCGTAAACGGATCCTCGTCTCGAAAAAATGTTTATGAGATTACACCAATATTTTTAGACCTATTCAACGTTAACCTATTCAATGGGGTATACAAATAAATCACCCCATTTTACATCTAGGGCAAGTATTGTAATTTGTTTAAGAGGTTATTTTATAACTTTGTTATAAATATGTTTAACCATGCCAAACTTTATATTTACATCACTAACGGTCTGCGAATAAAACGGCTTTGATATACGTTTGGACACGGCAAACCTATAAGGGTTCCTAGTTTGGTGGAGAAATCCTAAAAAACATATTTAAGTATTGTTTTTCATTGCGATAAATTTACCTTTGTTCGTTATTCAGAAGACACTTGCGCTCCTGGCGCGCCACACCGCCGCCACATGAACGCGAGCACGGCGTCCATTCGCCCCAAGCGCTCCATCCTGACTCCGAAAGTGGTTGGTCCTGGTGATCAATTAAATTGCACATAATATCGACGACATTTTTTGAGTTCAAAATAAATAAAACTAACCTTCTAAATTTTACTTGAATATTTAGTTAAAAATTAATTTAAATGCAATAACTGTTTCACTAAAAATTATTTGAGAGAAACGTTTATTATTGTTACGAATATTTATTAAAAAGGTACTAATTCTTTAAACTAACATTTACCTGTATGTTAGACAGAGAAGGTTCAGCGTCAATGTGTAATATAAACTCCAGAACCGTTAGCGATCTGAAATAAAAGGGTAATAAATTTAAATATGTCCGTAGGGTACATACAGTGTTACGACACACCAAACAATTGTGTCCATTTTTTAGGAAACAATTGCAACTGCATCAAATCCGTCTATCCGTACATCCGTCCGTCTGTCACACCTATGAGTTTTTATAGTTTTAAAACTTTATGTATGGAATTTTGCAGTTAAATACTTGCGATGAATGCTTGGCTAAATATTTAAAAAATGTTCATTACATCTGTCCAAACATGTACATCCCCATACACAATGTACCTAAATTATTTTCTTGTGAAGTCTGTTGAACGGAATATTAATAGACAAGTTAAAAAATAAAATTGGGTTTCATTTACTGTTTTCAATTTTTAGAATTCAGTGCCTTAGAACAACAATATATAGCCCTTATAAGATAACTTGGTCTCCATTAGACTGTCACAACCATTTCTCTTAGGATTTGCATTTCATCTCTCTGAGGATATTGAGAATTACGATACGATAAAGCATATTAATTCACATGCATCTCGATACTTAAAAACATTGACGTGGGTAAAATAATATAAAAACTACATTCTTTTAGTACAGTAAACTTTCACCTATACTCAAAGTACCTATTGCTGAATACTTATTAAACATTCCCAATTTTTATATGTCACAACTTTACCAAAAATATGCTGGAATACTCCTTCCAAACCCTATCTATTAACAGAGGCCAAGTATAAGTCACCATATTTATACATCGTTTTGTTGCACATACTGATATCGTCACTACTCTTCAATCTCTTACTTCTCTTCGTCTCATTTATCTTGTCGATGTTACGTGTCTTTTAAGAAGTCTTGGGATGCAATATCCATATTTATCTAAAATATTGTTTCTAAAGCTACTCTTAAATTGCATCTTAGAAGCACTAACTCCAAAAATATTTGTAAGCAAACGGATGAACTGGCGCAAGGGATTGGTACTGTCGACGATATACCAGCCGCAAGGTATAGCGTATTCGAACACTTCCGCGGAAGACCAGACGTACACATTCATGACGCATGTATCATGTACAAAAATATCTTCTGATACCCAAACCAACTCAAAAAATATATTACAATAACTTATAAATTAAATAAATGATAACAATTACCAAATACATTGAATATTGGGTAATTAGAAGATTTTATAATGAATATTTTATATTACTTAGAATGTTGTATTTTTAATTAGCATAACTGGGAAAAGCTCTGAGAATGAAATATTCAATGAAAACAATTTTTTAAACTTATGATGAATAAAACTATCAAGCAATTCCGATAATAAAACTATCAAACTATCAAGGGTTCCGTACACGCTTAAGTTTTTATAAACAGAAATTTTATGTACTCTTAGTACATAATATTTCTATTAAACTATCTCTCTATTATTATCTGCCTATATATATTGCCTACTAAATCTTTCGCAGGCGTAAAACATGGTGGACATTTCAAAAATTACAAGATCTCGGATAATCGCCATAGTTTCAGTCATAATTATCAGGAAAACTTTAAACAAAGTCCTGTAAAAAGTTATAATTTTAACTTTTGTAATTTGGGAAATAAAGGGCGTAGGAAATATTTTTATGTACATTTTCAGTAATATTTCTACAACTTACTCACATGAAATTCTAAAAAAAGATAGGGCATCCTTGCCAACTCACTCTTTCAATGGAAACTGTACGAGCTGCCCCTTCCGGTTTCACCTGAGTAAAAATGAGACGACGATTGTATTTCGTAATTATTAACGGGAAATCTATTAATAGAGTTCCAATGGTTTATTATTTACTAATAGTCCCCCAGTAGTCGAAATTCGATTGAACGTTATTGAGGTTCTTTTGTCAAAGAGTATACCTTTATAATCATTACACATATATATATATATATATATATATATATATATATATATATATATATATATATATATATATATAAATATAAATATATTTTCTTTCTTTTTTTTTTAATTTTTGATATATTATGTATAAAGTATGTATAAATACGTCATCAGCATGTGTTGTTTGCCTTAATTACCTGCAATACCTATGAAATAATGTTACTAAATCTGACATTTAAAAATTGTTTGGGACAATCTCTTCTCTGTGCTACTGTTTGAGCACAGACTATTATGTATTTGATATTGACAGTATGAACGTAAACAATTAATTTTAATGTATTTGTAATATATAATTTAATGTATTTGTAACACATATTATATATAACAGTTAGCTTTCTGCACTCTTTCTTCATATAAACTTTAGCTATGCCAAATCTCACACTACTCCGTGCGCGCAATACGCTTATAAAGGGGTACAAAGTTTTATTTTCACGTATTAATATATGTATAGATTCTTTGCATTAGTTGAGTGCACTGTACGGCTCAATCATATAACATAGAGATGCTTATAAGGAACAAATATGTTATATATTTCATTGTCGTGTACAAGTTGCAAATATTATTTTATCCTAAAAGTTTAGTTTCCCTAATTCAATAACCATAGAAGTGTTTATGGTCTCAATTTGCAATAGAAAATGGATCAAAACAGATTGTCTTTAATCATTAACAATTTGTTTTGTTTGTACAATTATCTGAATTTTCATATTGCTTACAATATATCCATACATATATTTATGCAGCTATAATGATAAAACTAATCATAAGTGGCTTTAAAGGCTGGTATATTGTTTAAACTCACTTGGCCTACACGTATTAAACATTTGATTTAGCTTTTATATGATGATGAGCACACAACGTCCATCTGAGTACTATGAACTATATGATGGTGAAAGTTTCATATGGTTTGTTATAAAAAAATAATAAAAATAAAATTTTCCTTTTTTATGAAATTAATAAAAACAAGAGGCACCCCTCAATAACTGTAACTATCGGAGAGGTGTTATTTTATCAAGTGTTACAAATAAAATATACGAGAATCAAACCCCATAACATAGTAAAATATTGTGTCTTATGTATATATATGTGTGTGTGTGTATATACACACACACGCGCGCGCGCACACGCACACGCACACGCACACGCACACGCACAAGCACACGCACACGCACATGCACATGCACACGCACACGCACACGCACACGCACACACACATACACACACACACACACATATATATATATATATATATATATATATATGTTTAGCTCTAAAATTGTTATCCTCCTTCCAAACTAATAAATATAAATGTGAAACTTGGGATGCTTGTGATTCTATAAAATGTGGTGTAAATATAGTTCCTAACTGAAATAACATATCGTTTAACCTGAGAAATATAACTCCTGCAGTGTTTCGACTCCATAATAAAAAAAATTAACGGTGCGATACGTCTATAGGTGATGATGTAATGTATATATTAAATAAGTTACCAATATCTCGTCTCGAGAGATCAAAACCTGCCAGTAAATCTCTTTGCATTTATCGAAAATACACGAAGTCGAAGCTGCATATGAAAGCTGGTTATTCATTCAAATTTACAAAACTGCAAACCTTACAATTACTTACTTATATACACTTGTATCTTTCATATTGTGGCGTTATCGTTATTATTATTTTATTTTATTTTTGAACATATCCAGTACAAACAATGCGAAAAAATCAAAGAGAATTTTTTAACCGTTTCCCAAAAAAAATGTTTACAATTTTTTTTTTCTACGGGAGATACCCGAAATTTGGATATGAAAACAATTAAAAAAGATCGCTCAAATTTAAAATAACCCGTACGGCCACGATGCACTTACTTTCTCTTGACAGGTAGGCCTGGATGTACGAGTGTGTCTTTGTGATATCGCAGTGAAATTGTTTTGTTTTATACTTGGGCTTATTAGCATTGTAGGACTTATAAAATGCTAATCATTGGTCGTAAATTTTAGTTATGTCAAAATAATATAAAGAACAAAATACTCTTAAGGAAATCAAACCGAAAATCTTACTCGTAAGAGTAAAAATCAGAATACGTAGTGAGAAAAAGCAATTTAATTGAAGGTTACCTTTTCAATCTATAGTCGTCAAATTATTAGATTAAAATATGCCTATTTGTTACACGGAATTCAAATATTTTTTACCCAAAACCTATTATGTAAAATTTACGAACTTCTTTGCAAAGTCTTTTAACAAAATATGTAGCACAAAATTTTCTATTTTTAACATTAATAATATTAATTTTGGTATTATAATTTAATATGAAAATATTAATCCCTTAGAGGTCATTTTTTGGGGGAGCCATCGATCCTATGTTAGGTTAAAAATGTCAATAACATTAATTGGTAAATTCTTGGGATGAAGAACTTGGATAACTTTACATCAGAATAACTTGATCAGTAATCCTATAATTCGAGAGAAATATTTTACATATAGCTAACTAGCGATTCAATCGACAACATAATCTGACCACAGCACCTAAAAATAATTAAAAAACGTTTGATAATGTAGCGATAGCGTCGTTTCTTAGCTGACATTTGAAGTATTTAACGCAGAGCAATGTAACTCGGTGATCGTATTCTCCGATACAGCCGTGATCATCCAAAGCCTCCCCGAAGGTTATGTAGGAATGTATAATATCGCGCGTCTGTGTGCGGTGCATCACGTGTCCGCTCCACGTAACGGTTAGTTATTATAAATAGGATCAAGTTGACAGGAGACTCTCGTGGACTCGGGATGGACTTATTTTCTATTTATATTTAGTTGATGAATATGATTTTGTATTTAATATTAATTATCTAAATGTTAAATTTATAAACAATATAATAGAAGATATTTCAATATAAATATAATTTCTACCTATTAGTTCAAAGCAACATGCGATCTCATAAAGCGAAAGAGGGTCCGATGATTGAACATTCTATCCCTCGCTGCATCCTTCGCTTGCTTTCTACCCTAATACCTATCACTCTCTATTTATATTCTTACCATTTTATTAGGGATAACAATGAAATTATATTTTGTTGAATATTTCGAAGAATTTCTCACACTTGTTACTTCTTGCTTTTATTACCCCAGTTACTCCATATTCATTAATTTTGTAGCATACTTTGTCTTGGTCTTCCTCACAAACTCACTTTCTACTTTAACAAATTCGCATCGAGAATTATCAAAATAATAAGTCAGTTTACGGGAACGAGAATTCATAACATAACATATAAAATATTCATTACAAAAATAATTACTACCGTTAACATTATTTAAAAAACGCCCCGTTTTATAAGAATGTGGTAATAAAATTCTAGGCGGAAATGTTAAACATCAACGATCGTGATGAAGAACCTAAAATCTCCACCGTCTATATTCGGTTTTTTTCCATTTTTATTCTACATATTTTTACGATTTGCACTTATCATAATTATACCTGAAATAGTTGGTACAGAGAACTATTCCGCTCTGTGGTACTACGTATCAGAATTCCATTTTATATTTTTGCGATTTTATTCCATTTTTGGCTGTTTCATTAGAAAATTCTCCGTTTTTTTATTTTCAGTATATTTACTCTTCGATAATTGTTAACTGTGTTACTGTCTGTAAATATTATCTAATGATTATGTTAGGCAGTAATTTTGTTTTCTCTTCTTCTAATTTTGTCTCAATTATTCCAGTCATAAAATTCTGAATACATTTTTTACCAGGATTCGTGATAATTACAGTGTACTACCGCCAGTAGCTTTAATGTTGTTACAAGAACCAAGTACAAACAAAAGAAACCTTTAAGAGTCAAGTATATCCACATACATATAGAGGTCAGCCTTGATCGCTGATTCTAGAAATATGAAATTTGAAAGGTACGAGTAGGTCCTTTTAGGATGTAGGCAGCAACTATGAAAATATTTATGAATAGTTTCGTAGTTTCTTAAAAATAAGGTTTGAAGTTTACACAAAAATGTTTCGTGACACGAAAACTTGAAAAACTAAATACTTCTGAAGTAACATGCTTTTTTAAAATGTCTTTACATAAAACGCAAGTGCTACAAAGATAAAAAAATTGTATCTATTTTTCATCATGTAGGTATCTATTAAAAATATGTTAAAACAATAGCCTCCAAGGGTCAAAAAGCATTTATTAATTTTTACAAAATGATTATAAATCATGAAAATTGTTGACACTATTTACTACTGACCTTTGAAAATGAAAGGAAATGAAAAAAACATACAGCAGTCGAAATAGTAAACCTACAAAGATACAATTTAGGCAATATCTTCCTTTTAAGATGAAGTTTTGCAAAAGGCAAGGAATTTCAATAAGGACTCTATAGGGTGGTTAAAAGGAGGGTCGATGTTTGTTTTCACGAGTGAATTTATTAATTAACAAAACAAATGACTACTGTTATGCAATATGACAGCTATTAAACGGCATATTGATTTTTTTAATGTTGAGACTTAATTTAATAAATGTATACTCGACGAAGTGGTGTATGAACATATTTATATTTGTGTGTCTGTAAATTGTGGTATTTGAATTTACTTCACTTAGCCACTTAGAAAGTGTAACGATTAAATTGAGGCGGATGAAATAATTCATTATTTTCAAGCCAATACTTTCCACGATATAAGGGCTGTTATGTTTAGTTTAATGATTCCATAAATAACGCATCGCGAGCGCATTCTCGCCGCCGCGCCGAGTGCAGCCACTCGTCGCGCGTCGCGCCTCGTTACTGCTCGAGGACCTGCCGCCCTTTTAATAACATCACCTCGTAATGCGTCGATAGGACATGTAGGTCGGACGCTTTTACAGTGCTACGTGTTGTGATAATGTCAGGACTCGCATGCCTCGCTGAGTTCATTACGAGCTGATTTTATAAAGAAAATAATATTGGAAATTTGAGTATTGTTACATCCGTACAATACTCATATATATTTTTTCAACATTTCTTATGTTTGTTTCAGAGATTTACATGCTTGGAAAGGTACATTAAAAATTATTTTTACTAATTGAGATCTCCATATAAAATTTATACATATAATAAAATTGGAATAAATGAAAGTTACCAGTCGAAGTTACGTTTCAATATCAATAGCTGTTGACAAGTATCAACTCTGCACTGAAGGCGATATGATGACAACTCGTGGGGTATCCACTACGTTATTTTGAAACTTTTCCCAATTCATGCAGACGTGTTTCTGTGATGCCATGACTGCAGTGTAGCTCATTTGTCAATTGAAGAATTGTCAGTCGAGAATCCTCCTCAATCAGACGTTGTAATCGTTTAAAGTCCAATTCAACAGGACGTCCGGTACGAGTTTCGTCCTCAAGACCGTAGTCCTCGTTCCTGAACTTTCTAAATCAAATCTTTACCGTCACATAAGACATCGTGGATTCGCCCATCGCATGGCATATATTATTTGTGGCAGTCTTTGCATCGTGATGATCTTTGACCCAGACGAAATTCGTAAAGTAATAGAATATTTTATGTAATTCACTTAAAGCTTCGGCGCTGTTGTCAAATGACTGCACTTTTGCCGATTTATATCCGACAGTAAAACCTTCTAGAAGTTTCGAGAATCTTTCTAGAAAGTCCCGAAGTTGTGACTAAAAACTCATTATTGGGAAACATTGTTTTCCGAAATTAACATCTGGCAAGGAGGCAAGAAATATACTTCTTTCTAGTAATGCAGAATAATTTTTATATTTACATTGTCAATTGCTTAATTATTTGCTTTAAATTACCACTCTCTTTTAGAAAGTATAGTTTATTTCTGTAACACCAGGTCCATTTCCGTCGTAACTAAATAATACCAGGTTCTTTACTGATTTTAAATTAAGTTACCGTTACAAAGTATGTGATATAGGACGTGGTATAGATATTAATTCATCAGGTTTAAAAAAATTTCCAAAAGGGACTTAAAAGAACATGTTATTTTTTCTAAAAGTTTCAGAAATTTTTTTTTCTTTCAGAGGCACACTTATATTTTAAAGATTTGAGAATAATTATTACAATCATAATGTAGCAGTAGCCTTTGAAAGGAAAACATAATATTAATAAATGGTAAGTGATAATCCAGATGGTGAGTTTTCTAAGAGTATAGTGAGAAAATAAGCATACCGTAGTGCACTATTTCATGGTGCCGTTACTTTTATTGCATGCGTTACAGGAATAGTTATTATTTCGTTTTTATTTTATAACACTCGTCAATTCGTTAAGGTTAAGTCGTCAACGCGATGTTGTATTTCATAGGTATAATTACGCCCCATGGTTTTATCTATTTTTAAATTGATTTGACTACAAATGACTATTTTTTAAAATCGAGTAAAACCTATTGAAATAACAATTTGCCAAGTTCAAATATGAAAGTTACGTTAAACACTTAAAAGTACTATCTTAAAATACTATTTATAAATTCCACATAAAGAAATTACTTGGAACTTGACTTTGATTTTAACTTCTTTAACAGCTCGCATGCTAATCTAAAGGGAACTTCTTTCTTTTTTTAACATTTATGTTTTTAATAATATTTCATGACGTGTGTTGATAACCTATAAATTATTATCCTAACAAATACCACCCGGTCTTAAAACCTAACCGAAAAACCTAACCGAATATAATGCAAAACCTAACCGAACGTAATCCAATATATTGAAACAAAATCCAACCTCAACTAACTAACTATTCAAGCTAATCCAACTTAACCCGACGTAACCCAACCTGACTCGATCCAACCTAACTTGTAATCTTAAGTTCTATTAGTCTAGGTTCCACGAACTTTAAAACAATATTTATGAAATTTAAAATAAATTGCAGTGTCTTACTAGAATGTGTAATGTTTCAGCCTCGCACATCAAATATATCTCGAGTTAGGAAGGTGTTAAATGTAGTTCGAAATTCTTCGTGTAAATATACAGACGGTGCGTGACCAGCTGTCACTTGCATGAGCTCTGCCACCCGCATAGAACTGTGTGAACTATATGAAAGGTACATAGAAGAACAACAAAAAGGAGGAAGTGTCCTATCCATATTGAAGGCCGAACAATCGCCCACCCTCAGTGTTTAACAGATAGCCGAATCAAATTGGCGAATCTCAATAAATTCGGCATTAATTTCTATGACAAGTCACTCGTAACCTCTGGCTGTGATTCTGTCATATTGACAAGTGAGCTCTATTAGACGGCGAAGGTCAAGCAGTAATAGGCATTCCGCGAGTCGACGAACTTATGGCGCCAGCTGGGACGACAAAAACTATTAAATTAATGAATGCTATAACATTTCACGCCTCGGAATGTGCGCGGTGACGGACGCGGGTCGTCTTTAGACACATCTTCAATGGCGCAAAATTGACTTCATTTACGAATTTGTAATAAACGTAAATAAGGCGCCGGCGTCGGTATGCGTCGCCGGCGGTCACGTCATTCGTACGCACTTGTTATTTTATCTTCCACGAACCTTTCTGTTTTATATTGACAAGCACGGGTAGTACTCGCATTATGTAGCTCCATTTACAGTCAGGGATTTAAAAATATTTAAGGTCGCATAGTACTTCTCTTAAACTATTTACATATATAATTTTGCTCAACATATATATATATTTCCTACATAATCTTAAAAAACATGGTGCATATATCGCAAAAGTTATAAGATTTCGAATAATCGATAAAGTTTTGCTACAACCTTTGAATATAGTTACTCATTTTATTTTATACACCTGTTTTTTTCATAATTTAAGATTCTGTAGGTGCGGAAGTAAATGCGGAAGAACATATTTCTTGCGTATTTTTCAGTACACATCTGAAAATACCTAAAATTATGAAAGAGAAATAGCTTTGACACCATTTTTGTTAGCCACTTCAACCGATACCACACACTGTATATGAAATTAAAAGAAATTTGTCGTATGCTTAATTTACATCATAAATCTTGAAAGAACCAACTGTGTCTCTACCGGAAATATGTTTCACCATTCAATTTCTTAAGTATTAGCTGAATCTAAAGTGTACAGCACTACCGTACTAACACATTAGAAATAAATGGTATACGGAATGTTTTTTTAAAGATTATATTGGAATGACTTTTTTACAAAAAAATATAAGATAGGGCATACCCATATAATAATAATAAAATTGAGGATGTAACTTTGATTAAACTCTTCTATCTTTACAGAAATAATTGATAATTTTAATAAATGAATAAGGAAATTAATACATTATATTCTGTTGATATGGTTTTAGTATTTATAAGTTTAGTTTGGTAATAAAGTTTAGGCTATTACAAATAAGATAACATGTAATAATTATAATGTTCACATAGAGTTTCATTTGATATTTTATAATTATCGTTTAAATATAGGAGAGACATTATTATATGTTTTCATTAGTTGTTTTTTTTTCAATTTTTACATTTAATTATTATTTAATGTTAAGAGAAAATTTAAGCATCTTTGTTGGGTCTTATGAATAAATCACGGAAAATTTAGAATAGCATGCGAAGCCACAAGTGAAATTAATCAAGTGAGTTCTTTTCGGGTCAAATTTGATGTAAATATTTTTTTACGAATAGGTGATAAAATGAAAATAAGCATAATACTACAAAATTAGTGATTAAAATATAGGATAATTTATATTAACTTTATTTAGCTATTATTAATATGAATTGTGACTCACAAGTAGTCAGCAGTAAGTAGTGTATTAGTCTACGACAACATTATTTTATGTAAGTACCTATCAAAATGCCTTTCTGCATTATGGCAGACAGTTTTAACAATATGGCTGCCTACAGAAAATATCCGGGAGTAAAAATTCAATCATAGATGCAAATAATGTTTAATTTATGTATTTTTATGATATTTCTGTTTGTTTTATTTCAAGCCAGCTGTGCCCGCCACTTCGTTTGGATGGATTTTTAAAAAAACATTAATAAGTCGACTACCATTGAAAACTTCTAGAATCCCATTTGGCTGTTCTCGCGTGAGGTTCGACCAAATAACAAACAATATTTTCGCCTCCTTTTGCTTTTGTTATATCATCTAAATCATGGACGTATAGAATAAAGTACGTTACAATTAAATATATACAACCCTAACTATAGGCCTAACAAAGTAATTAAATTACAAATATATTTATTACAACAACGAAAAATTTTACGAGCGAAAGTAGACCGACAATGACGTCTGTCCTGATGCGTTTGCCTGTATATATTTCTATGTCATGCTTATATATATATATATATATATATATATATATATATATATATATATATATATATGTACATATATATATATATATATATATATACACTATATATATACATATATAATTTGTATTATTACCTTAATAAAGTAGCTTTGGCATTTCAAAGACCCTGGTTATATGTGAATTGTTTCGATGTTTCAACATTCTTAAGTTAAATGAAGATCGAAGTTCTATTAGAAATCGCACTCAACATATTTAAAAGATTATAAGATCTAAGATAATTTATATAGTTTTCCTATAATCTTCTAGTCAGATTTTACCGACCCTATTTTTTTCATAATCGTTGGTTCAGAGGTTTTAGAGATACGACACCCTTATTCTATAATTTTAAAATTTTTTTTTAGTTTAAAATTGTAAAAAAAAACGTCAAATATGAGCGTTAATAAGATTTTTAATTTCAAATTTCGTACGATTTCTGTGGGAAATCGGTTTTGAAAATAGAAAAAATAATAAGTATTATCTATTAAATTTGTCGTAGGCGTAAAAACTTGGGGATAATTTTAAAAATTATGACATATAGAATCATCACTATTGTTTTTTCATAACCTTAGTCTGGGCTTCTAAAAACTCATATTTTTTCATAAATTTAGGTTGAATAGTTTCGAAAATAAGGTGGGGAAATATTTTTTGTTTTTCAGTAAATTTCTAAAGATATAATATTTAAAATAACGAAAAAATATTTTTGAGTTCTTTATTATTCGGAATATTCGGAAAATTATTTAATTCAATTTTCTGGGGAAGTACAGACTTTGAATTTTGGAGGAAGCCGTAACAAAATCGATTTGCATTCTGTGGTGATTTATAAAAAGATAGGAAGAAGGAATGTAAGTTATTTCTTTGGTTCAATTAGTGAACGTATGCGACACGATGCGCCAGCAACGTTGGCATATTTGCAGACGACATTGGAGTTGATTTTCGAAAAGTCGCTATATATCATAACTGTATACTGCATAATACACATTTAATTTGAAATAGGTCTCGAAAACGATGACTCAGATGAAATCGACGCCGTGGTTAAAAGAAATGCAGATTACGAGTAAAATATAGTGAATGAAATATAGGAACATTCTCTAAATCTGTTGTTGTCACATGGAAGAAACTAAACAACATCGAGAGCAGACTTCCCAGAGAAGTTAGCCCGTTCAAAGGTGCTATGTCAGTCTACTAGGTGTAGTAGAAATAGATTCGCAATTTCTTCAGTTTTAGAAATTAAGTTGTGGTAATTGTTTCAATCGCTGCAAGCACAAGCAACTTGTTAAAATATATATAAAAAATACCACTAAAAACGATTTTGCTGCTTGTTGCGTTAATCTGTGTAATAAGCCTTCGACTTCAAAAATGAAAAAGAGTGAAATCGCTTGACGAAGAACATGTAAATCGCGAAAATCAAACATTCATAAATGCTCGCCACAAAGTATCTTATAATGAACACGGAAACTTGTGAAAAAGTGGTTTTATAAAAATAAATTAAAAAGAGTAATTTTAATTCGGAAAGTGAAATCGACCCGTAAATGTATTTTTGAAGATATCTTATTCGTATATCTCCCCATGAATTAACCGATTGCGATGAAATAAAAACTAGATGTTAATTCAAATTAACCTCCATACTTTTTTTAAGTACTACGTCTGAAGTAGATTAGTAGTTTTTACGTGATACACAAACAGATGAAAATTTAAGAAACAGTATTTTTATGTTCAATTACTTTTATTGTATCCAATTAAATCATTTTTTCATGAACATTTTCAACAAACAGACAGGCCAATTCTACAATTTTGTAATATGTATAAATTTTCTAGGAAGCAAAGCGCGATGGCAATATATAGTTGTTTTTTCACACCTGCACTGTCAATGCACTGATTCTGTCGTTTTAGCATAATTCCGGCATTGTCTAAAGGAAATGGGTTAATGGTTGGCCTTAGAGTAAGTAGGCAGTATAGTATTGGCTAACAACTAATATAAACATAGATCTTAGCTATGTTTATATTAGGTGTAACATACATATTAGGTTAAGATTGTCTCTTTTTATATATATATTTTTGAGTCGACGTTCCATTCTTCTGCCCATTTTACACGAATATAATGCATTTATTGAATATAACATTGCTCTTAGCTAATGGAAAACGTGATATTTAGCGAAGACATTAATAAAACAAAGCTTGGTCCGATTTCATAAACTGTGTCAATATTTAAATAAATATGAAACTTTATTGTATATTGATAGTTTTAACGAAAACAGTGACTGAACCGATTATCCATAAAAGATCAAAGTTTTTTTCCACCATACTTTTGTAAAACATGCTTCCCTTAGAGCCTGTTAACATGACATAACTGAAGCTTCACATTTGAGAGGTGAATATCACCAGACCAAGAGTTATTTTTAAAAAATGACACTAGTATATTATTAATCAGTTCTTTTGCTGTTATGTAAGACTCCTTTAAAATACCAATTTTTTATATCAATGACAGAAACACTTAAATAGTCAGCTAAAACGAGAAAGAACCGTATTCTTAAGTTATTTTAATCTTGTTTTACTCGGATAGCCATGTATGCAAGTTTAATAGCTCATATCTTGGAGATGTGATACTTCAAAAGATTTTGTCAAGTAACTCTTTTTACTTATATCGGCTACATATTTATATTTATGTCCACAATTTTCCGAGAAGGAAATGGATTTACACGCCTAACATGGCTAGAAGGCAAACTAAAGCAATTGTCTCTTAAATTCAAAGTTCAGAAAACCACAAAAATGCTCGACTTAAGTTAAACTGGTTTTTCTTACTATATTTTACTCCTCAAGTCAGAGCATGTATTACCCTTATATAAGTGAAAAGAGTCTGATACATTTCAGCATAACGCTAAAACTAAGAAATAGCTATTTACGTTGCAATGAAGACAAGCATAAAGATAGTAAATATAAATTTGTAACAGAAATATTTCATGAAAACTCTATAGACTTAAATCATGTAGGTACAGAATCAATATGCATACACATTCACGAAAGTCTTACCTAGAATCAAATTTGAATTCTTAAAAGAAAAGATCGGAGTGTCAGAGCTAAACACAATTAATTAATTATACCCGAATAATTGAACACACGAATATTGAACATTCGAGTTGCAACTCAAATGTTGAATATTCCTTTGAAAATTATTAAATTTAGTGAGACAACTTAAAGTTTCACTAAATATAATAAAAGTTATATTAATGTTAACAGTCAGTCAGTATGGAAACTTATCCAATGATTAGGTCTTCCTTCAGTTGTATAGTCATCTTTAAATTTTCTAAATAAACAGGTGTTAACTGTAGCTCATGGCCACTATCTTATGATAAAGAAAATTGTTTTCTGACCCATTAATGTCTTAAAGACACATGTCAACTGTAACTTTGGTGCTAAGACTTCCCTACCACTGTCACATATGAGTAAAGTCATTAATATTGTTAAATATTGATAAAGTACTTACAATTTGAGGTTTAGATTGCTAAGACAGTTTCACTTCTGTCACGTGTATTGAGTTGCACGCGATTTTTTTATTTAGTTTATTTTCTTATTTTATTTAACAAATTCATATTTATTGTTAAACGTCAGTTTATATCCTTTCTTAAAAGCGAAACTTAAAAACTTTACATAAAACAGTATTGTACTTGTACTTCGTTTTAAAGACATTTATAAAGATACTAGTTTTACCTGATGCTTCAGCAATAAATTTTCAATTGAGACGATGGCATATGTTACCTGGCCTAATAACATTATTGCGTCATCCCTCTTATAACTATAAATTGTTAATATATACGCGTTATGTCATATATTTACATGTTCTAGTACGAAATCTAGATTTTTGAATAAAAACTACGAGAAATATACTTTTTTCAGGTTAAAAGTAGCCGATATGTTAATTCGGATCACGAAACATGGCTGTTTTATTTAGCCCATACGCAATATACCTATTCTAATTCTGCAGCGATATGTCACTTGTTTATAAAATAATTATTAAAAAATGAGTTTAAATTTTGCATTTATAATATTCAAGTTTATAAATTCGACACGATAACAGGAAAATTAAAAATAAACTATTGTTGAAAAAAAAGTTTTCTGTAGAAAATCTGAAACGAAAGAAACACTTTCTACTGGAAGTTTTAAAAATGGTTTCTTAAGCAAAGATTAAATGGCGAAATCTTGCAATTAAAAGACTATTTTTTATTCTATCGGTCCGTGTGTCATAACTGATTTTCTCAGAAATTGAAACATCGCGCAAAAATATTTTTTTATTCTTTGATAATTTTTTTTTATTTGAAAATTCAATTTATCACACTATTCTGAATGGAAGCTGATTTTGGTGAATGTAAAAAAATTAATAAAATATAAAAGACTAATTAATAAAAGAAATCAAATTTTTTAATATAAACTTTCTTCAGTGTATTTATTATATCAAATTCACTACAAAATATTGAATATTCGAGTTGCAACTCAAATGTTGAATATTCCTGTGAAAATTATTAAATTTAGTGAGACAACTTATGTTTGTACTTACACTTATGTGTATTACGGGCGTGTCGTGTCACTGCACGTGTGTAATGTAGCGTGCTCTTGTCGTATTTCTTTTCTACGCCGCGTTAGTGGATAAGAAAAAAAGATATATATATATATATATATATATATATATATATATATATATATATATATATATACTATTGGAGAAAACTTTTCAAAATTGAGTCTATTTAATAAGATCAGCTGACGACTCGCGGTGTCTTTTTCCATAATTTTCATTATAGATTTGTTTAGTCACATTATTATGAATAGAAGAGAGTAAAGATAGTTTACTAAGAGATATATTTTCAAGATGTACATGTTTTTTTCATTATTCTGAATAATGATCAGAATTATCTCGGTAAAATACGTCGTCAAGAATAATATATATTTAAAATGAATGAAATTAATGCATTTTTGAAATTATTTAATCAAGTACTTTTATTAGATAGTCGTGTTATTAAAAAAAGTTCAGACAAAATGGCCACCACATTAATGTTTTATGTTACGTTGTATATCTTCATACTCGGGGGATCGCGACGAAATTAACGACATTAAAATCCATTAAAGGCTGGGACCTAAGTGGGAATAAAAAATCCGACATACATCCATACATCGGTAGATACACTTGAAAAACGTAAGCAGCCTTTGTTAAAAGATGTCACCTATATACTCTTCTATGTACGATCCTTTTGCATGATAACGGGCGTGTTGTGTCACTGCACGTATATAATGTAGCATGCTCTCGTCGTATTTCTTCTACGCCGCGTTAGTGGATAAGAAAAAAAGAGAGATATATATGTATATAAATATATATATATATAGATATAGATATATATATATATATATATATATATACATATATACATATATATATATATATATATATATATATATATATATATATAATTAAACAAACTGACGATCGTCATAAGGAATTCTTTTTTTTCATACACATTAATGTAAGCTGAGTTAGATGAAACAATCTCTATTAAATACTGAACTTTTCTCGGTATATTAAAAATTGAATGCCGCCAAAATACTTGAGAAGATTTACGTTTACGGGTATAGCTTGAAATACTTCCTATAAGCTTTAGTGATACGTTGTTTATAGGCTACGGCCAATAATTGATTAGTAATGCTGGCAAACATTTTTTTTTATATTACCAACAGGTTACAAATAGTGAGAAACTGCAAAGTATAATATAAAAAATATTACACAAAATTGAAATCTATTGAAGAAGATTGGAGAGAAATTATAAATGCAGAAAAGTGAATATGTGTAAACATACTTTTTCATAAATTGTAATAGAATATTTTAAAAATAAGCGAAAATAGAACATTCCCCTCCGTCATCTATTTCTGAAACTAGTGAACCAAAAATCATGGAAAAATTTAATTGCAATTACCCTAGATGTTATAATTTTAGAAACATACACCATGATTTTACCCCTGTGAAAAATATAGTAGGCAATATATTTACGTTATAAAAAATGGTACTGTAAATAGTTATACAAATACATGCAATCATGAATGTTTACGTGCTTAAATGTGTATGGAACTTGTACTTTACCGGGTTTTCTATTAAAAGATAAATTCAAGTATAATCATTCTAATTAACTTTTATAGCTTAGATAATCTTTTCGAAAATTCGGAGTCAGAAACAAATTATTTATATATATAAAATATACTAATCCCTTTGACTCAAAATCCTGCGAAAGCACAGATGTCAGACAAAAATGCTTAAAGTAAGTTTCAATATTAGCACAGTATTATTAAAACAATTTTAAAATCTAATATAATGTCATATGAACATTACAGGGAATAAACAGGTTCAATTAATATTGAACAATCCACTTCCAATTGATCAATCAACCGGATATCGTAACCAGGAAACCTCAATATGTAAGAATTAATTTTGTTTTTTCTTATTTTCCTATTAGTTATAAGAAATTTGTAGAGCATTTACTAATGGATCAATTTTTTGGCTCGAATTATTTTCTAAACTTTTAGCACTATGTGAAAATATCTGTCCTAATCAATTATGTTATAATCATACAAATAAACAACTTATTACAATTTCCACGTCTACGTCTGACGATTGCAATAAGTTGTCTTAGTTAAATTAGATAACGTAGATAATAGTGTTAAAATAATTAAAATCAGTTCATATTTATAAAAATTATAAATGCGGACGGCTTGCGATATAAAAACACTGAATCTCTTTCTGTGCGCGCTATAATCATTTTGTCGCTAGCGTTGGCGTAATGAATGTCAGTTTAGTGCCCGGCTTTTGGAACGAATAAAAAATTTCACCTCTAATAAAGCTATAATATTTCCATTCACACATTACGTAACGAAGTTGATCGCGCCGTTAAGTCGATAAGTGACAATGTTACGAGCGTGAATAACGAATATTGCCGCGTGTTAATTAACACCCCGACGGAGAGGTTCGGCGCCGGCGCCATCCTCCCGGAGGTACGCTGCAACGAGCGGCATCGCTACGTGAATTTTAATACAGTCATGAACTAGCGAATAGCCAGTTTTCTTATACACTTAATAATTACGTTATCTATATAGTAATGCTTATTTGCCTACAGACTTTTTTAAATTAAACATCTCGTGTGAAAGTTTTAATTTACACTCTAAGTAAATAGGTACCAGCATCCTCCCTGTGAAAAATATAAACAACACAACATGATATTTTTATTAAATAATCCCGTGCATTGACAGACCTACATTTTGTTGTACAATGTAGCTTATGTGTAGATCGTAAATAAGTCTATCAACTCACTGATCAATTTATCTATCAGTATAAATTTTTGCGCCCTATCACATTGATACAGAAGGTGAAGCAATAATTTCAGGGTTTTAAAGGTTTTTCTCTTGAAATAAATATCTTTTAATTGATTTTCGACCATTTACCCATTATCTTAATAACCTTTATAATTAAACCACTATATAATTAAGTAATTTAAGGCATACATTAACTTTTTAAAAAAATTCACCTTCGGTTTCTTAATCCTTGACACAGGCAAATGATATAGCTTTAATAAGCTATAAATCTAAAAGAAAAAATATGCATCATGTAGCTTGCTATAATAGTTTGAAGCATAGCACGAGATTCGAGTTGGATGTTCAGGTTTATCCATGTGAAACGGTGGAAGCATTTTTAAATGTAAATACGTATGAGCAAATATAGAAGAAAAAATATTCATAATATTAATGGAATAAATGTTAATTGCAAAATAATGTAATTTTCGCCTTTTGTAAGGTTAACAGTGTTCTCTTATCCTCGGGGTCAAAATCACAACGAGTTCTAAAACAAAAGTTACAAATATTTTAATAAAAAGCAGGTAATTAAAAATCTTATTAACGTGCACGCAATTGATTAAGATTATGGAGATTTGGTTGGATGCTATTCATGTTCACGATAGGATGTCATATATCTAAAATATTTATTTGGGCGTTCCTTTGACAATTCTCGTCTTTTGTAAAAAATGAGTATGTCATTTTATCTTCAGATCATTGGTTATATTGTCAATATAATTATAATCAATTGTTTTTAAATAGTTATAGATTAAAAGCAAATTTTACTTATCGTTGCTTTTTACGATTCTGTGGTGACTAAAGGAACCCTTATAATGTCATGTATGTCCGCTCGGCTATCACAACATTATAGCTTTTAACAGTTTTAGATAGCCATGGTAGATAGAACAGTTTAGATAGATTATGTGTTTTTTATGCTTCATATGGAGATCTCGATTAATATGTAGCAAAATATTGAAAATAGAGAATTAGCGTACTTCAGGTATACCATTCGTGGGGTACCATCAGGTTTTTACTTTGTTGATAGGCGCGAAACATTTCGTAGAACATCTGAACGCTAAGATTTTAATGGAGTTCTCTATTTAAATGAATTCGTTTTGCTTTCATAGACAATTTTGATAGATATGGATTACTATAAAACCCTTCTTTATGTATGTTTCATGTACTACTAGGCCGATTAAAAAGAAACTTGGCGCGGCGGGCCAATAAATTAAAAAATACTTGGCCGATTGGCCAAACAAATAATTTACCGATTACTTGCCCGTATATAATAGAGAATGTCAACGGTATTTCATTTTGTCAGTATTTCCTCTGTATATAAAGGATTCTTGCTTTTGGGCTAACAGAATTTATGTTGAATAAATTTGACGAAATTGGGAATAATATGGGGTAATATTAATGAAAATAGATACTGTTTTAATTATTTTTGTGAAAAATTATATTCAGATTGGAAGAATAATAACTTCCATTTAAAAATAGATATTACTTATTGAATTTTTTTCTTAATTATATACACATGTTAATGCTGTATCCATTAATTCATAACTATCATATAGTCTTATAACCATTAATGAGATATATAATATTTATCTACAAGATCACTTTATCGCGATTGTGAGCTCGATTACACACACACGCGTACTACACACACACACACACACACACACACACACACACACACACACATATATATATATATATATATATATATATATATATATATATATATATCCAAAGACATTGAAATGACTATTTTTTTTCTATACGTTCTTATCCTTTTCTATACGTTCTTATTTCCTTTAAATTAAAATTAATCGGACTTTTTTAAAATTATTGTGACAAGATCATATATCATTGATTCCTAAGTTTGGTCGTTATAAGTATTAAGAAGTCATTAAGTCCAAGGGTCATCGACCTGTACATTCATTATTACGACTTATTATATTTCACTCGTTTATAAAACAAATATTTTCTCAGTAAACTAAGCTCGCCTCAGTCGTCATCTTAAAACGATCAGCCACGTTCGGTCCGCACAGCGTATAAAGTTAATTTGATTACATGACTCATCACATAGTACGAGATGTTATATGGAAATGGTGTTTGTCCATGTCCAATGGAACGTGATGCTCGTTGGAGTCCGTCGAAGGACTATTTCGGGAGCTCGTCGAGTTGCGTCTGAATGGCGCGTGCGTAAATCATCTGTGGCCCAATAACTCGAACGTGCGGTGAATTTAATTATAACGAGGCGGCGCGGGTGCGTTAGCGCCGTTCGTGCTACTACTTGTTTACGTCCAAGTGACGCGGAGTGCTCGGTGTCGCGTGGCGAGGTAACAATCACCTCCCACATGGAAGATGCGTTTACGAAACCATTGTGCAACAGTATTGTGCGTAACGAAAAGGTCAATATTTTTAAATTATCGAGTATAATTATTGTCTTTCACACATACACACACACACGCATATATATATATATATATATATATATATATATATATATATATATATATATATATATATAATACTGCAAAAAAATTAATTAAAACAACTATCCAAGATCAAATCGAACTAGCTAGAATTTAAAATTTCGCTTTTAAAGCAATTTCTTTCAAATGTACTAACAAATATGTCAAGTATGTTGATTTATTTCTAGGCGAGTTGGCCTGTCAAAATCACATTGTCAATAATTTGAAGTTATATAATTTTATTTCATGAAAAATGACAGATTAATTGAGTCAATGGTTTCCATTTGTTGGTTTTTATATATTGTCTAAGTCCACTTAACCGCAAAGTCAAAATATTTTCAATCATTAATATTTTCAATTGAATTAAATGAAATTGGCAAATCTATATGGAAAAAATTATTTTCATAGAAATTTAAAAAATGGGAAAAATGCATTCTGATTAATAATTTAAACACTATATTGTGTTTTTAAAGAGTATTTTTGGCCTTTATTAAACAATGGTAATTTAATAGAGACCCTAAACAAAATTACAAAAAACAATTATACACTTATCCCTTGCGCAGAAACCGTGGATATTTAATATAAAATTAATTTAAATTCAGTTATCTGAAGAACGAAATAAAATAATACAATAACTTCGGACGGCACGGATGCGTGCGTGCACTTGTATTTATGTACTAAATACCACATCCAATATAATACCACACATCCGATTACAATCTATGACAATACTATTTGCTCTCTTATTGCTGAGAATTGTAAGACTCTTATTCTCCTTCAAAGGTTCTTCAAATAATTTCTAATCTACATCCCGTATTCGTCTCTAATTTACAAAAATAGATTGTATTGCTAACGGTAGCCTAACAAAGAGTTGTTGACATAGGACAGTGCATCAATGCTACGTGAATAATATGCGAGCTCAAAAGGAAATTACGACCTGTCTTTATACTTAAATTCATACAAGAATTATGGTAACTCGTAATAATTTACTACAGCAATAAAGAGAAGTGTTTAAGAATGCTAAAATTAGCAACAGAATGGTTTACAGCCACGATCATCAGTGTTCATTTAAAATGTATGTCTAAAGAAATATTTATTCAAGCTTTCAGTGTTAAATTTCAACTTATAAAAAATTTTACCTATTTCAATTAACAATAAAAATTCTATCCCTACCCTCCATAGCCGCTAGCTTCAGCTTCGTAAGTATTTCTGATAATAAAGATTTCAGTTTTTTATTCATATTTTAACGTGCTTAGGATCCTCAAAACACAAAAGCAGATATTTAAAAACATTTGACATTTCATTTGATCGCTACGAACAAATGCCGTAAAAGGTTGGCTTATTGATATAGTATATACTCGTATACTCGTACTTGCGAGTTGGGAAAATATCAGCGTTCAAAAGGATTTAAAAATATGAATAAATATTTATTTATGGCAGTATTTACAGCTTTCTATCCATAGTTATTCGTATGTAGGTTATTTGCACTGATTTTACTTAAGCGTATTTTAATATCGTTCAAAATAAATGCCACTTTCCTCAATGAAAAGGCAAGCAGATATATAAATTAATATTTATTCTTGATAATGTGATTATATTTGAAACGTACTCATAAGAATGTCACTTTTCACTTTATAAAACACACCAATCAATCTGTTTTAGGACTTTGTCCTCAAAAGAAAAAAAAAACACAAGTGTTCATAGGATCACCCGAGTGTCCGTCTGCCAGTCTTAGTAGCGTATTATGTAGAACTTGAAATTTTATATTATTTTAAAATACATTAATCGTCATATATTTCAATAGTTAATACTTAATAATATTTATATATTGCAGAGGTTAAATTAAGTTTCTTTATTTTTAATTTCTTGTATGGCATGGTAACAGACTGAGAACGAGCTACAAGGGTTCCAAATATATTCTTTCTGGATTTTATGTGGAATAGAGATATTGTTGAAAATATCTACAAAAACATATTAATTCCCCCCCCCCCTTTCACCCATCTCCGACACCGATTATGAAAAAAAGCCTCAAAGTTTATTAGAAAAATATGTCAATGGAATTCAAAGTTTTTAAAAAATTAAAATATTTTTACATCTGTGGGAAAAAGGGAAAATTTCACCTGGGGACGATGAAATTATTGTTTGCTAGTATAATTGTTTTTTTAGGAATTTTCTCAAAAACTATTAATTCGATCTGACATACAACTTTTGTCACTTTGTATAATTTTTGAGATATAGTTTATAATATCCATGTACACGAAGAAAATGTCACCGGTCTGAGGGAACGAACACTGGCTAAATTATTATAGATATACTATACTAAGTGTGGGGGAAATTATAGGTTTTAAAAAGGTCTAAAGAAAAGTCTATTAAAAGATTTGTTTATCGTTTATGAATAAGCCTTACCGTGGCTCATTGCTATTTTTGAAATAAAAGTGCGTGGGACAAAAGTTGACGAAATTTAAGTCAATTTATTAATCTTTTACAAAAAAATCACAACCATTTTAAGCATTTTTGATAGAGAAAATTTAAAATTTTAATATGGTAGTTTAAGTGTAATTAAAAGATTTTTGAAAATAAACAAAAGTAGAAATACGATTTTGATGACGTTCGGAGCAATATATTCACGCATGGAGAAACATGAAATGGGTTCTTGGATGTTTGGGGAATATTACAAGAGTATTACCTATGTCACGGTTCGTTATTATATTTATCCTAATTGAAACAAAATGATCTTGCACCGTGTCCATCGGTTCCACACACAGTTCCTCCTGATATTATTATAACCTGACGATTTTAATAAGTTTAAGCACGGGAAGCCAACGACAGGCGCGTGCGCAGCGAAGTCAAGGTTACGACTCAAGAAAGCAAGACGAGCACATAAAGAGCGACGGAGATGCGTTGAGAGGGGATACGGTTAAAGGTGTAATAGAGTCATTAAAGAATTCAGATCAAAATATTGTTAATATTTAAAAAGAAAGGCTATTTTATAATTGATAAATTTTGTATCTAATTTTAAAATTCAGAATGAATATTTGTTTATTAATCCGTACAATCTACAGTATATTTTCATATGCATATCTATGCATACAGAAATAAATTGCAGATCGCAATTTTTGTAGTTTCCTATTGCAAAAGTAACTTACTGAAAACCGCTAAGGCCAGTTTTATAGTTTAATTGCAGTTGAAATCCACTGTGCAAAAAGATTCACGCACGTATGTGCTACAAACCTGCTATTAATTTACAAAACTATCTTCAAGTATATTATTATTATAAAAAAAACATTATTATGTATAAAACATTACAACCATAGTTGAAGTTGTTGAGGTTTACTATAATTTTTTGATAAAAATTAAATTTCTTAAAAACATTGTAAACAAAAAGTGGTAACCAAGATTTCCATCTAACTTACTTTCGTCCTCTTTTCTTTCATATGACGCAAAATATACAATTCTTTTAGAAACCGACTATATTAAACTTTGTGTAATGCGATTTTAGTTTTTGTTTTGGTTTTACCAATAATTTTGGAATGTAATAAAATTGATTTATATCCTCCATAACAAATTTCGCTTGCACAGGTTTTTGTGTTTTCTAATACATATAATTATAAGTTATTTCCATGTACACGAAAAAATATTGAAGGTTATTAAAAAAATCCACTATGTTTCTTTACTTTCTAATCTCATACTTTTAGTTAATCGTTATTATTCCTAGGTTGATCTGTTATTTTCAATTAACGGTATCTTAAAGATGAAGTGCAGAAATATTATAGTAGATTTGGCCCAAATCGAAATGGACTCGTTTCTTTCAAAATATTACTGTTTCGATAAAACTGGTGATCCGGGCAATCGGCCAAGTACAATCTGCGACGATGTTTAGCCAATATAACTTCAAAAATGTTTGTCATGCTGCGTGTGATTGTGTGATTTCCATAGTGGAATAGGAATTAATCCACCTCAGTTTATACAGTGTCAGTACCGTGTCACGTGAAGCAGAAGTTTATACCACCGGTACAGAACCGTACTCGGATTGGATCTCTCATTTGTCTTAGACACCTTTTCCTACCCATTGCGACGTTCTTTTATGGTCGTCGTATGAATACTGTATGTACTATACTTTTTTTCACACGTATCAATTCGATTTATAGATATGTTTATATTGGTTGAACAATACGATGTACACTTTAGAGTTCTCCTTTTCGGAATCGATAGAGATATCCTTTTTGCGGTTTATATATTTTTTGGTGCGATGTTTATTCATATAACTACTCTGACACTAGCGCCAGACACTGATGCTTACATCCTTTTTAAGTTTTCTCCCACATTTACTTTTAATTAATTATTGTCACTTTAATCTCGACGAAATATAAATAGGAAATTAATATAGAAAGATTATGACGAATAATTTTGAAATAGGAATTCAATATAAATATAAATACCACGCATTTAAAGCAAATTATATTTGAATTTTCAATTCAATACCAAGTTTGAGAAAAGGTGACTCTTGAAAAGAAAAATTATTTAAAACGTATTACATATTAAGTGTCTGTAGTGTTTTATTATTGATTAAAAAATACGTTTTATTTTATGGGAATTAAGCTATTTCTCACATAGGAGGGAGCATAACGCTTTTTCCTAACGTGACGAATAGTCAGTTCGTTCTATTGTATCGCTATAGTTTTCCTACAACGTTAGTGCGGACTTCAAAAACATGACATTTCATGATTTTACGTTTAGTAGTTTTGGGAAATAAGGGGAAAAAACATAATTTTTTGCATATTTTTTTAGGTACACTTTGGACATCCCTACAAAAGATATTCTACAATATACATGGAATTTAAAAAGTACTTTTTTTGACCAACCTAAGAAAACATTAAAATTTCTATGTGAAAATTTTAGTGTAAACCATGTGCGTGATATATGTGGGGGGGGGGGGGTTAATATGTTTTTTATCTGTGCCCAATTTCATATTTCTGCCTAAAGCAATTTCTTATAAAAATTATGGACAGATATGCGAGTGATCTAATGAGGGTTCCGTTTTTCCTTTTAAGATACGGAACCGTAATAAACGCATGGCGTAACTGATTAACAAATTGAATTTTAATTTTTTTAAAATTTATATATAGATTTATATAAATTTTAACTATATATTTTATAACTTTTATAACACTTATTGGTAGGGTTTCGAAGTGAGGTAATTGTTAAGTATATTTAAATTATTAAAACATTCTGCTAATGTATAGGCAGTTTATGTTATAAAGAGCTTCACTTAGTTAAAACTATCTAAAACTAAATATAATAAATACTGTCGTATGTACATATAAACGTGGTTCGCCTTATTAAATGATTTATTTTATCTATGCATATTTTACCCAGAATTTACACATAATATTATTATCCTAATGATCATTCAATTCTACAATACCCTTCTGACCAATAGAAATTTTAATAAGTTTCAAAAAGTTCTTAAAACTTCGTCATATACTGGTGTCCATCGGAATATATAAACTTGTTACTTAGTGTCTTTTAGCTATGATTCTATATCATTTTTATAAAAACATAGCAAATCTTAAATACTATGATAAAACTTTACAATTAAATGAAACTACGCGATGTATTATTATTATTATAATACTACATTACGTAGTGTCATTTAATTGTGCATAATGAATTTCTACAAAATTAACGCCAAATATATTCAATACGATAAAATTTATTTATGTCGATAAAATGAATAATGTGAAACGAAGGAAATAATTGCTAACTTAAGTTCGTTATTTTTTTGATTTATTTCTTTTTATCGACCTACAAAATTGGGTATAAGAAATTGTTAATTTTACAAAATTTACACAAGAAACCATTTTATCTGCGACCATTTTACTTTACAAAAATGTTGCCTTATATAAAATGCAGTTAATATACAATTTAAATCTTGATATGCTTATAAGGATGATATCTTGTGGACTCTAAATGAACGTGATGAATTCAACAATATGTTTAAATATTTTTTTTATATTTCGTGTTCTTAAATATTTGAATAAAAATTCGCTTATAAGTTCAGCTGAATGTTGCGGGTACATAATAAGTAACACTGGTCTCGGGTCAGTCCAGATACGTGGAATGTGTGTGTAACATATGATTGACGTCGCTGTAAATTGTTGCGCCTGAGACAAGCTGCTCACAAATCATGTGTCTGGTTGGTTTATTTACAGACTACATTGCATTTCTTTGAAGATATATTTATTGATGTATATATTTCCTTATGTTTTTCTTTTGGAAAATCGGAAATGGTGCTTAAACTACCACTCTTGTGTCACTTCAAATTTCAAATTGAGCTTAGAATTTTAGAAACGTACATCGCATATCCGTGTCTTATTTAATTTAGATATTAAAAATAAATTCATGATAGGCGGCGATCACAAAAAAAATATACAAGAACGTATTCTTCTAACTATATTTATTTGTTTCGAAATGATATATTTGTATAATATGAAAAAATGTAATTAAAAGTAGATATGCATTTTTAGTATGTATGTTTATTATAAAAATAGTTAAATACGACAGAAAAATTTGTAATACATACAATGGAATGGCCATTGTATTCACTGTGTGGCTTTTCGTTCATTTTACTTTTCTCGTTAATTAAATGTTCTATTAATTAGAAATCAAACTAACAATTAAAATTTACTGAAGTGCATCACACAAGCCAATCTTTAAAAGAGGATTAGAAAAAATCAATGCCGATTGCTTTTTAAATATATAGGCCGTAACCTAAAGGAATTAAAATTAAACCGTTGATTGATATTGCGATGTTACTTTTAAAGTGGGGGAAATTTAAAATAAATTAGCCAACAATTTAAAGAGCAGCAATTTTTGGAGGAATTCGTAGTTAATTCGATTTATTTTACTCTGCGTTGTTAAAATTAATTTTAATCAATAGGAGTTCTACGGTCTTTTTCGACGAACTATTCGGGCTTGCGACTTTCATAGGCACAATCGAAATTCGTATATTTCTCAAGATATTCGTTCTGTGTTATTGTCACAATGAATGTCTTTTCCGTTTTTTATGAATTTTACGTGGCCTTTTTCTACTATTTATTCGTGCTTGTGAGGTTCATATACACGACCGAAATTCGGACTTCGCTCAATCTATTTTTTCGGTATCGTCACCAAAATGAAAGGTTTCTCCGCTTTTCACTTTTTTTTCTTGATTTTTTCGTAGCTTTTTTCCATATTCTATTCGGGCTTCTGACTTTCATATTGTATTAAATTCGTATGTAGAGGACATAATGGAACAGTTGATCTTTGCTCATAGTGTATTAAATCCATATCTAGAGGATATAATGGAACATATTATCTTGTTAGTTTAAAGAGTTAGTTTAAGAGAGAATTATGAAACATAATTCCTTCATAGAAATATGAGTCCTATTTTTCTGATTGGCGATTTAAATAAAATTTTTAAAGGTTACTTATTCACTTTCTCAGTATAAAAATGTCATTTTTATTATTGTAACACCTGGGCCTAACACTCTATGGACACTTGCCAGTATTCTTTATAAATGTGAATATAAGATAGGTAAACTACGTAAATTTCTATCATTTGTGGAAATACTAGACTTACTGACTTTCAATTACGTAGATATTCTTTTTAGCGAGACGTCTGATGGAATTGATAAATTACATACAAATAGTATAGTCAGTAAGAAGTGCTGTGAACGAAAATATCGATTTTATTACAGGAAATGTTGCAGAGAAAATAATTGAAAATTAAAGAGCGGCGATGTAATTCATACGTCCTTCGACATATTTTTCATTTATGAACATCAATACGACATGGAAAGGGTTCTAATTGTTGTTTTTCTAAAGTATAAAGAATCAGAGAAGTAGAACCTCAAAGAGAAAAACCATGTTGGGTCCAGAAATAAACGGCCGGAGAAATATTTGCGGTGCTTTCTTCCAAAAATAAAATGAAAAACGTTTTCTAATTTACATGGTAAAATGATAATGTTGGGGGGATTTGATATCGCTATTAAAAAAAAAGATATTCATGTGGGAAGCTATTCCCACTAGAACTATAAATAACGAAAAATATTTAATTGCTGATATTATTACATTTACAAACATACAGAAATAATTACTAACGCCAGGTATTTTTTTTTAAATATTGTCTCTAATATCGTTAGAGAATCTAAATACATCACAAAGTGTTTGGTTAAATTATTTGCGCCTGTTTATAGGGCATTCGAAGAATTTGTGAAGTCATAAAATTTCTTAATTTGTTTCATTCACATAGAAAATCATCATATTCCTAAAAATATCAAAATATTATTTATAAATATGAATAAAATATTAAGCGGTTTTCTCTTCAATGTCAATGAAGTTAAAGCTAACTCTGATGAATTAATGTGGACATTTGGTAATTTATTTTTTGACAATATAACTTGAGTAGAAATAATTTACTTAAGTTGAAGTTGAATATTTCACAAAATATTGTATATCGTTTCTTTTCTGTCAATATTCTCCACATGGTTTAACGAAAATATTTTCAAACAATTTTTAATAGGCATATCCAATACATACAATTTTAGAAGGTAGAAAGCGTACGACAAAAATATAGTTTTGAATTAAATAAAATGCACGCCAAAAACTATATTCATTTGTAGCATGCCCTCAAAAACGAAGCAGATGTAAATTCTTACAATTTAGGGCAAATGGTGATAGGTCGACATTCGTAAGCAGCCCGCGGTAAGTCCATGAATACGCAGAAGACGTCCATTTAGGTCCGCAATAACGGACGTCTGGACTTTTCATCATGTGTAACCCAGCTCGGACAGAAATTACATACTAGATGGCCGTTAGGCCGATAGGCGCGACCCTGTAGCTTGAGTTTTTTTTAAATTAAAAGGTTTATTAACTAGTGGCTCTATATTAAAAATAAAAGGATAATTTTCGTGCAATGCATCCTGCATTCACGAAAATTCCTTCAACTCATCGTGTGGCAAAATCATTGTTTGCCCGACGTACATTTGACGTTGCTGCTAAAACAAATAATATGTTCCAATGTAACCGACGATGCTTACTATAAACGCGGAGCTGGAATGGCTATCCCTGTATAAGATCAGTAGACAGAAGACAGAGGGAGTATTAACTCCATTAACATTTAAGAGGGAGTATTGTCAACAGTAACTAGATTGTTGCTCCCTTTTGTCAAAAATATTTAACGTCCATATAAATATAAAATTTTATGGTTTAGTGAGGGCGATAAATATAACGGCAAATAAATACACACTCACACACACACTTACACATACACACACATGTATATATATATATATATATATATATATGTGTGCATGTGCATATATATATATATATATATACACACACATATGCATGCATGTATTTGTTAATGGAATACCAAGCCACCTTAATATTCAGCAAAGGAACGTAAACATTTATCCCCGAGCTGAAGTTCAATACCTGGGACAATCCGTCGTTACCCAATTCGTCTAATCTAATGGTGAGAAGGTCTACATCCTAATGGTTAGATGGTCCACTTCACGGAGAAAATTTCCACGATAGAATGGCGATGTTTTTTGTTCGTTGTGTCAAAATGATACCTTCACAAAAACACTACTTACTCTACGCTAAGATCTTTACTGTTATGGCTTTAACGCATCCAGAAAAAAATAAAAATATCACGTACAAGTAGAGGCGAGCAGGGCGTAGAAGAAGATGATGGACTTGGACGAATATATACGATTCACGTTAGAAACATCTAATGTTATTGTTTGCCTATGTTCCTAAACTATATACGGGGTCCAAAGAGATAAGAGAGGGTCAATGTGTAAAAGAAGCAACTCACAAAGAGCAAACACTGAAAAAAATGATAGAACTTTCAAATTATCAACTCTCTCCACTCGCGAGAGAGTATTTGAAATGCTGTTAGAAGGTACGTTGCAAAGGTTTCAGGGAATAGATTCGAATATTATTTTCAACGAAGCACTAAGGTTGATTGAGGACAAAATAATTCCAGTTTCCGAAAAACCTCATGGAAACTTTTGTTTACTTTCACCCCCATGAAGTGAATGATTGTCCAGTGACATATAGTTTAGTTACTCTAGGGCAGCTTTAGAGAAGTTGGTGAAAAGAATGGTCTCGTTTACAACATCAATAAAAAAGGTATACAACTTTAAGGCGCATTGAGAATTAAAAAGGTCAACTTTTTCCCCTAAGAGCCATGGGTCAAGCAAAAACGTTTATTCTTAAATTATTATTAGCACAAGTTCACAAAGATAAATAAGGTTGTTGCTGCCGTATATTCTTCCGAAATTGCCGCAACTTTACTGAAGGCAGTATTACTCCTATTCAGTATTTAAGTTGCCTTTAAGGCATCTTTCGAGATAAAAAATACACACATGTTAATAAGTTTTATATGAGAGGTATTGTAATCAGATTTTTTGTAGGGATACGAAATGCAGCTGAGTTTGCAAATAACAGGAAACAGAATTACTTGAGTCAAGAGTACAATTAATTGAGAAAACAGATTTTTAATCAATATTTTTAGTATGACAACTATTTGCAATTAAAAAAAATAGTTAAAGCTGCTTATTTTAACTCCCAAGTTCTTTTTTATCGAAATTGCTTCAGCGGTTTTTGCGCTATACCGATTTTTCCAATTTTTTACTTTATTAGTAAAATGTTAATTTTAATTTTTTGTTAATTGTTAATTTTTATTTTGATCACGATTAAATGAAACTACGTGATGTAGTATTATTTCTACTTTCTTTAAGTTCTTTACCACGACCTATGTTTGGTTGTAGTACATCTTCAGGTGGGCTATTAGTAAAGATCTTTGCTAATAGCCCACCTGAAGATGTTGTAATACAATGAAACCTAGGTTGTGGTAAAGAGCTTAAAGAAAGTAGAAATAATACTACATCACGTAGTTTCATTTAATTGTGAATAATGAATTTCTACAAAATTAACGCCAAATATATTCAATATTTTATTTTGATGTAAATGTTAATTTTTATTTTGATGTAAAATGTTATTTTTTATTTTTTTTATTTTTACTCTTATCGGCGCGCGAAATTAAAAACAATTCGCTAAGTATCTTTCATCGTAAAGCAAGCGGGACAAATTTACATTTAATTTGCACCAGACAAATCCCAAATTGGATGAAAAATTACTACTACTTACTCAGGTAAATTAAATTAGAAATATTTCTTAGCAATTGACGAATAAGTTATGTTTGCAATGATTTGTGAATAAAATTATTAAATCGTTTCCATTCTTTTTTTAAGTTTAACGTTAAGCGGAATATGTAGTGTTCTCGAAAGACGACTTCGCTCGTATACAGAATGCTGTCATACTAAAGTGATTCTTCTAATATTGTAAAATCATTTGAAAATGGAATATTTTTTTTAAATTTGGCCAAGAAAAACTGTTGATCAGATCTGTCATTTTTTCTCCCATCTAAGTGATAAATACGACACTTAAATGTAAAATATAAAACACGTTTACAATACGAATACACGATAGGAATAATAACATTTCATTTAAAACAACATTAAATTACAACTGCTACAAAAAGATGCAAGGGATTGAACGACGAACTTCATGAGAGTCTAAGCTACAAGAGGAGACGAAATTTAACAGTCGCCTTATCGCCTCGAGGGACTTCAAAGGCGGCTATACCAATTCATTGCTTCGTTTGAGTGCGACTTCAAAGCAGTAAACGATTTATTTCGTTGACCTGAAGCCGCACTTTAAAATAATAATACTATACACTAAATTTAATACCTTACGTCGTACGCTTATTTTGAATGTGGTTAAATTTTAAAATGAAAAATATTTAATAACAGAATTATTGTTCTGAAGCAAATAGCCAGAGTTAATTTTACATAAAAAAATATACACTTATATATATATATATATATATATATATATATATATATATATATATGTATATATATATATATATATATATATATATATATATATATATATATATATATATATATATATATATATATATATATGCATAACTATATTATAATGAATTTTATTTCACATCTATGGAATCAATGTTAAGTGTCAGTCAATATCAATAACTAAAAGACAATATTCTCAAATTAGACGAATTGTAATTGTGGCTTCAGAATGTATAAGCAGTCAATTTGTACGATCCACATTTGCCTTTACACGTAAAAATTCGTGACATTATCTTTGATGAATTATAATTTAATTTGTTACGGGAGATATTTCACATAACGTGACCCCTAGCCTGATATATATTAGTCTCGATATCAGACATTAGACTAGCCATTTATCATCAGAAAAAAAGCACTAAAATATCTATTACCCAATATTTATTTGAATTAAAATTAAATTGATTAATACGATATAAAGTAAACAGAATATATAAATTTAAAAAAATGTTACATCGTCTAAAGTATATAAATCATGAAAGTTTATTTATTATTAGACAAATATTTAAAATAATTTATGGAATTTCAACAAGTCGGATGTCGAATACATGAATTGGAGAAAAACTTCAAACTAAACGATTTACATAGATCGTGTCCCCAAAGTGTGCCGGTAGTCAATTCGTAAATGCACATGTTTAGACTGTTGTAATCGTAACATTACATCAAATGACCTTGTCCATTTCGTATCTTTAATGCTTTATAAACGAAACATATACTAGTTTACACATACTCGTAATGAGTTCAACGTCAGAAAACTACTGCAATTTTTAAAAAGAGATCCGAAATTAAATTGATAATTATAAACAATAATATTAAATAAAGTATAACTGAGTTTAATTTATAATTTGCACTCTTATTAAAACTAGATATTGAGTAAATTAACTAAGTACTCATCACAAAAGATTTATCCCATCGTCTTTCTTTAGAATAGCTGATTCCCGTATTTTCCGCATTAATATATGTCAACTTATAGAAATGTATAATGTGGACGTTTTGATAATATAAAACCTATTGTGTAACAGAAAAAGTAAATAATTCTGTTAATTTTATAACTTCTCAAGGTATTGTTGTAAGCTGATACAACCCAATAATATGATTTCACAATATAAATACAATCCAAAAAAATCTAATTTGCATGGAATCCGTTTATGATTTTTTGTCTCCAAAAAATATATATCACTAAATGCCAGGAATAGAAGATGTCATATCCGAAACGTGTATATGAATTTCACAAAAAATGAATTGTCTAATAGCACATAGTACGTAAACAATTCAAACAGAAAATGGTCCCAGCAATGCTCGCTTCTTATATATATATATATATATATATATATATATATATATATATATATATATATATATATATATATACATATATATATATACATATATATATATATATATATATATATATATATATATATATATGTATATATATATATGAGTGTGTGTGTGTACTAGGGGCTAGGAATTGTCTTTTTTAAATTTTACAGTTTGTCCCTCCATCGTCTGAAATTAAATCCTATAGTCAAAATTTACCTTTTTATACTTTAAATTTATAATTGGATCACCATACTCTATTTCTGTGTTAAATTTAAAACTTTGCGTCGAATAATTTCTTAGAAATTCGTATGTGACACAGGGGCGGACGGACTCTGAAGTGGACGGACTAATGGTATATTAGTGTCCTGTTTTGATAATTTTGCTACGGAAAAATACAAATAATCATGAATAGTTATTAACTTTTACAAATTATTACGGGCCAAAGTTTTATATATTACCATGGCCGCTTTTTCGCGGTTATTAAGAGGCACTATTGCAAAATTCAAGTAATGAAATTTAAAGACGACCAAGTTCAAAGTACTTGTTTATTATTAGCATGCCATAGTAATAAGATAAAACAATATTAGAGGATTAAATTTTCTTTTATAAATAAGCCTCGTGCCTAATAAGTGGCTATGCTATTAATGTTTACACGGGGGAGACTTATTTGAAAACATCGAGATAAATATAAAATCACAATTTTAGATATATATAACTCAGCCCAAAGCTCGTTCTTGCAGCAAGACACTTGTATACTTACTGGAGCTTTGTTTGAGGAATAGTCTCATTAGATTTCTCCGGAAAAACAAGTTTTAATACGTTATTGGGCTTATTAAGGAAAATGTTTGTCCTACGTAAAGTTTTTTTCAATTTTGAGCTGAAGTTACGAAGAAAAACTATTTTAAATATATATAAAAACAAGCACACGCACATAAATCCCCTACCTCAAATACACCCATAAATGAACGCGCGCGCGCAACAGGCACACAATACTCGACACCTTTATTTGTTTTATATATTTGAGATTTAAGTGATTAATATAACTGATTTCCATCGAAAATTCGTCCTTGTACTTTTAGATGGTAACAATTTTTCACAAAAAAGCAAATATAATGCTTGAGCTACCCACAGAATATATCTTGTTAAAAAATGTTTTGTTATAATAGAAGTTTTAAATATATTAAGAAATTCGTTACGTGTATAGTAAATAATGAAACGGACTCTTCCGTTTAGTATTAATATTTAACAGATGCTTACGAAGATATCATATAATTCAATTTTATTACTCTACGTCTCAACACGTAAATTAATATAAGATAAATAGAAAATAACAAAAAACATGGAATTAAATGATACGTACATGATGAAGGTAATAATTTTCATATTGTAAGCCATGGATTCGATATTACTTTATTTCTGGTTTCAGACTAATAACCAGGTACACGAAAAATTTATTGTTTGCAAGGCCATGACGGTTAATATTTTTGCTTCTGGTTTGAAAGTCGCAATATGTCAGGTAATCCTCTCGATCATATTGTAGTCTTAGATGCAAATTTCCACTGCTTGTCTGAAACAAAAAAAAAAATCTTGTAAACACGAAAAATAAAGGAATCGAATGAAATTTTGATCTTGCGTGGCTGTATAATTTTCAAGTACTTTACATTCATACAAATATTTTTGAGTGTTTATAAATTATGATAATTTGAGCTACGATTACAATTCTGTTACCAACTGAATAACGTATTTAATATATGCTCGAAGTCCGTTATACTTGTATTGGTGGATTCCAATATAAATAAAACGGAGCTCTCGAAACGTTACGAAGACTCAAACATTTAAGATTACTCACTTCAAAAGTTTTGTTCGACCTATACTTGCATTAAGCTAATAGGTACATACATGTGCACAGACCTGCAAAATATTAACATGCAAGATTACCTATGTTTCTGACCGCAAACGCATCAAAACTAATAATATATATATATATATATATATATATATATATATATATATATATATATATATATATATATATATATATAATATATAATATATATATATATATATATATATATATATAAGATACATAATCGTCTGCATGATCCCCAAAAACTATTTCCTTTACAAGTGATTGACACTTTATATTTTACCCATGAATGTGAAGAAATATTGGCTAACTTTAACGAAGCTGTCATGTTGTCATACTGTCACTCTGATAAGTCCAAAGAGTGTAGTGCCGCAGACTCATGAACAGGTTCGCTTCGTGCGCAGTACAGTTTAAATTATTTTCAGGATTTATCTTCTTCGATTAAAATAAAGTTCAACTATTTATATATCGCACATAGTCATCAAAATTCCCTTTACATTCTGGTTACATTCTGGTTTTCCGCTAGGTTTCGAATTGTGTGTAACCCTATTTTTGTTCTTATAATATTAACATCCAATGATACCACCCTTTATGCTTAAATATGTACGAGCATCGTTTAAAAGTGTCCTAATTCCTCTAAATATAAATTTCGGCATCAATTTCAAAATTAATAAAATTTAGTATACCGAGTATGTCCATCTCAACTACATTTACAGTAGATAGTCTCCCGACATGGCTGCAGTTATTACACTTTACAAATGATGATATATACACATTTGTTAACAAATTTTTAAACGATTCACTTTTTTCAATTTTACGCTCATCTCCCTGTAGTAACACAATTCCTAGCCCCCGGTGTGCACATTGTGATTGTAAGAAAGTGATGCACTCGAGGATTAATCTTGATTTTATATTATTTGAATGTTCATTACATTAAAATAATATTTAAAATATAAATGTATTAAACTAATTTGATAGAGTTTTCTTCATATAGAAGAAGCAGCTGCAAACAGATATCTTCCTCAAATTCAGAATCAGCGTAGAATTTCGTACTCACTAGAAGCAGTCGCCGACTATTGATTTAGCAATGGTAATAGATATAACTGCATCTTTATTGCATATTGGTAGGATATTGAACACGACCAGCAACTAAGACAAAATATATTCAACTAATATTTATAATATGAATATGTCTTTGAGCTTTGAAATTTATCCGTCCAATTTAAAAATCTCGGATGAAATTTGGTGTCAAGGTCTAAACAATTGTAAACATGCAACTAGTACTGATATTTACATTCACTAAGGGATTATAATAGTTTATTATAGCATTTATTCGTATGTTCAACATCGGCTGTTACTATGGTTTTCATCCTCAACGTCATTAATTTTGTGGACTTTATGGGTTACGGTATTAGGAAATCAGAATCGAGAGCGACATTTTTATTTTTAAAAGGCATTGACATGACATTCTCATGGAGTAAACATAATATTAACGCCAGATGATTTATACACACAAACCCAAATACTATTACAATTACTATTGATGAAAACAACATGGATTTCTATTCTACTGTTGGTCATAAATTGAACAAGTAGATTCAGGTGAATGTTATTATTTTTTGAATATTCAGCATATAATTATCTACTATTACCAACGTAATTAACATATTATTTACCTAATATATCAATAGACAGTATTATAAATTAGCACTAAATTTACAACCTTAAATGCAGACGACCTCCGTTTTGAAAGTTTAGTCACACACTTTATTCCCGAAAACACAAAATCTTTCCATGAAGTCTTATTTGCAGTAAACACACTAAATCGCAGAATAAGATGCGCTATTTAACACTAGGCTATTTTAAACTTAATTATCATACTCGTTTTGTTTTGGATACAGAAAGTGCATATTATTTTTTTATAATAGCATATATAGCCTAGAACTCGCGAAGAATTCAATAATATTTCATTCGTTGAAATCGAAAAGAGCATTTCCGGACTTAATTAAATATAAATACATTCATATGTCCCCACATGAAAACATGAATGAATGCATGTATATACACATATATACATGCCAACATGTCAATAACATTACCTTCTTTTGACCTCACCGTAGTCGATACTTCATGTCTTTGTATATCAGGGAACTTACTTACCTAGCTACTTACATTCTAATCGCTTCTTGCACTAATGATAATTGTACCTACTTAATATCTTAGTTGCTTAATGCCTTTGTATGTCCATATATATACAATACTCACATATTTACATACTAAATTCCTAGTTGCTTCTGCCATTTTACATACCTGTTCATATTTACTTGCTTAAGTGAAGACAATGAAGGAGTCTTCACTTAAGCAAGTAAAATAGAGAAGGAGGAAAATTCGATGGGTTCATTCCTCTTTAATGAAGAGTTTCTGTCACTATCATACGCCTCTATTATCAGATTTTGCTAACCACTTATAACCAAAGGACTCATCAATATAAGTCAAACGAGCTTATACTCGATAAACCTAACTCTCGGTATTCATGCTGATCATTATCTATGAATAAAGTACTTATAATGGCAGGACAGGAAATGAGATCACGCACAGTCGCAAATTTTCCTTGTACTTTTATCCGTTAAGGAGTTCCACGTGATATTTTGCAGTTCATCATCAGTTCCTGACCAAATTTATATGGAACCATCTGAAAAATATGTCTTAGCATTTAAAGAAAGTATTTTCAAAATCAGTTCACGCGGCCAAAAATTTCAAATAACTGTACATAATACACATAAACATATGTGTGTACACACTTCTACACACACACACATATATATATATATATATATATATATATATATATATATATATATATATATATATGTATACACATACGGGTCGAATACAGAAACGTTATTTTTGAAGTCGGCCAAAAACAAATGACAACCGAAATTATTTATGGACTCTTCTACTTTAACAGTTACCAATAATGAAAAGAATTATAAAACTTAATTAAAAAATAAGCGAGCTATGAACTTCTTACAGTAAGGATAGAGTGGGTATATCTCCTTCTCTCATTCGCTCTCATAGAACACAAAGAGCCTTTACTAGAAATGACATTCAGTATCCCCCACATTGACAATTCAGTATCGTTGAATTATGATTTGTGAAAGAAAATAACCAAACACACTATTGCAGACATTAAATCGAAACTTCGATTAGCTGAAATTATTTGTATCTGGTAATGAGAAGTAGATTACATACGTTCATCATAAACATAAACGAAAATGGCTTGGTGTGGAATAAACAGGAATTTCAGTACTTCTTATTGAAGGGAATGCGTAAACGTAATGCTGATTCGCTGTTGGAATGTCAAGGACGTTATTCAATGGGAGTTACTTCCAGAGGTATCTATCTATCACTGACAAAACTACTACGAGTAATACGCTACTAGTAAGATAAACGTTTGAAGAAAATACGTATTGAAAATTACACGCAACGTTCTACCTGTAATGTAATACAAATTGTTAGAGTAAATTAAAGAAGTTAGTAACCGAAATTTCTAATTTGCGAGTAATAGAAATTGGTAACTTACGAATGCCCTATGTATTTCAAAATAATATCAGGTATCAAATAAATTCTCATCATTCTGATTCATTTAGCACGCGCTCGGCTTGTTATCGGTCATAGCGATCGTAAGCAACTACTTATTGATTTTTAACTAATAATCATATATACGTTCTACTTATGTATACATAACACATAATTTTTTGTAAAGCGTATGACACTTGTAACCGCCAGTATTATGATATCACGGATGTATAATTTTTAGTTAAAAATAAATTAAAAATTCCAACTATCCGGAGATCAGAGTGCTCTTATTATATTTCAACTCGAATAGTCTCTAGCGAACTGAAGGTATTTTCTCTATGTAAATTGACACTTTGTCTTGTGGCCACGTCTCACAGAAGGACGCTCATTGCCTTTCTCAGCGGGATATGAAACAAAAAATAGTCCTCGACCAACCGTGCCTAACGAGCGCTTAGGGAGGGCGGATTGAGTTACGACTTCTAAGCACATTAGAAACGACTTATCACATTGTGAATCCTTTTTACACAATACGATATAACATTATTGTAACGTATAATACAGATATTCTTCATCCATAATTTATTTAGATATACTTAGTATACGACAATTTGAATGGTAAATTCTAAACGCTCCTATTATATTCCTGTCACGTGGCTAACGTCTTTGCTTATGCTTTATACAATAAAATACAATACTTTTATTAGTGAATTTATTACATAATTTATAAAACATAAACGTAGATATGAAAGAAATCTTCTAGTGATTTTTAATAAAATGGATATCTTTATATTTAAAAAACAGTAACATTCACATCGGAAAACGTATAACATGGGGTTCTGTAGTTGTCAACATATTCTCAAATTGTCGATGAAAGTTAACTGAAGGGATTTTATTTGTTTTCAACTTTATTAAACAATTCATTAAAAATAATAAAGTGACAAGGGAACATTGCACGTCGCACTGATGCTTAATATTTTACAAACGACACTTAAGAATAAAACAAATGTTTAATAAACTCTCAATTTCCTTTTAAAGTACAGATTAATGATAGCCCGGTCAAACAGGCGTGAATAAAAATATTCGCCCGCCCTTTAGATACATGATGTATATATACTGAGATATATTTACTGAGATAATGCTATATATTTACTGAGATCTCTATTTATATGAAGCGACTATGCAAAAAAAGATATTTACATAGATTTAAAACATCAAAAACTAGAAAGTGCGAGAGGCGGGACAGACATGATGAGACTATAAGGATTACCTTTATAGCTTCATTGTATTCGTCCTGGTCTTCATCGATCGTAGTCCCCAAACACAGAACCTAGGGTCACTTTAACAATTCCGCCACATATCTATAGAATCTAAGGTCACTTTAACAATTCAGCCACATATCTATAGAATCTAAGGTCACTTTAACAATTCAGCCACATATCTTATTTAAGTGAGATGTAAAATTTACATAAAAATAGCTTAGACCAAATCTAGATTAAGTTCGTGGATAAACAAAATTAGTTTTATAGTTTTAAAATAGGTTCAAGTTATAAAAAAAATCGCAAACAAAAGAACACAAACGATACGTTATAAGACTTTTAAATAACTTTAACCTATATTTTTTCCATCACTTCTTAAAAAAGAAAAACGGTCGAAACTCTGTTTCAATATATACATACGCACACGATATTTATGGCATCTCCACAAAACGTCATTTCATTTTGATAAATGTTTCTTTGAGAAATGGTACATTTGTATATGGTTAATTTTTTCATTACAACAAAATAGTCCGCTAATCAGTAAAATATGAAATCGTTTCTACATGAAGGTAGCGCTGTGCGCGTGTTACTCATAAAATTAAATTAAATTGAACGAATCAACTATTCTGATGGCATTTGCCATTGCTTAATATTTTTTTTTAAATGATTTATGTTTACAAAACTGTAATTAATTAAACAATAGCCAAAAAATAAACTTGGATAAGTAATAAAAGCTGGATTTTCATTTAAGGTCAAAGTAGCAGCATTGGCATTGGCAAACCAGCAACAATCTACTAAATTCTTTTGTGTTTGTCCTTCGGCGTAGTTTATGTGTGGGCTAAAATGGAAATGACAACGCTTTTATATATTTTTGTCGTAACGGGGACATTTTTATATGGTGCGAACTATCTTAATATATTCTTAGCTAATATATTTTAACGGACGCAAACATCGTTGGGATTTTCGTCATCGATATCATGCCATATTGATTAGTATTTGGTCCTAATATTCACACGTTACTTGAAAAGGTAATAAAATTTAATTAGTGAGGACAATAAATTTTGTTACAGGAAATATTCTATGTAAATATGTGTTTATTTATATATATATGTATATATATACATATATATATATATATATATATATATATATATATATATATATATTTGTACATTTGTGTGGGCGTGCACGCGTGCGAATGTGCGTGCGTGTGCGTATGCGTGTGTGTGTGTGTGTGTGTATTCATTCATAGTGATGAACCTATTGGAGCACGCTTCTCTATCACTTTAATTTCTTAGACATCTCGTCAAGAACGAATTACTAAGTACGTATGGGTAATTCGTATGGCAATATATTATGGTGAACCGTTAAATACCTTTCAGGTTTCACACACATGCCGTTGAAAAGCATATATGTGAAACGTGTTTCCAGATATAGCTGCATTGCTAACAGCGGGAATGGTAGTAATTAATATTTTACGTTTACATAAAACCCTGTCGCGAGCACCCGGAAGTTCGTCTTTAGCGACATCGTAAGTAAAAAGTACACATAGCAAGCAAAAAATACGCAACATGACAAATGACAAAACTTGATTTGAAATTTATAACTTTTTAACAGCTACTCCATTTGTAGTGGAATATCGTGTAGTGAAGTGACGCGGAAAACGTATCGAATGAATGTCAATTTTATTATCACCAAGACATCGGAGGCAGAAAATATTTCAGGAACTTTACTATTATAATCATGTAGACATTGGTTCTTTTTAAATTATTCCTTGAATCGTGCTTTAACTTTGAATCGTTTTTTTTATTTCCATCGGTTCATGTTAATATGACACTTCAAGTATCTTGCCACCGAAATATGTTAATAGTAGCAGAAGACTGGGCGGCATGGTGTGACGAGTGTGGCAACACCACGCTAAATAGGCGCTCACTTATTTGTTTACGTGGTATGTTAAATGAACGAAAAGTTACGTACTAAATAATTTGCCAGGTCGTGTATCATGTCGCTTTGTTGGGCGACTAGATTAACAATTCGGGATTCTCACATGGGACAAGTTTCGTCCATTTTCGTTATTACTATTTGTATATAAAATCGGTAGTACACCGTTTCCATAACTTCTTTCCTCATTTCAGGAGTTTTCTCGTTCTAATAGCATAATGTTATTTAAAAGGTCCTTTTTTTACACCCGTTTCCTTAGTTTTACCAGTAGTACAGTAGGTACAGGTGAACGAGTAACCTATACTCCCATGTATGGTGATATCCATATATCATTCAATACTACATGCAAAAACTACGACATATTAATCAAAAACAGCGGTTTATATGGTGACATTATATTGAAACATAATACCATGAACAGCATATGACAAATACCTTTGTTTTAAAGAAATGCTACCAAATTTGCCTAATTATATAGTACTCGAACAACTCCTATCAAGCGCATAACGCATTGGTTATATATATATATATATATATATATATATATATATATATATACATACGCTCACATACATACATATATACAGATGAAATTTATTTTAATTTTAAAAATAATTTATTGTCTTACATGAATTGAAGTGATAGTGATGTAACATTTCTTTTACCAAATATTAAGTACCAAATAAGTTAATTTATACCTGAATTGAGGCTAAATGCTTATTCATTGTAACTTATTATAATTTGCAGATAATCATCCAGAAGTATGTACATATTGGCAGAATGTAATTTCTACACCAGTCGTCCGGCAGATCACTTGACGCGGCAGTATCGCGCAAAGCTAAAATTTATCATCGATAAGATACTGGTATGTTTGCCGACATGGGGCGACAACTACTAACACATGTCTGATTATGTTAATGCTTTATTTCATTATGGTGTCTAAACGTCAGACTTTCGATGTACAAACGGAAAAATGTATACGAAAATTTAGCACGACCACATGAACATATATATATATATATATATATATATATATATATATATATATATATATATATAAACATACAGTATCTTCTAAACGAATATAAACAAATTAAGTAATACTCACCACTATAGGTCAACGAAGTTCGATTAAAACTACACTGCCAATTTAAAATAAATTATTGTTATGGGTTGTGAGGTTTATGAAAAGAGTAACAATATTTCTAAAAAAAATGTCAGTTATCACTCAAGAGATAATACCTCCGAGTTTCAAATTTTCACGTTTTCCACGCACTAGACGACATTGAGACATCACACGAACGAGAGCAATACTGGCTGTCAGCGAATCGATTGTCGCGGCGATGTATCGTTGGCGCCTGTTGTCAGCTCCGCGACTCGGCTACGACTGACTGAACTTTTATGTTTTTTACCCGTCTACTCTACGCTCTGTTCGCATTCATCTGCTGAGGGTCATCAGCACATCGTCCAAGTGCGGCACGATTGTCACATAGAGTCATGCCACACGGAGGAGATCAGTCATCGACGGATTTGATTTTTGACCATATTTGATAAGTTATTGCTAATTCCAGCTCATATTATAAAGTGAACTTAACTTTTGAGTGACTGAATACGAACATAAACATGGTTGTTTTAAAATAATATTTTATAAAAGCTTGATTTTCGAAAGAATATTAAATGAAACATGATGTATCCAGCAGGCATTTTCTAGAAAAAATAATAGAAACTTTCATTGAAACCATATTACGCAGTGAATTAACAAATGTTGTGTCATTTACATATTTGCTGATCGAACTCGGCATCTATGCATCTGCCCCGTGGATCGATGAAATGACCATGATAATGAGACAAGATCACGCGGCTGTTGACGCGCGCCGCGGTCGCGTATTTATAGCGAATGTTGGATATAAAACATCTTGACACTTGTTGGATCCATCGTGCCATTGAGTATCATCGTTAGAAACGTGAATGTATTAAAGTGGGCACGTTGCGGTAAAATTTTAGGAAAATACCGATACTTTCCATCATACAGATATAAGTTTTCTTGTGATTTTGTCAGATATACGATATTGCATTTAAAAGAACAACCGATATGTTAGACATCATTCATTTCATTTTAATATTATTGACATTTTATTCACTTAAATTGTTAATGTTTTATTTAAATTTTATTTAAGAATTGGGATCTAAATCAAGTGATTTTTGGACTTTAAATAGGTTAAAATTATATTGTATATGTAGTAAACACGTTAGATTTTTGTAATAAAAATTCAATTATGACATCACGTAACATTACCATTAACTACAAGATGGTAATTTTGTAAAATCATAGGGCGATTCGATTATTTCCAATAATATTAATATACTTTTGTGACAATTTGCGAACGGCGCTACTTACAAATTTAGCTGTTGTCCAAGCTCAATTGCTTCTACCGTCCAACTTTCTAACACCCAACGGATGTAATAAAATAGTACGGAAGTTCACAATTAAATGCCACTACGTGATGTAGTATTATTTCTACTTTCTTTAAGTTCTTTACCACGACCTAGGTTTCGTTGTATTACAACATCTTCAGGTAGGTTATTAGCAAAGATCTTTGCTAATATCCCACCAGGAGATGTTGTAATACAATGAAACCTAGGTCGTGGTAAAGAACTTAAAGAAAGTAGAAATAATACTACATCACGTAATTTCATTTAATTGTGAATAATGAATTTCTACAAAATTAATGCCAAATATATTCAATATAGTACGGAAGTCATAGACGTTTCTATTACAAAACCGTTTATTTCAATAATTTTGCTGCAGCGTAAAATTTTATTGAATGTCCAGATTAACCATTAGGAAAAATTTCTGATAATGTAAACATGCATTTACTCGAACTTGGTAAGTCGCAGGAAAAGGTCATGGAGAATTGAATAACATGATGCATATTGATTCTATATGTTATAGATATTAATATTATACTATTTTAATTTAATGTAGAATAAATCACATAAATGAGTAATGTTTACGACATGTATCACAAAGACTTTATCTTTATGACAGTGTTGTTATATGATTTTATTTTTTCCGATAAGATCTAACGGTTATAAATAAGCTTAATAATACAAAAAAAAATCGTTCCTGAATGTGCAAGCAACTAAAGCGGAACATTTTTCTTTAAGTTTCGTAGCCACCAACTAGTCGTAATCTGTGCCAGTTGAAGCAATTGAACGGTATGTGATAAGACGAAAACATTATTTTATTCTGAAGAGAGTCACAGTGAGTCACGTTGAACAAACGTAAATAGTAACACTTAACCCTCTGAGTACGAGCCATTTGTCCATGGATACGCAATCAATCCCAGCTGTTTTTATAAGTTTTTTATAATAGCACGGGCAATTGTTCTTTAACAAAGTAAATTTTTAAAGTTTACATATTATTTATGAAACTCAAAAACAAATACAAATAACCAAGCAAAAGTTACAGATTTAAATAGAGCAAAAGGCACAATTGTTGATATAGTATGTGCAGTTATTTGCGGTGTACTGTTTAAATAGAAGGATATAACTGTACTCGTACTTGTAATAAATTTATCGCATAGTAAATTGTAAAGAAGCTTAAGAACAAATGTGGTATTTTTTGTATACGCACGGAAGAGCGCGGTCGCGCTCTTTGGTGACCGTGCGGGGATTAAATATTAACTTCGTTGATCAGTTGGCATGGCCGAACAAAATGAGTCTAAGTATATCATTTTCTGTATCGAACATTTTTCTAAATACCAACAATTAAATTTTACTATTTACTAAGATCTCAGAGTCTTTAAAGCAAATGTACTGTTAGGTGAAATTTTATAATAAACCTAAATGACCGTAGCAACTGTATACAATTCTATTTAAATTATTTAAAAAAATTAAGTGAATTATTATTTGTAATATAATACATTTATAAATTTCAAATGGACCTCGAATTTTAGTCCTCGGAATTAACTATACGCTTACGGTTCACGTATTTACACCGCACGAATGAAACAACTAGAGGCCATCGTAACTCGGCAAACTTTATTGTACTATCTAAACATGTCACAAATAACTAATTTAGAGGTCGTTATGAAATGATTGTGATTAACCATGCTGTGATTCAATAGTTTTGCCAGTGTTATCTTGCCTACAAGGCAAGATAATATTACAACACGTGGGACCATTTTTTCCTGTCGCTGTGAAACAAAAACAAATGATAAAGGTTCGTTTTTTCCGTCAACGGTAGATCGAAATTAACTACATTATAAATCTTTTGATAAGGATTTAATGATTTTATTAGGAAATATTCATAGCCAAATAACAAAACGAAAGTCTGTATATAATAAAGTTCCATAGGGCCGACGATATTTTATTAAATATAATTTTTAAAGTCACATCTGTGGGAGCAATCCCCGACTTTATAATTGGAAGAATAATATTATACGGTTATTCATAAATTCAAATCGAAGTCAAAATTCAATACACATATGTACATAAGTGTATCAAGCGTTTATTTATTTCCACGGAGAAACAATAAAAGTAGTATAAGTGAAACGGTTAAAAGATAGGACTTGCTTAAGATATTATGAAATATAGAAAAATTATACCTTTATATTATCGTAGATATTTTTAAGGATGAATTTAGATGTCTGAAAAAAATAAATTTACGAATGATAAAAAATGAAAGTTTCAATTAGTTCATTTTTAAAACGTATTTATTATGCACAAATTGTGAATTGGTAACTTAAATTGGGGATGATGAAAAACTCTACATATATTATGTTTTTTTTTATCCTAATCATAACTATTGAAGTTAATTTGAACATGAGAAACAAAATCCAATAAACAAACGTACTTTACTTCGCTCAGATTATGAGATACACTAGTTATCAAATAATATTATCATCCAAATATTTTATAATTGTTTAACAGTCATTAAACAAATCTTTCATGAAATTGATAATATTTTACTTTATATACTAACTGATTTGGCTCTGGTAGTCGTAACGTTTACGTTTGTAACAACCAAACCCACTAACTTAGCTCGTCGAACAGGCCATATTAGTCATAGAAGTGTAGACCTTCACCTAAAATCACACTTTTGCTATGAATATATTACGTAGTGTACGCCAATCTGCCGCTAAACGAAATTCATAAAGCCACTTTAAGCTCTACCTGTAAAATTTCCACATTTTCGTGATTTTTAATCGACGAAATTTAGTTACTAACTGAACAGATAATCGAACCCTGTGCTCTTGATATAAAAATGTTATTATGTAGTAATTAATTATAGTAAGAAAATTATTATATTAGTATTATTATAATAGTAAGAAAATTATTATATAGTAATTAGAAATGTTCGAAATGTTTCTATAATATTCGTAATATCGATGGAAAAACGTTATATATATATCTGTTATATATATATGATGGTTGCACCTAATATACCCGTATATTAGGTGCAACCCTCATACTACGCGGAAAGTAGGTGGGATTCTTTTGAATATTAGCTGATTAATTCATACGCATATGGCATACGGTAAGTTTATTACCTTCATGAATTTAAATTTGTTGGCATATGTGTGTTTGTGCCTCGGTCGAGGTATAAAAGTACATAACGAAATATGAAATTACCGTTCACGCGACCAGGACTATGAACTAAGGCATTGACGAGCGACGAGGCGACTTGCATAACCATTGTTGCCGACGGGAGAGATTTCTATCTTTCGTCAAATTGAATTTATATATAATACATCTCTCAACAAAATTGTTCAAAGCTATTTTTCATTTCGAAGAAAGCGCTTACCAGTTTGATTTATGGTAATTTGGTTTTGAGGCTTCTACGTTATATAATGTCTTTGTTTAAAAATATGCATACATAGTTATTCACATTAAACCTTCCAAGACTTAATTAACAGAATATAGTTAAGGATGAATCGGGTCTTTATAAGTAATTCACATTCTGAATTTACAGTCAAATCTAATATATAGTTTTGTGGAGTTGACATAAAAAAATGCGATCATAGTAAAAAAATACGTGTCAAATAATTTAAATTTAAAAAAAAAACAATAAAGGTAAATATTTTAGATGCTTCTAATATATGTAAAGGTCTTCAAAAGTTTATAGAATGCGGATAATAAATTTTTATGAAAATTTTAATTAATTAAAATTTTATGTATTTGAAAATAACAGTACCAAGGCGACCGCTTTACATAAATTTTATCAAATACTTTATTTAATAAAAAAACAAAAATATTTCAGTTTTGCAGATATAAACAAATAATTTAAAATGTATGTTTGTTGGCATTTGGCATCAAATTGTATATTTTTTAAGGAGATGTTCATTGTTTTATATTTGAAGTTCGTAAAGATGTGTCCACAATTTAATATTCACATCACGTTCTTTTTTATTTTTGCTTCCATTGCAACTCGTATAATATTGACGTAATCTTCTATTTTGATCCACCGCAGTTCGGTTTGGTTAATTCTTATAACTAGACGACTATGATCACAAATACTTCTCATGTAGAATTTTGAACTTTGTCAATTTAAAACATCATAGTTACTAATTTTCACACGGAAGAAATATTTTCTCATCATCGAATTGTTCAATATATGTAATCAATATCAACATATATTATAAAAGTAAGTGTACAACGCGCGTGCCGCTAAACCTCAGAAACGAGTCCCGTTACGTTCAAGGGAGGTATTTGGTGTGGTCCTCTGTGTGGAATTATATGGTGGAGCCCTCTATCCCCCATCCATGAAGAAGATTCCCGTTTTTACCTGAAGGAAGTGCTTAAGGGCTGGAAGTTTCGCTCTCCAGACATTTTTAGAACAGTCCAGAACATTGGAGAGTATTCGAGAGCATTCCACAATATTCAGAACATCCCGGAACATTCTTAAATGTTTAAATATGCTTGTAAGAATGTGAACGAAGGCAGTGACATAACAATATTTCAAATAGCCAACGGCAGCGAGCAACAAAACAGAAACGACGAGATTCTCGTGTCCGAATGAGAATTAAGAGAATGAAGAGAAAGATGAAGGAGATATCGAGAGTAACGAAGCAGCGTGGCGGATTTTTGGTTTTCCCATATACAGACATGAGCCAACTGTGCACCATCTAGCGGTACATTTGGAGAATGGACAAAGTATTTACTTCACAAAAGACACGATGTCGTCGTCCGTACCTATTATACGTGACACAACAACAAAAACAGTTCAACGACAAAAACAAGGAATTCTAGTAGAGGAACATCCAGGAATCATAAAAACTAACGCACTAGGCCGAGTATACACCGTACATCCGAACAACGCCGAATGTTTCTATCTCCGGATGTTGCTACATGAAATACGGGGACCAACAAATTTCTTAGATCTCAAAACTGTTGACGGTTACTTAAGCCAGATGTACAGAGAAGCATGTTAACGCTTAGAACTACTGGAAAACGACAACCACTGAGAAATAACACTACAAGAAGCTTCACACACAGCCTCAGCTGAACAAATCCGAGACTTATTTGCCACGTTTAATATTTTTATTAATTTTCTTGGATATGTGAATTTAACACAAACTCCATGTTTTATTGTTATATATTTTGCATTATAGTTCACCAGAGTTTCCGTCTGTCATATAATTTAAACACTTTATTTATCCTTTTTCTTAATTACAGTTAGAAATTATGAATGCTGTTATTTGGTACCCCGCGTAATACCACTACAAGAACATTTTGTGAGACTTTTTCTGTGACATTCATGTGAGACATTTTCTGTTACTGCAAACACTTTTGATAATGGATCACATATTTTTATATCTATATTTTAAATCATTCATGTAGTATTTAAGATAAACAATTTGAAGGGATATCGAAAAAAATACTCGTAAGTGGATAAATGTGGACTTCCATTATAATACTATTCTGATCGTAGTAGAATTGAAAATATAAATTTAATCGATTCTAATTTCAAAACGATTTATTTTTTATACAAACTATTAAGAAAATATATTATGAACACTTTCATCACATCCAAAATTACTAATAAAATATTAAATATATTTTACATAGTTGCATAATTTAACATTTTGATATAACTTTGTTTTATTGAATGTTGTCAAACTAAAAATGACAATTTGTAAAGTCATTGAGTTACAATGCATATACAATTCCCTGCGATAATAGACAATACAGTACATCAAAAAAACTTAGAGATTATTTATAATCGTTATCCAAAATAATTTGAGCTTTTATTTTTTTTTTCTTTATTATGTCACTATATGCTGATTTATTATATCTTAAAACATTATCACTTACTTTAAAATCTATACACTCTGCTTTATTAAAACGACCATATATTTTAATCAACCATAATGCAATAAACATGATACATTAATGTTACCACATTGCATTTGATTGTTACAAGTATATTAACAACAGACAAGCATAATAATATTTATGTAAACAATGGGGTAGAGGTGTAATAAAATTATTAGAATAAAACAAAACGACAAATTTTACCCAGTGTGTAGCGCGATAAAAGCGATTTAAAAATGTGTTAAACCCCACAGCATTTTTTTATTGGAATTTGTAAATGGGTTTATTATGAACATAAAACAAGGCTGGGGGGTGTGCTTCAGTTGTCATCTTGACAATCGAGTATATCTTGATAACGTCTGAGGAAACGTGATAACACTCTGAGGAATTTAGTTATTTTTTTTTAAAAATAACGATCTTTAAGTTAAATTAAAAATATTCTTTTGTGAAGTCAATATTTTGAGAATAAAGGCGCTACAAAATTATAATGATAACGTTGAAGCTCGTAAGTATCATTACTGAATTGGCACGTCACTGGATAGCGTCTAAAAATTATTAAGATATATTATACACAGACGACTAATACCTAAATTGTGCACAAAATTTCAGAGCAAGTTTCCAATTACTAGATCGCCCCTAATGTTTTCTAATAAAGGCCGATGTTTTCTAATAAACGAAGGTCTAAAAATTTTTGAAATGATAAAATTTGTTATAGCGGAACATTTAAATAAGATACCTTGAGTCGGATTCTTCATGTAGTATCATTAAATATCGGCGTATGTTTCGTACAGTGTTTTAATGTGTCTTCTTTTAATTTTGACGCATAATAAAGCATTATAAATATTTTTAGTAAATTTTGCAGGTTCACGAATTCGGAGACTGATTTTACTAAAACGACGGCATATCCTAAAGTTTACATGCTTATGATATGCTGGGAGGAACATTTTTTATTTACGTTAAATTATTGAGAAGAATAAATAATATGTTTTTGGTAAATGAGTTTGTTGTTTGGAATTAAATAATTTTTTTTAATTGATCACGCAATTTCCACTAGAAATGGTGAGATAAAAAAAAGAAAAAAGGAAGAAAAAAAAAAAAAAAATATATATATATATATATATATATATATATATATATATATATATAAATATATATATTGTAGTTTCTTTTTAATAATTGTATTAAACAAGGCACTCTTAAAATTTCGTCATTTCCATCCTCTATTTGTCACAGCTTTGTAATTTTAGGTCTATATGGTTTAGGAAGTGTAACTCTACTCTAAATTTCAGGATATTTCTATAAATGATAATTTAATTGTAATAAACATTTATTTGAAAAATGGCACACTTCATTCTTTATGATAGTGCATTCATTAACGAAAATTTTGCTGTTCAATCCATTAATAATTATTTTTTCTCTTGAAAGAAAGTTCTAATTAATTAACTAATAGTTACTTCTTCTCTTAAAGCAAAAAATAAACTAGATCGTGTATAGTCTAGTTTATTTTTAGTAAGCTAGGTACGAGATAGCGACATACAATAAAATTAACCTCTATCCAGTTTTCAGTTTAAAAAATTATTTAGTTTCTATTAAGAGTAAGTCAAATGGCGCTGTATTTTACTTTTATTAGGAATTTTTGCCAAATAAAAATTACTGTTTAAACGCAAATTTTTAGGTAATTTAAATACAAAATATTTTGTCCCTAGTATACTGTTTCTTGTTATTATTTTTTCCTTAACAATATAAACTATCTAAATAATCACCAATTCTGCAAAGTTTACCTTTCCGACTGGTATTTGCCATCGTCTCTTTCATTATTTAAACCGAAATATATTCAATTTACTATTTTTTTTAAGTCCCATTTATAAAAATATTAAACATAGAAGTTACGTAAAATCTATCCCCCCCATTGATTTTCGAACCATGTGTTTGAACAATTCGCATTAGCATTCGACTACAAATTGTTGGTTAACTTTTGCGGTTTTTTATGTATCGTTTCCTTGCCAAAATTTCTGCATGTCATTTTTGACACAATTATTAATTATCGTTTTGCCTGGGAAAATAATAAATGCACGGAAAGTAATTTTCATCATATTTATTCCTTTTTTCACATATTCTGTGAACTTTATGAAAATTAGCAGAATGTCTCATTATTACGAGTATCATTTTTATTGAATAAAATATTTTCCCAATGAAAGGGCTTATAAATAATTTAGAAATAAATGAAAAATTTCTCTCTCTTTATAATATTAGCCCCGATGAATAACGCTATGTAGCTAATTTGAAAACTTTTGCCCTCTGCATATTTGTGAATGTATCGTGTCATTGTCGATGAATCTGGGGAACCCATTACTATAGAAATTGTACTTCGGTAAATAGGCGATAAATTCCACGCTATTACTGGCAATTGCTATTGTCCGTTTCACTTATATATTGACAACCCTGATTTATGGCGCCCTCGCAGCAATCTGCACAGGGGAATACGTATTGCTCTATTTATTTCGTGATTCAATTGTATATCAGATAATGCGGTTGATTTATTGTTATGCTGGCAAAATTACAGTTGGTTTGAAAAAAATTATATTTTACAAATTGCTTTTCTTCCCTATAGGAAGTGATTTCATATTGACAATGAAGCAGTGACATTAACCTCTATTATCGTGATATAAATTACTGTCAGGTAACTCCAGTTTTATATATGGAAATACTTAAAGAAGACATTCTGCCTTTACCAGTTATGCATATGAATATCGTTTGTACGCTGTTTATTGCCACGTGTGTGGTCCATATGGGCAGCATCCCAAAATTTTAAACGGTATGCTTCACTTATAAATCAACTTTACATTTAGTCGGTAATATTTTTTTACTTTGTCTACTTTACTTATAAAACTATTTTTAACGCTTTCAGAATCCATTTATTTCATCTAATAAATACAGACATGCATTAAAAACTCGGGTCAATAAAATGTTTGAACTGGATATTTTCTATATATTATCGAGACGAATTCTACAGTTTTTAATCAGAAATTATTATTAATTTCTTTATGCATTCTCTATTTTATTGTACTATCTGAGCAAATCATATGAATTGATAGCTGAGCAAGTCCCGTATCCATCTTTGTCGTAAGTCTATTGCATTTAACGCCACTTAATGAAAGAACCGCAAATGCTACCACCTTCAATATCAAGTTCAAATATATTATTTGAATAAATTCAGAAAAACCTCCATCTAACTGTACCTTCCTTGCGGTATGCTGTAAATGATAGTCTCTGCATCACTGAAGATGGTATTAGCATTAGCTGTTGTTTTCTCTCTTTGTCGTAACTTACATACAAATCGTACATTCAGTTACGTATACCATCACCGTAGAACTTGCCCAAAAGTAATCCTTAAGATACCAAATAAAAAGCTATGGCAACGTCAAGAAAAGCACCTGATTAGTTCGTGTTTGTCCACATGCTGCGCCATAAATTGAGTACCAAAAACGCATTATTTTTTCCTGTTCTGAATTTATACTGGTTGTCGGAATATGTTTAGTTTTTCTCTCAGTTTTTAATAAAATGTCGATTTAGAAATTTTGAATTAATTTATTAATACCAGCTTGTCTCCATATGTAGACACAAGTGGATACGATGATGGGACAGGTGAGAAAAATTCTTCGTTATATATTTAATTAGGCGTGTGTCTATTTATCTATTTCATTGAATCCTTTCTAAGTTGTCACACATATATAAATATATATATATATATATATATATATATATATATGTATATATATATATATATATATATATATATATATATATATATATATATATATATATATATATATACACATCATTGATTTCTTGTTGTGTGTGTTCTTTTCTGCCACCTAACCCTTATTTTTCAAATATATCTTATTATTTAAAATTGATGGTAGTATTTTACTACCACAAGTCTTACTAAAATGTTTCCTAAATACGTTCACTATTTCTGTATTATCAGTCATTATTCCATTTTTATGCTGTTATATCATATATTATTTTCAATGTTGTCTTTAAGCTTTAATATTTTCTTAAATTCTTATTATCTGTGTTTATTCCTACAAATTTTTATGCTATGGCAACGATATAAACTTGGATACAATTCTGTTTGCTGTATTTTTTTTATTTTGTTGTATAATTTACTCTTTTGTGCATACTATTTATCAAGTAAGACGTGAACCACGCCTTCGAGTTTTTTTAATTTTTATTGATTGATATTTTTACTTTATGACATTTGCATCTATTTGTTTAATTTTGAAAAGCTGATTTTTTAGTGTTGAAATTTTAAAATAATTTTTGATTAGTATGATTATTTTATTTGTTAATATTGTGTTTAGTTCTATGGAGATATGGGATACCTTTTTCTTACATAAATGTAGTATATAAATGAATCTGAAGTTGACAATGACCTTGTCGCTGTATTAATTGTATTTGCGAAACAACTTTTGTTTATTAAACATAGATAATCTTTTATATGTATTTCGGGCCCGTATTGGCCATATTTATGTTTCATTAACAAGAAAACATTTTATTAATTTGTAAAAATACCGGATAATAGGGTATGAACTGCTGGAGTAGATAAGCACAGCTGGAATACCTCGAACGGATAAAGTATGATACATTACCGCAAGTCTATACTGGTTTCTATGTAATAGCACATTGATATTGTACATTATCGCTAATTAGTCATATTTCAAAAAGCAACACTTTTCGTCTTTGTTGTATATTTTTCTTTGACTATTGTATATTTCTATATTTGCGCTTCGCATTTTTTATTACTTGGAATCAGATGAGTTTTGTATAATTTATGTGCTATGTGGGAAGTAAATAAATGCTTGGCTTTTATACGTCTAGTCGACACGGAAAATATATCTGGGAGTAACTACATAGAGTTTATTACTTTCTGAAATACATAATTTTTTTAATTATTTATTTATTAATAGGTACTTTCCGCAATGTTTTATTGGTGAATTAAAAAAATGAGAAATCGCTTCACGTTATAAATAAACCCTTTTATTCATTATTATTTCAGTAGTATTTTACACATTACAATGAAAATCAACTTTATTATAAGTAATATGTATTATTTAAAGCTCTTAATTTAGATTTAAAAATAATATTAGTATAATAAACCACGTTTATACACATTCACTGTTTCAAATGATTTATCGTATATCTAGTAATACGTTTCATATAATGTGGAAAGTAAAATTATAAAATATTGAAACGAAGTAATAATAAAGCCATGAAGAAATGTGAAGGTGACAGAAAAACGAAGTAGATCGCTCAAACTCAACAAAGGTGATTTATATAATGCGGCCTTCCTGCTATTATTAAGCCATCTAGGGAGAGACATTACAGTGGCAATGCACATGCCATTGACTCGATTGATACCATCTGATAATGGAAACACTTCTTAATTCTTGCAGCATTACATTCAAAATTTATAAGCCCGCAAATTGATCGAGTGATTTCTGTAATGTTACAGAAATTCTCGAATATACCTGACAGTGTCAAAAGATCGCAGCATTCCATCTTCTTTTCAATTAACGAGAGAGTTTCGGCGATAAAAGAACAAAGAATATGTGGATTCATGGCTGAAGCGACACAAAATATGCCCATGAAAATGGATGAAGGTCTGCTTCTCTGTGACGTGACACACATCAATTCCAAGGATTTAAAGGAAATAGCCTTATTGAAACAGATGCAAGGCTTCTTATTACGCATTAAAACAAAAACGAACTGTTATAACTTTTCACGCTGCCATACAATGATGGTGTATTAAATAGACAAGGTAAACCCTTTTAAACGAAGAAATATATGATTTCAGTTAGTAGTACACAGATACTATGCAATTTTACAGACACATTCAGATATTGAATAACACGAACCGAAGAATGTGACACCGGGTAGAAAAAATAATTACAAAACTGATATAGTTGCAAAAATTTATATTATATTAGAAGCGAGCGGGTACTACATGTATGCAAATAGATCAGTATTGCTGTAAAATCAATTAGATTAACACATTCCTAATAGATAATAGCAGAAATACATAATTAAACTACATAATTCAATTGTCCTTATTACATTTGCTAACACAACATGAAAGCGACATCCACAAGTAAATATTGCTATCTCGCTATTGCCTTCTAGATTATTACTGTATAAAGAGCAATTAAGGAAGGAATATTAATTGATATTTCCATAAAATAAGAAAGTGACAATAGATAACCACATTATGATTGTCAGTTCATACTAAAGACAGCTAAGTTAAGTTCTAATAGATTATCATAACTGTCGAAGACCACTAATGACATGTCTCTAAAATATAACGGCATTGCTATCATATGCCTATAACATAATTCCATGTAATAATACAAATCTGAATCATTACACCGAGCCAACACCTATAAGTTATGAAAAATAAAAAAAAATAAGAACGAGCGTGTCCGTCCGCTATTTAACGAGACTAGACGTTCATTTTAATTGCATAATAAATCATTTGTCGGGATTAGCTTCTTCAAAAATCACATATGCATTGCTCAACTGGTGACTGGCGACGAACAATCAAGACAATTATCCATTATACCACGTCGGACAACGTTTATAAAGCGTCGAAAGCTCTAACTGAACTCGTGGTTCACACGTTACCTTAGACTGACCGTGGCGAACGACGTGCGTAGTGCACGCACATTTTTTTTAAGTACTCGCAATTTTTAACCTAAAATACTTACAGACGTTAAGCTCAATTTATTAGTGGATGTAATCGTAAAGCGAGTTTTGCATAGTGATAGTTCGTGCGATAGTTGCTATCATGACAGCGTCACTATCACGAACAGTCGCCTTGTATACACAGCACAACCTCCATATTATCATGGTAGAACATTGTTACGAAACTTGCCACGAGGGTAATTGTCACACAAACTGTCATCGTATAAACCCCGCTTTACAGAAAGTAGAGGTAATATAATAAAGGCATCGGCTTACATTAATTTAATAGTAGAAACTCTAGCTTTCGTCATGTGAACACGATTTTTGAAGTGTAATTTGTTTTGTTGCATTGTTTTAAAATATTTTTTTTTGTCTTTTGGTTTTACCAAACAAAGTATAAATAAACCCTCAATATTTAAAACTTTTTTACATATTTTCCTCCTGACTGTGGAAATTTCGCAAAAATTACGAAACGTCCAAAACATGCATAATCAACCTTAGAAAAAATACAAAAAAACGTCAATAAACGATGATAATAGTCGAGATAAAAGGAATCCAAAAAGACTTGGATTATCGATGCTGAGCATCGGCAGAGGAGTTCTTCAAAATTGAGGCGCCACATCGCCGAAACGAACAAGCCGTATTTTGCAACTTCAAACTAGCGATCGTATCCCGACACAGTCCCGTTTGATTTTTGGAGTCATATTTCTTAGGTGGCGATTCGATAACCGATAAGCGGACGAGAATTGAGAGTAAAATTTAAAGTCGAGTCACGTTTAGTCACATTTCGTTATATGAGAGAGAAGAAAGATATCACGCAGAGAAAAAAAGACAGAGAGCTACATATTCCAACGCCATGGAAATGAGCAAAAGAGAGCGAAATATACACAACGATACAAAATAAGATAGTGTCGCGCATGCGTGCGTTGTGGATGTACGCCTCAGTCGCTATATATGAACAGCTGAGGTATCACGCATATGTTGTGTTATTAATATTTATCATTATGTTTTGTGATTATTTTATATGACAATTGTCTATGTAAATTTACTAGAAGATTTTATTTCATGTTTACATCAATTTTTAATGACGTTTTATTAATTTTTCCGAATTTAACTTTATACTTAAAATTATCTTATACGAATTTAGTACAATCTATGCATTTACACTTATATATTTGCTTTTTGCCGTTTTACCTCTTACTATATACGTACAAATCGATATTTGGTTCATTAAAGAAATTTCACTTTTGTCACGTGTACTGAGTTACGTGCGCCTTTTTTTTATTAAATATATTATTAGCAATTTCTTTCAGATAGACCTATTGCGCAGTTACGTGTCCTTAAGGATATCGTAAAGATTAAAACAAACATAGCCAAATTAGTATATTATTCATCGCATCCATTAAATATATGTATATAAATAAATATTTCAATTAAGGATTAATCCTTACAAACATTTTGAGAAAATGAGACGTATGGAACAATCGAATTTCTGTTGAAACGCTTAATTCTATTTTGCTTGTACATTTATATAACATGTCATATGTTTCTAAATGTACAAGCCTGCCTGTACTGATCTGCTTGTATCTCTAATAGGTGTAACAAACCTATTTAAATGCATATTAACTAGCCATTATACTAAGTTTAACAATAGCAAAATGCGTGCTAAATTTCGCAGTGTGACGTTCAGCGTGTGGCGTAATTCAAATGATTGCAACATATGAGGTAACCATGCCTTTTCCAATGTTTATGTACCACAATTTCCATTTATTTCACTTGCAGTTAAAATTCCAAAGAACTTCGTTGTAAATAAATATGTACTATTTAGGAATAGACATTTTTTCCCAGTAGTAACACAAAGACATATCGCTGTAATTAATTTAAATTTAGATTAATTCCCTGAGCAACGGAATGCCCGATGAAAAATAGTTCGTAGGTGGTATTCGTGGAGCAATTATAATGAATGTGAATGGCAATTAATATATTTATTAGAGATTTATCATACGCGCGGGGCTATTGATTCAAACGTGTTGCATTCGATTTATCGAGAGGTGTCGCTTGTGGGGCAATCGCATGATCCTGCGCTCAATCTGGCTTACTTTGTAACACACAGTAAGTCACTTTGAGAAAATATTGAAATAATTTGTATTCGAAAACACTTGCTCTTTAATTATTAGCAATCTAATGTTTGGGTACATATACTAACTAATACTGACTTAATAATAATTAAATTATTATCCTCAATAGTGCAAATTACTTTTTGTCTTCAAGTTATTGTTAATTTAATTATATTTGTACTTTTATTTGTAAAGAAAAAGTGAACAGTTTTGTAATTTGATATGTGTGCAATATATATATATATATATATATATATATATATATATATATATATATATATATATATATATATATATACATATTTCTTTGTAATCGTATATTTCTTTTAATTTATTTGTAAGTAATAAATAAGAAATAGTATCTTTAAATTAATTACAAACATAACGAAATAATTGATATTTTTAGTAATGTTGGTATAATTTAAAAAATGTATTAAAAAATTAAGTTAACAACTTTGTTTTCTAGTTTCTAGTGCGCTTTTAAATCTGATTAGTTCACTCAAAACATTTTTTTTTCAATTTCAATAAACTTAATTTAAAGCCACAAAATTTTGTTTCCTTACATTAATTCGAAAATTTAAATTTTCTTCTACTTCACTATATTATTTGGATATTACTTAAAAAAAGTTAATATTTTACAAAGGAAAGTGGCGAGATTATTAAATTGTTTTCCATATTACGATTAAAGTTACGCGTTGGACTATGGGCTAATAGAACACTCTTTACATTTTTACAAAATTGACTTTTTACGTAATGATTTTAAATACCCAAATCCATTTAGTACAGGCATTCAAGTTTATGTACGCATGTTTAGTAAATTGATTTTTTTACTTACAATGTTTTTAGTTAAGTACCAAGATTCGGTATCAGTTGCATTGTAATTACGACGTTGGATATCAAACGAGAAACATTCTGTCGAAGATTAAGAATGGTTCTTTTTATTTTTAATTATTCTCAGCTCCGTGGGCGGCTACAGCGGCGCGCGAGCCGCCACTCGATAAATGAGAGTGTAATTTCTGTTTTTGTTTCTTATCGACAATTAATAGACGATCTATTTGTTACGCCCACGCGCGAGGCGAACTCGAAAAGCTCTTAAAATGAGCTTTCTTTTAATTTGTCCATTGTTGACGGCCAACTTGTGAGATCACAATGAATTAGCATGATCTTATAAATGGGTGTAGTCGTGCGTAATTGTTGTTTATAATGTGCTCTCCTGTATTATATTTGATATGCTTCATTTGTGGACTATGATAACAATAAGTCGAATATATCGGACTATGATAACAATGTAATTAACCTCAAAAAATTAAAGGCTTGGCAACACAGTTTTGGTAAATGAATCATGTTTTTTAGAGTTCTTTCTTAAAACCTCATACCAAAAATCCACCTTTAAAAGATTACCGCAAAGTCAAAAATCAATAATTTGTTTTTTAAATATCAAAATTATTAAAAAATATATATTTAATTGTATATACGCTACGATTTCATTTTGAAGAAAAATAAGATACCAATAGTTTTCTATGTGGCTAATTATGAACTTGCTGTCTACAATTTAAATTTTAACCGTTGCTCCAAAAAAATCATACTACATTTACGAACAAATGATTTAGGGGACATAACAAGAGTAATAGAATACAAGAATATCGTTTTTTAAATTTCTGTCTGTTTGATTGTGCATTTGTTTGTGCACGGCTCACGCAAAAACTACTCACTCAAATCACATGAAAACTTTAGAAGAATATGAGGGCCAACTTAAAGTAACACTTAACTATTATTTCATGGAAATCGGTTCCTTAATTCAGATAATAAATGTATTTAATATTTTCAAAAACTAATTTACATTACATTGATATAATAACAACAAACAATTTACTGGATACGTAGTAACTAAATAGATATATAATATACGTACTTACTACTCTTCAGGTGGAGTCATGTATATACTTTCTTTCAGGTCACCATATAAGAATATGCATACATGAAGGGTTGGTGTCGAACAGCAAGCACTTTGATTTGTCAAATTGTATCATCTCAAAATTCTTCTGAGCTGGTATTGTCAGTAATAGGCGTACGGGCTCGTACTTGACTGTAGGAGAAAGAGTTTCCTCATAATCAATACCTTCGATTTGTATATATCCATTTGCACAGAGTCGCGGATTGTATCGAGTATCTGTTGGCTCACTCTCGATTCGAAATATCCATTTATCCCCTATCACTTTGACAGCTTGAGGCTTTTGTTACAAGTATCTATGTTTTATTCTAATTATGAGTTTATAGTTCCTTTTGCCCAGACAAGTACGTTCTCGGAATTTTCTTGGACACCTCCGGCGCATTTGATAAAGCCTAGTGGCCGGCCATCTTGTCCACCTTGGAGTCCCGGGGATTGTCAGCGGACCTCCGCCGGATCATTATGGACTACTTCTGTAATCAAGTTGTCTTTTCGCAGGATAGAGACACAGTAGTAAGGAAAACGACCAAGGGCTACCCGCAAGGTTCGGTCCTTGGACCAATTCTTTGGAACGTGATCGTTTTGATGGTATACTCGCTATATCCCTTCAGAGATGCGGTACCATCGCCTTTTTGGTCGACATTCTGCTATTGGCCAGAGGAGCGAGTCAAAAAGAACTGGATAATCGGGCGGACGACTCCCTCGCCAGGTTACATGACTGGGCAATAAGAACAAGCTTACCTTTGCCCCACTAAAGTCCGGGGCTGTTCTCTTCAAGGATAGGCTAGCGAGGAAGCCCTCTGTGGTGATGGCTGGTGCTAGGACATACTTGGGCGTAGTCCTCGATACAAGGTGGAGCTTTTTGCCACTGGCGCAGTACATCGGTGAGAAGGCTCGAGTAGCCTTCCACGCCATGACCCGGTTTGCCGGTGCCGGCTGGAGGCTAAATAGCTTTACTCTCGAGCTGTTGTATACGGCAATATACCTAGGTATATCGGCCTATGTCCCGTCGGTTTGGGCTACGTAATGCGTCGGAGTCCACCAGGTTAGACGGGAGGTGCCAAGATCTTAGCGTGCGCCACTGCTAGCGCTGCAAAGTGTGCAGAACGTGCTCAATAGATGCGTTGTCAGTCTTGGCGGGTCTTTTGCCTGCTGACCTCGCGATAGAATGGCTCGTATTTTAGAGATCGTCGTTGCTCATTGGCAGTCAAGGTGGTTCTCCCCTGATTCCAATGGAGAAACAACCAGATTGTTCTTCCCCGATGTGTCCGAGCGGTTGAGTAAATAAAAACTGGCTTGTTCCTGATTATTATGTTTCTCAGTTTCTGACGTGACATGGCGCTTTTCGTGCCAGTTTGCATAGGTCTGTCCTCAGATATAGCCCGACGTGTACCTGCGAATTTGAAACGCAGGACATGAGTCATGTTTTGTTCCACTGCAGCGTACAGTAGAGTATAGTTTTGTTAGAGAGCATGCGTATTAATAGTAACGTAAAATCACGCGAAACCTTAGAACGTAGTGTCTTTAGTGACCGAGACTTGGTTGGGAATGAACCGATCGTTGAGTCATTTAGAGCGTTCGCTAAATTAATTCTTGCAAAAATGGAGGTACTAAATGACTCTTTCTGAAGGGACAGACTCTAACTCTGTTGAACGGAAGCGCTAAGACTGTAAATAAGGGACACCATTAGGGAACCTTCGATGGTACCCTATTTTGTATGAGGTAGGTCGTTATGGGTCCCAAGAGGAGTCCTGAGACAACCCGGGTGGAAGGTGGGAATAGTGCTCTCGAGTTGAGTAGTATAAATCGGTATTTGTTTGTATTTTGCCAGTATCATAATCTAATACTCTCAGATGGCTGATGTTTTGCTTTTTACCTGACCGTTCTCCTCATGAGTTTTGTATTCCAGGGTTCATGTCGGAGTTCTATTAGTGAGAGAGCGGAGTTCTATTAGTGATACTGCTTCAGCCCAATACTAATTTGGGAGGTTGGCGCCGAACAGCGAACACTTTGATTTTTCAACAAGTGTTCAACAGTAATTACAGTTTCACTATTTTTGTTTTTCATGATGCAACCTTCATTGGTATATTTTACTTGATCACCGTTTTTGATAATTTGTTGTTAAATCAGGCATATTTAACATATCATTTAAAATAATTTCTTTGTGCTGACCTTTATCATCACAAACGTCAAGGTTCACTTGAGTAAAGCCCTTCACTAAAAGTGGTTTGACGTCCGCTACTTTTATCGTCTTGCCAGGCGATGCCGTCCCTGTTGCTGAGTTAACTTGGCTCTTTCTGCTCTTCTGAGAAATACAGTTGTACTCTGTTATATGTATAGAAGCATCCGAGTATATATACCACTCATCGGTATCGTTGGTCAAGGTGGTGAAGGCGGTAGCTCGGTTGGTATTCTAGTGGTTTAAATTTTCTTCCCTTTTTAATCTACTTTCGGCTCTTCTGTAACCGAATTGGTTGCAATTAAAACATTGAAGTCCTTTCTGAGAATTGTTTCTGTACCTTCTCCTTTTTATTTTTTTATTTATTGTAAATGTTTTGCCACTATTGTCGTTTATTTTAACATCTTGTAGAATTTTTACCTTGAACGAATCTGCACTTATTTTCATACCTGAGCTCTCGATCGCTATGATCATTGCCTTATATGACTTTGATAGACCTGAGAGTAGCATTGTTTAGAGCCATTCCTCATCGACTGAAAATTGTATATTTCGAAGTTTGTGCGCCGTGGTCATTGTTCTATTAACGCTGTCTTCTTCATTTTGATATTTGGTAAGAGTTATCGTACACAGATCTCTGAGTAAGTCAACGCGATGTAAAAAGCCTGTATGGTCAAAGGCACATGCCATATTATTCCACACCTTCTTCGTTGTTTGAGTCTCTTAATCATTAATATAAAGCGATGTATCAACTAACAAATAATTTTTGTTCTCGCCATTAAATCGTGTTTCGAATAGACTGTTTCGCTACATTCGACACAGTCCCCTAATTCTTTGTAATGAACGTATGTTTTTACGTAAAACTCCAGGTGGAATAGATTAATAATTTGACATTATTAGGTTATACTTTTCTGACAGCTTACTTTTAAAAGTTGCACTATTTCGACACTAACACTACTGGCCTATAACCTATTGAAATATGATGGTGGAACCGCGTGGATGATTGATATTCCTTATTGAATAATGCGGAAAAATAGACACGGCAACTCTTGATGTCACCGAACGAGGTGACGAATTCGCGATTTAAATATCCTTTACCATAAATATGGATGGACATGGATTAAACCCGAAGGAATGACAAAACCGTAGACTAAAATGTTCAACAGTCATAATAGACAGCGCTTTTGTATTAATCTTACATTTAATAATGTTTTCCAAGGGTCACGCAAACGATGTCGCTCGTACAGCTTGTATTATACATATCCCTAATTAGTTTGAAATAAAAGTACCTAAAAATGTTGGAAAATAACAAAACATTAATATTATGTAGTAAAACAAATGATTATATTAAGGGATAATATAATTTTCATTATGTAATTACAAATTGATCAGGGGCAGGATTTTCTTTAATGCCTTCGTTAATTTCATCTATAGACATTGTCGACTAACTATTCACGTAACTTACTCCTTTACTTATAATCAAGCTACAGAGTAATCTAAACCATTTTTTCTATATTCGCAAGCTGGGCCACATCCTTTCTTACAGACGCGATAGACTATTTTTAATCTATTTTCAGAGGTCGATGGCTGATTTATTGTAGCTATTCTTAATTCCCCCAATTTTCTGATGTCTTATCGTATCCTAACCATAACTGTACTTGTGAATACACTATTAAAGCAGAATCGATGTAAGTACCAACGAAATAACGTTGACACAGGTTTTTTAGGACCAGCCTTAATGACTATAGATACATAACTCTATCTAAATCTTTAGAAATGTTTCACGCACTATAAAATGTCAAAATATATAAAGATTAAAAAATATGTATCTTCTCAGCCTTTGGATTATTTGCCGAAATGTTTTTAAAGTAAAGCATTTTGCAAATCTCTACACTTTTAAATTATTTTGGCAAACTTACAAATGTAATATTTGTTAGAGATATCTTCAAAATAATGTTTTTCTTATACTCTCAAATAAGAACAAACTATAAAAATAAACAACAAATAACTTCAGAAAAATGTTCCACGTGGACACTGAAAGGAAGCTAAACTGTTAGGGTTAGCAAATATCTGTCTATCGACCTGTAACTAGTCCTTCTCCGACCCTTCATCAATTTATTTACAATTACAGTTCAACTTGCTTTGCGAGAATTTATGCTGCCCCTAAAATACTTTAGTAAAAGTTTGAGTCATTTCAACTTAAAACGAAAATGAGTAAATTTTTGAGCTTCGAAACTCAGTAAAAAATCGAGAAACTCAGGGAAAAGCGAATCCATGACGCGTCTTGCAAGTTATATCGAATAAATTAATTATATTTTATATTAGTAATAAAGAAATTAGAAACAAGTTACTTCAGTTTAGTTTATTTTGGTTTTCAAGTTTCATCAAGTTTGTTATTTTTTGTTTATATTATTATGACAAATTTTATTTGGTAAAAATAATCTCAGAAAGACTCATTACATCACTATTATAAGATATTTGATTTTTTGCCTATAGGTCACATACCTATTCTGGTATTATTGTTTAGTTGAACTTATTTTTCCTCATATTAGTGGATATATCGTTGTAAAACACTATAATTTTACGGAATCTGTATCAGTTTCATTTGGTTATAGGAATTTTCTGACTATTCTGCGAATTTGTGGACTTCTATAATTATGAGCAAGTGAGCAATGACAATTCATATGCTCGCAGTGGTTGGAAATATTATCCACACTCTGTATATGTAGGATTATTTGTATTATAATATATATGTATATTTGATTCAAGTGTTTTGTTCCGAATTTTGATGCGAACCATCTAATGGCACGTTTAGATGGGGATTGAAACTTTCTGATGGCACATCGCGACGTTAATTCGGTCAGCTTTACGCTTTGTCTGCTAACAGTATTATAAAATTACAAATATACTTTCAATTTATTGTTTAGAAACATTTCTGTAATATCAACAAACATCTTAATTTCTTTTCGTTTTTAATTCGTTGAAATAAAAATTGTTCAATAATAAAATATTAAAAAATTAGATGTTTTACATATTCCAGACGTGCCGTGCACATTTTTTTATCTTTGACATTTTAGTTAATTTTTTAACTATTGCATATTATTTTGGGTGTTGCTGTATTTATGATGTAGCTAAGCGGATTTTTGCTATTTTTAATAGAAAGATGTCAGTCTGTTATAGTGTAGAGTTTCATCTGTTTATATGAATCGATATGAATCAAAATATAATTTGAGGAGAAATTCAAAGACTTTCCCGAGTTAGGTACATCATTTGATACGAGATACTGGAACGTTAATTTACATGTGTGTGCTAGTTTCTTATGTTAATAAGTTATTATAGCAAGGGATTAATGACTAATTCAGATTTGATAATGTAACCAGGTAATGTATTAAATAATTCACCTTCTAATGTGCCGATCATGATTCTTAAACATAAGAATTATGCTCAACTCAAAGTTTATTTTTAAATATGAAATTCAACATACGGTTAATCTTCCATTATAAAATTATGAGTCCCTCTTACCTTCTCACAAGGCCGTATTTGTTCTACATAATCACTTACTGAAAAACACATTAAAATATATTATTTCCATCTGGAATTCTCGAGAATATGGAGTTCATCGTCTTAAGTTTGAAAGAATTATAACGAGCTGTGTAGCAAAAATTTCGACAAAGCAAATTTTAATCAAAATTAGGCAATGTGTGAATCATACTATTAAAAATATGACACAGTCACTGTTAAATATGATATAGGCACACATACACACACACACACACACGCACACACACACACATTGAATTTGTGGGTGGGGATTGTGTGTGGGTATTATGGCGGTTTAGTTTATCTCGAATTTGTTAAAAGCGATTGATCATAGACCATTAAGTATAAGATGTAACCAAAATGAATATCATAAAATTATCCTACAAAAACGTGCAGTTCTGTTTTATGGTATCTCTAATACATTTTGATGTAATTGGGTATAATGTTATGCAATATATTCAAAGGTGGCGGTTGTCATAGTCTTTATATTTTAGAGGATATCAAGAACCTCATCTTTTACAGACAAGCCCATCAAACGTTATAAACTACTTTACGCCTCCACTTTAGTTTCTTCTTCTCCCTTGCCTTGTATTCTTCCTCAATAATTTCTATACAATAAAAAACAGAAGACAAAACTTTAGCATAAGGCTTCTAATTAAAAGGTTATTCAATGCCATCAAAAACAGATAATGCCGAGACCACATATTATCTCTTCGTATCGGTCTCTATGCTTTTTATTCTCTTGTTATTTTTTCGATATACAGTATAAACTTTTCTAAATGTTAAGATACTCATTTAGAAGCTCGTTACTTGCAATACCATATTTGAATAACAATGCTAAATAATTTGCTCGCACCCACGTGACACCAGACGGAAGACAAGACTTTATTCGTAAATAAAGAACTTTTCTGAGAAAGCGAAACTGACTTACTTGTCAGATAAAACAGAACTACTTGAATATTTGAATGCTGAGAACTTATTTTACTAAAGGCTTAGTCAACTCCAGTCAGTAAATAAATTGTGTACACTTCAGAAATTAGGTGTCTATGCTAACAAAGTAACACAATAACATAAAATAAGTAGTCATAAAAGTGAAATAAATCATAAGGAAAAAATTTAAAAAAATAAAAAACAAAGAAAATCCACCACATGATTCCAACACTTTTTTATAAATAATATTTTTCGTATCACAAATATAAACAAGTTTTCTGGGAAATCCACCCTCGAACACACAATATAAAGATGTCAGACTTGTGACAAACGACAAGTTTTACCGAGACTTAATTTTCTGAATTTTAAAATCTTTAAGTACCTTAATTTCTAGAACATGCCGTATTAAAATCCTTAGTAATTCCTATATCAACTCTGGATATAAAAAATGTCGTCTTCAATCTCCACATTCCGTCATACATACATTGAGTTATAAACTCAAAAACTGTAAAAATAAACAAAGTTAAGAAAAAGTGATATATGTATATTCATTTCCAATGAACTTTCCAAGCCGTGATTTTCATGGTTTACATTTTTAATATCTCAGAAATTATTATGAATTTTGACTTAACTTTTGTTGGGAGATAAAAAGGGAGAAATAAATAACATTGTCATATACATGTACCACCAATGCTATGAAATAAAAACACAAATTTTAAGTGATTTCTATAAGGTACATGCTTCCTATAAGGTATCATGTGTGTTTATTTTCGGTAGCCATAAATATAGAAACTTATCTTACCCAAGCGATATCTTTCTAAGTGGTTAAAAAGAATATGTCCGTAACAAATCCTAGATAAACTCAAATCTATACTCAATGTCAGCGGGCAGAATTTATAGATTGTATTTAGGAAAAAATGTTAGTTGTATATATTTGTCTACTCATATACATATATATATACATATATATATATATATATATATATATATATATATATATATATATATATATATATATATATATATATATATATATGTATGTGTGTGTGTGTGTATGTATATCTTTTTAAAATGGTATTGTTTTATATCTTCATTTACAATTATTTAAAAATACAACATATGAAATATGAAACATGTATAAATGAAGACTTACCATTTTATGAGGAATATAACTATAAAAATACTGAAAGTTCGAATAAACCCAATTTCAATGGAGATTAACGTGATGGCATGGGGGAATAAATTTTGATAAAATCACATAAATTTTAATATGAATTATCTGATTTAAACTAATAAAATATCGAGTGTGAAAGCAATGTTAGTGCAAAACTATTTACGTAATTCTTCGACGCGATTTATTGCAGTTACTTAAAGATAGCAGTGGATTGAAAATTTTATAATATCACACGAAACGTTAAAACTTTTCTGAAGTAAAGTATGAAATTTTATTTTACAAGCGAAACTTATGTATACAAAACGTTATTTTATTTAATCTGTATATTCATTTCTTAAAATAAGAGCAATTAAAGGACATTCCTCTAATTTGCGCCCAATACCTCTCATTATGTAAATGTTAAATAATTGAACACAAAATGGGCCCATATATACGTGTTGTGATAAAAGCCTCGTAACTCATTCGTACAATTAAAAGTAATGAATAAATTTAGACAGAAAGCTGTAAATCATAGTTAACTAGGCAAGGGGCAAGGGACAGGTTATTATACCGACCACATTTCGGTCAAGTACTTCCATTAAAACCAATTGAATTGTACCCTTAAAATGTCTTCATTCGAATTGCTTTCGGCCATAATAACATATTAGTTGATATAAATAACAAATTCCGTGACATAATGAAGTGTGGGGTGCAAGCGGCTACCGATATTTGAGCGAAGCTATCAATTTTTATACCAATTTTTGGGAACGCATGGAATTATCAATTATGAGCAAATTCCTTATGAGTACTTCGTCATTAAATATGAAGTCGAATTCTTGCAAGGATTCCTTATAATGAACAATAGAAAACTTAGATTACTGTCTTTACCAACTTTCAGTTACATTTGACATTGCTTCCAAAGGTAATAAATAAAATTAAACCTTATTGAAATGTATTTACACCAATAATTTAATTAATTACCACTTAAGTAAATGTTGATATAAATTATTACTATAGTGAGGCTTAAAGAGTCCATCAAATAGCAAGAAGTATAGGTCGACATTACAAGTGGGTTGAGTTAAATCGCTGTGATAACAGTTTGTACTTTATATTACGTTTACTTAGCATATTATATTAAGTGCGTAATTTCAACTGAACGATAATATGAAATGTTGACTTTCGGATAAGTATAACAACTAGACGTATATAATAAAAATGTACTTAATTCTCTCCAGATATGGATAATTTGGGAATTCACTAATGTATTATAATTTATTGTTTTTAAGTTTGTCAATACCTATCAAAGATGGTTAATCATTATATAATAACAATAATTAAAAAGATAAATGTTATTTAGCTATTAATTATTCATTATATATTGACAGCGAAATAAATGTGAACTTTATTAATGGGAAAATTACAGCATATTTATGTTTTCCGCTCCTCTTTGTTTACCTACGTAAACGTTGTATCTATACTGAAGTATATTTTAAAAATTTCCGATTTCTTTATGGCGCTTAACTTACGAGTATATACTCCGGGCGAGTTAATATGAATGTGCCACATTTAATATAACTCCTGTTAATATTTGATATCTTAATTAAAACATTTCTTAAATACGTAAGACAAATGAATTGCTGATCTCGATTTCCGGTTATTTAAATGTGAACTAGAACAAACTACCCGGTATATTACACAATCATATAATCATGTTAGATAACTTAACATTCTTATGAACGTTTGGAGTTTTACATTACTTCATACAATTTTCTACTGATATTAATTAGTTACACTTTGGCGAAATTAACTGTTAATTACCTTACTAAAATTCATTAATCGTATCATAACGGAATTTACGAGTGCACTCAGTTACGTAGCGAGATATTTATTTAATGAAAGAAGGTTATAATTATTTTGTAATTATTGTATAATAAGATATGCAATGTTATTCACAGTCGCTTAGTTCGCGCGTTCCGAAAAGTGTGATGTTATGCTACGATGTGATTATTTCCGACAAATCGAGTCGGTTAGACGTTTAAATATTTACTCCGTTATTTGTTTAATAGGCGTGAAGTTTCTTAATTTGTTCATGTCCGCTGGAAACATTTTTTTCCCAAAGTTTGTGTTAATTAACAAATAAGGGTAAATTTAGTCAATAAAATATTATATTTGTAAATAACGTAGTAATTTTTTTCAAATAGGCTAAAATATAAAAAAAAAGATGTAACACGAAAAGATTAGCTCTTTAGATTAAGTTTTTTAAGCTTATGTGTATTTAAGATATTCCATATGACCGTTATTTCAAGTTATAAAAAAATGCATATGCTACTACTTTTAGCAGACCTGTGCATGGGACAGGCAAATCAAAATGGAAGGTAAGCATAAATTAAATGAACACTTCCGCAAACTAACAACTTTTTAAGGTGGGATTTAGAAGATTCGCTCTTGATTATCGTCCCAGATGAATCGCTCTGAATGAAAGAATATGTGAATTCATTTTCTGTTTACAAAAATCATTCAAAATTAATGGATCATGACCGCTCCGAGCACCTTTTCTTATCCGATTCAAATGAATGTGAAAAATGAGATCCGGTAAATGGTTCGACTTCATTACCCCTCCAAGGGTCGCTCTTTCTTGCTCACACAAGGTTTTCATGTTCTAGCACGAAGTTGACTATGTGTTTAATATAATAACCTGTGGCACAGACTACGCTCCCGCATAGAATTTTAAACGGTTTGGAAATCCATCACGGTCCGCAATTCGATTGAATTTCTAGGTTATTTTTACATTCACGAGCGGATTTTTGCTTACGATTACAATATTTGGAATGTCGGGCTATTTTTTCTGTGGCCACTTTAAAGTATCACATTTAACGTTTAGTGTTCCAAAAATACTCAAAATAAAAAAATCTATAAATCCTTTTTGGGATAATCTTTGAGAAAAACATGGCGATAAAAATAATTTATTTTCCTTAAAGGCACATCTAGAGCACTGGGTATATAACTTGCGATAAGTGCTAATAACGATGAAGTTATAATTCATTTTCATATTTACACCGGTCCTCTGTTCGTCCGCCATTCTATTTACACCGTCTCTTCTTTGTTCGTCCATCGACGTTTATTGATTACTTTGGATGATTTCTTGATTACACAATTAACTCGTATTTTATTTTGGATGAATCATCCGTGATGAATTTCAAAATGAATCTTCTAAACCCGGCATAATAGTTTCTTTTAAATTTGTTATGTAATAATTTTCTTAAGTGAAATGATCGCAGGAACAAGGAGCAAAAACCAAGTCGCCAACACGTAAGTTACAGTCTTTCAAAATATTACCATCAGCCAATGCACAATATTCTTAGTTATACCTAAATTACCTACCTCATTAGTACTTATTATTAATTTCATTACTTTATACCGCTTAGTAAATTAAAATAAAATAAAAAAAACTTTAGACAGACTGTTGTTAAATAGATAACAAGTCGGCTTTAATATATGCTGAATACAAAGCGTGACGGTCATAATTGATAAAATTTTCTGATATGTCCGTTGTCCTCATATTTTGACGTTGCGAACCGCATACGACGAGGACGAAGAAGAAATTATTTTCGTTTCATATTTTCGAGAAACCTTTGAGTCACCCCCGTATTTCACATCGTATTTTAAGAATATTGTTCATTCATTAGTTCAAAATAATGGACAAACATAATTTGCGTGGGATTTACGGATATTTATAAATTAATTCATCGATAAAAAATTAGAAAGCAATGTGCAGACGAAACTGCGTTAGATTAAATTAAATAAATAAATGCCACTTCATATCCCCGTGCATAATCGTGAATACCTATCTAAGAGCTTACGCCTCAGGTGTACGTTATACTTTTACGGGCAACAAAGATTCGACTTATTGTAATTTAAATTGTAAGGTGGCGTCATTACTTATGTGATTTGTATTATGTATATTTTTATCCGACTTCAGAGTCCTTATGGCATTTTTTTCATCTCGGCGACATTACCGTACAGAGTACATTTTTCACTTACGTACGTACATTATTCATGAGCGTCTTTAATCAGATAGGAATATATAATATTATATATATATTAGGAATATATAATATATATAATAGAATAGGAATCATTGCCAACACAATTAAATTATTGGTACTGAGGCACGGCGATTAGGTGAATCATTTTAATGAGTTATTATGGATGCGTTCACAGTATGTCCGTTTTAAACATTTGTTAAGGTCGAAAACAATTGTTAAATACACTATGCTATAGATTTAGCCAATTATGTTCTACGAACCGACTAAATGTTTCTCCTCTAGCCTCCATTCCCCTAATTAATTCCTCCGATTTTTGGACCCCTTGTATTGAATTTCAAAAATGTTAAAAACGTGTTAGTCTAACTTATTTATCCCAACACTCATCCACGGAAAATTCCTCAACACTTATGAGTAAAACCTTCTGGCCATTTATTTACCCGATATATTTTATTCCTAGGAAGATTCGCATTTATATTAACTGAATTCATTTATATTAACTGAAAGTATAAATATACATGAGCAGGGAACAGGTTAGGTTTTTAAACACTTTGAAGCTGATAGTAACTTTGATTTTTTAAGCCAAAAGTATTTTAAATCGGTACTTACCTCGAAGCTCCGAAATAAACTATGATGGTGACTACATAATGATTTCTTTTTTTAATTTCAATTTGAATTATCTTTAAAACTAACGACTTAGTTCTCAAATTCGAAATGTATATAGTTAAAAAATTTAATTAATCTAAAAACGTTGTACGTCCGTTATGACGCCGCTACATACGGTAACTATATATGTACAAGTACGTGAGCCTATTTTGTAAAATTGGAACTTTTTATTTACCAAAGGGATTGAATAGAGTTATGAGTTTTGGTACAGCTGGTTTACATATTTATGCAGCTATCTCAAATAATATTACAAATTCGAAAGTTCAAATGTTTGTTGCTTATACATGGTACTTAATCAGGATGTAACGGTATAATCGGCTTGAATGAAATTTAGTACAATGATATTATAAACATAAGTTTATAGAGAAGTTTACAGGTATATCGCTAGTTCGTTTTATAAATATTTTCAGGATTCTTGCGATATTTTATTGGAACTTTTTAATACTGATTATTCATTATAACATACTAAACAGCATGAGTGGTCCATTGATGAAGATATAGATTCAAAAATTCGATGATACAAAAGAAGAAACCTACGATACAACCCGGATTGAAAAAAAAGAGAAGCAAAGGGTTGAAACGCTGGTACGAATTGATCCTGATTTATCAACAATAATACTGCACATAAGCTTACAGCGAATTTTGAAACTGAAATTAAAACTACAATCCAAATGGTGATGGATTTAAATAAAAAACTATTTCAATTGAATAAAATGTATCGTGGGTGCACTTCGCTAGCTTCAACAACGACAAAAATATGTACAAAAGATAAAATATCTGAAACACCAGGGATCATTTCATAATTTCAAAGTAGTACATTTGGGTGGTATGATTGCATAATAATTTCGAAAAATTTATCCTTTATTTTAATAAAATTTCTTTTAAAAACATTTTTATTAAAATAAAGAAGATATTCTTCCTAGTTTTAAAAAGGAAAATAATACATTTAAAATTACTACTTAAAATACTGAAAATTACTACTAAAAATAGCCACTTGTATTTGCATTAAAGTAAACTAGTTTCAAAATGGCAGATTGTATTTGTATTGGAATGGTAGATTCATGAAAGAATTCAATGTAGAAAAAAATAGAAAAAGAAAAAGTTATAAAAGCAATTTTAAAGTATGACCACTTGATCTATTGCCCCGTCTATTGATGATACTCAGAGAAAGATTATATGCATATATTATATTTATTTTTTTAATCCAGATATGCAATGTCAGCATGTTATGAGTGCATAAGTTATTTATAACATACTAAAAGCGACAACATACCTAAATACTCATAAACTGAATTTCCGTGACGGCGATTCAGTTTATAAATATTTAGGTATGTTGTCTCTTTAAATGAAATAAAACTCATATGTTAACATCGTAAATGAAAAGAGATTTGAATGTGATAAAATATATGTATTATGAATAGTTAGTATGAATAACAACTCACAATGAATATATTTTATTGAATACAAACCGGAATAAGATTGAAAATAACTTTTCATTTACAGTGTAACTTGCCAAGACATAACATTATTTTTAGTAAGGAAACTTTGTCAATCCTAACGTATAAATAATATCAAGAGAATTGCGCTAGTTTGAATGTTTGACTATTTAATTGATTATTAATATCAATTCAAATCCTATTTTACGAGATATAGTTGTTCAAATAGACGAACTTAAGTTGTAAGTGAAATAGTTTCTGTTCATGCACAATTTAACGTTACTATTATTTTATGTATTTGGGGGTATGATTGATAAGATTTCATAAAAATTATGAACATCTCCGTTCATACCAGGAGTTTCGCGTAAATATTACTTCTTTCCGTATCTCGTTGTGTAAGGTGTTATATTTCTCTGTCTGGGATCTGTGGTCTTGTAGCGTCTCCTTTCTTCTATAAGGTTGCAAATTTTATTACTTTCCCAGTTCCTATAGCGAAGAAATTTGTTAGTAATTTCAGAAACCCTACTTTTTATACCATTTTACAGGTCTTCCACATTTTAGTACCATTCTTTCATTATCCAACGCCACTAATGGTCACCTAGTAGTTGAAATTCGAATGTAATTCATTAAATTTGAACGTTGTTGAGATCCTTTTGTCAAAGAGTTATACCTCTATAATAACTTGAAACTAGAAACCGAAATCACGAAACAAGATATAATTTAAATAATATAACGTATTTACCTACTCACTTTGTTGAAAATGGGTAGGCGACAGCGGTCAATTCAAATATCTGCTCCAAATTTTTCTTTTTCAATTGGTATGTATTAAGTAAGCCGACATATTTTTACTTTTACGACAGGTGTATATTAAGCAAACCGTATCACAAATATATAAAATACGGTTGTCTATTACACAAAACATAAAATAAACGCTTTTATGCCTCCACAGGCTATTGAGAAAGGAACATTTGAAATCACACAAAATTCACAGCTCGAAACTCTCTCGGAAGTCAATCTGATATTTTAAAATTCTTTGGCGAGAATCTCTGCTCTGTGCTGCAGCTTCAAAATAGACTATCATGTGTTTGGCATTGACAGTATGAACGTAAACAATTACCATTACGAACGTAAACCATTCGTAATAAAAACATTAAAAGATTAATGTTTTTGTAACATATAATATACAAATTTTAGCTTTCTACACTATTTCTTCATATACACTTTAACTAAGACCAAATCTTACACTTCTCCTTGTGTTCAATATACAGCTGATCCGCGGTAATCTGGCCCTGTCCAATTTGGCACCCCCTATAATCCGACATGCCTATAATAGTACATACAAATCATTTTGTCGGATTACAAGTTGCTCCTTTTCAAAAAAGTTCCGGACTGCACGGTGTCGGGGATAGTACTCTATAGTCCGACAAATTCAATCATTCGACACCGCCTTGCTAAACGTTTGTGGGATTACCGCGGGTCGACTGCACTTAAAAAGGGATCAAGTTTGTTATGTTAACATACAGATTTTTTCAACATAATAATTGCAGTAACGACTCGAAGTTTTGACACTCGTCAATTAGATTTTCGGATTCTCTACCTATTCAGCTTCTTTCTGGCATTTTTTGTACTAATGTTACAACTCAATTAGCCAGGTAGAATGTTAATTGGGTTTGAGGTTAATTACTGGGTTTAATTGTATATTATAAAAAATAGATTTTCTTCAAAACTTTTCTCTCCGAATTGAGATTACGTTATTATTTAACAATCATAATATTAGTGAAATAACTGTGAGACGATGATAATATGGTTAGTTTAGTATGGCGATTATAACAACTCGATAATCCTGACATTATTCATTTCACAGAGCTTAGGAATCATAAACCGCCTTGCCAGAAAACGAACCAATTTAAACCAATTCTGATCTATTAATCTCCACGAATCTCTCTAGAACCTTAAAATGAGATTCTTTAGAGTAAATGAGAGTCTGAATATGGTAAAGGCTCATCTCGCTTTATAACCAATTTAGTGTTAGAAACTCTTATGAATCGAGAGGTCAAAGAAGTTCTTAGCAATTATAAAACAGCCAACATTCTGCTGTTATATATATGTGAATAGTTTCTCTACTGAGGGTGACAAAAAACTGATAATCGTTAAACTACACAAACAGGTCAATTAAATGATTTTTAGGTAGACTCCACTATCTTAAAATAAGTGTTCCATTTGAGAAAATTGAAATTAAAATTCCCATACAATTACCAAAAATCGAGGTTGGGAATAAATATGTGTTAATAATAATTCATACTATTAAAATTCCATAGTGTAATGAATGGTCAAAGCTTCCTCCTAAATTTTAACCATACAATTATTTTCACTTCAATGTCAATGTATTTGAAGAACAGTTAAATTAGAAACAGTTCCTAGATCAATGCTAAAGAGAAAGGGAAAGCCTTTTATTTCGACGATTGTCTTATGTACTGTTTTTTTTGCTGAGTGCTATAACTCCATGACCTTTTCAAAGATATGCATCTAATCACTAGAGACTAAATCAATATTGCCACTTTCAGAAAGAATAATGAAGAAAAAAGTCTCGATGAAGCCAGCTTAATTTGCAGACAACCTACAGATTTAATCTGTAGGTTTTTGTAAATACCCTTACCAAGAGAACTGAATGTTCAACTATAGCCATTTTTAAATGAGAAAAGCTCCATCGAAACTAAATTTCCCATTATAAAAGAATTTCACGATATAATATTGTATTATATCATTAATTATATTAAACACTAATTGTAAATATTAAAAACTTAGGTTTGTGTTTTATTCTATTTTTGTTATTGTTATCAGTATATTTTATGCTTATACAGTTTTTTAATAAAAATTGTTATTGAATATATTTAGCGTTAATTTTGTAGAGATTCATTATTCACAATTAAATGAAAGTACGTGATGTAGTATTATTTCTACTTTATTTAAATTCTTTACCATGACCTAGATTTCGTTGTATTACAACATCTTCACGTTTTTAGTTTGTCATATGAATCAATGATTGCACACGATGTAAAGGTTTAAAACTATTATTAGTAATGAGTGTATTATTACTTACGCAGCTTTTAGATTCCAAAAATTTCCATTAATGGGACAATTCCATAGTGAAACCTAAGTAAATATTCAAAACTTACACCGAAAACGTGGGATCACCCCTTCTGTAGATCATGTCATTATTTTCCTCAATAGTTGTGAATCAATGAGATAAATAACCAACTAAATGTGTGGCTCTTCGTCTGGTTGTGAACCTGCCAGTGTCATTCAAGTATATTCCGTTTTCTGAACTATGAAACTGCTTCTCTAGTCTTTATCAAAAAATAATAGGTACCATCTAAACATAAAAGCCTAAATTAAAAAATAATTTTTTGTCAATTTTTTAATTCGCATCCCATTAGTTTCTCCCAGGTTTTTGTAGAAAATAGATTTAAATTTTAAGGATTATATTATCTCAACAATGGTCGAGTTTCTGAATCCTATGTGAAATATAGCGTTATGTATGAACCGTCAAGCGCTACGAAATAAAACAGGTTCGAAGACAATCTCATTCACTTAAGACACTTCATTCAATTCTGACAAGCCTTTGAAAGCGCGCAAAGCCTACGTGCACACATACGTATCTACATACATACAGGCATATGTACTTATAGATTTCTATGTGATTCATGCTTATCTTTTATTTTGCTCTAAAATAATTAATTTTCACAAACTCCTGCTGAATAACATAATTGTTTCTTTTTTTTATGAAAAAAAGCTAAAACTTTAAGATCCTTGTCTTATTAATTGCAATGATAGTAATAATAATAAATTGCCTAATTTCTTGTATTAAAACTAGTTTTATATATTTACTAATTCTTGACGTCACTAATACTCTGAGTGCGAGTCTTGCTAAATAATTGCTTATAATAATCCGACAAAAAGCCAGTGACGACGAATATTAACATATTTTTCTATTTTTGTAAGCGAGGAATATATAAAACTGTAAATGTTATCCTTATCTATACGATTTACACAGGTCGTATTTGCATACAATATACCTCGTCATGACCACAATGGAAACCAGTGCATACATTGTAATGCATTTTTTTGCGTGATAGGTATAAGAAGGGAAGCTAATTTTAAAGGCGAAAGTTGGTTCAACTACATCAGGTGAAACCTTGAACCTTAATACAGCAAATAAAAAATAACCGAAAATTGTAATCGTACAAATTTACGTCTTTATATTTGTGTAAATAATTATTTTCACAGTAAAATATTCTTATTACACCGCATAACCACCTTATTATTTTGACATAATTTCGAGAAAAACACTTGATTGCTTTGGTTTGACAATTTAGACTCTGACGGGATACAAGGCGTGCTTAAGGCTCAAGTATTTGAATTCTTATTCCCCTTAAGTGGTTTACTACCACATTTGTTATCAATAAAGAGGACAAGTAACATATGTAAATGAAACGGGCTTCTAGTAATCTTTAAGTGAATGAAACAAGCGTATAAGCACTCGTGACAATTCTCACTGGACAATTTGTAAGTAATATTTTGTTGCATTTCTCCACCAAATATATTTAAGAGGATTTAAATATTAGATATGCATTATTATTAATATGTTAAGACGATAATTTAAAGTCTGAAATATTACCATGCCTCATAATACGATCTTGAGCATCAAAACAATTTTAGGAGATTGATCTATGGGCACTTTCGATGTAATTGAACGGCAATAAATTAAACTCTGTATAAGCAATTAAACTTTTACTAGTTATAGAATAAATATCGCAATTCCTTAATAATAAGCAACGATGTTAAATATTTTCGTAAACTTGATTAGACATGGATAGTATTCATGAAGCCTGTGAACCAAATTTGGAAACCGACTAAAAAATGCCTCAGATAAAACATCCGTCGGGAGTGTGAAAAATTATCTACGTAATTGAATTTTAGGCAGCATTATAATCAATAAATATAACCTTTAGGATGAATAATTTCATTACATAAACTTAATAATGGTTTTACTTATGTTATATGTAAGGGAAGATTTGTGTATTTAACAATTTTAACTAGTTCTTTAGTCCATTCATATGTTTGTTTTCATTTTTCATATCTTCTCGTAATTTAAGATGAATAATCGGTCTTTAATATCTGCATCTAATTATTATAAACAGGTTTCAAATATTCTTGAAAGTTTCAAAGACAATTTAAAAGTAACCTTATTATCTGCACTCTATAACATTGTTCAATAATATGTAGCTCCTCCAGTATAAACTTATTTTATGCACTTCTGGGATTGTACAGTAGATTTATTATCAATGTCGATCCAATGTCGATCCAATTAGCATTATATCTTATATGAATAAATATAATTGCCTATATATATTTTGTGCCATCTTAACGTCTACATCACATAATGTATTTTTTTATTACTGGATACGTAAAACTGAGATGAAAGTTTTATTTGAATCGTTTAAATAATGTCACGAGTAAACTTAAATAATAATGTTACATTTTCCATCCATCCAGGCCATCACAGTACCTTTATGCTTTAGCAAATTTTTTTTATTTCCATTGTAAAAATAGATATTAAACTAGATTAATGTGCTATATCCATACTTCAAATCGTCTATGCTTTCACTGTTCTATTGCTTTGTTTCTACCTCATGTATGACTATTAAACTGTGCCATAACAACATGCCAGAGCTTTCGCATGAGAACATAATGCAACGGCTCGACGCATTTCACGACACTTGTCCAAACATAACGGTTTCAATATTACTAATAGGTACAAGATGTCGGATATCCATAACTACAGGAAGCGCCGTTAACGCTGGTGCGGTCGTAAAATTTATTTGCTTTTAATGTTTGTAAATTAAAAGTATTTATAAATAGGAACTAAACGTGTTCTAAATTACAAATATTTTCCTAAATTAGAAAAGTAATACGGAAAACGTCGTCAGAAAAAAAAATATATAAAAAGTATGTCAAAATATGGCGATTACAGCAATCCGAACTTTGAAAACGATGAGAGGGAATGAATTTCAATGACTTGAGGATATGAAAACTTTACATTTTGTTGACTTCCAAAATGATGATAGGATAAAATAAATAAATAAACCTTATTTTACGAAAACCTGTGTCTTTTTTCATTAAAAGTTGTTCTTTATTGGAACTGTAGTGCTTCCTGGTTACATTCTCCGAAGACTTCCAATTATATTTATGTACAACTTGGATGCATTAGCGTTCTGTAGGTCTTAAGACTTTTTGCTTTGCAGACATTGACTATTGTCCTAGATACAACATATTAACCGGCTATTTAAATCGAATATAAAATACTCTTTAGATTTCATTGAAAATGATTTTAGTTTCCAACAAAGGTACTGTCATTTTAAATGTTTCATATTGCGAATTCGTGAACTTGAATTTGTCGTTCAAAAGCTATGATATAAAATAATACAACTTAGATATATTTATATAAAATAATATCTAAATACGATTATATGATTATTACTGTAAATAATTTTGGTATTCAATCTTCATAAACTTTTATTGAAACAAAATCGGAGCTAAGAGGATGTAGTGGAGTCTTACGTAATAAATATATATATAATTTCTCAAGTAATTATGTAAAACCAATTATTTTATCATCGTTACGAAATATTATACATATGTAATTAAAGCCAGTCTCATTTTTACATTCAATAATCAAAGGAATCATTCGTGTTACTTTTATAAAAATACTATTTTAAATTTTAAATAAACTTGTAACACAAACATATTGTTTGTTTTGAAATATTACAGTGGAATACAAATGTACATTTCAATAACAATTAGAGAACTAATTATATGATAAAGTATTATTTATAAATGCTTTGACCGTGCAATGCGTGTCGAAGACACATTTAAAAAATAGTAATTTTTATGCATTATAAACAAAGTAGACCGATACTATCACAATTCGTTAATCTAATAGTTAATTACTGTGGAAAAGTGGAGATTTTCGATTTGATTCGCTTCTAGTAATGAAAAAATTATGCCATAAAAACTGCTTCACTATAGAAGGGCCAAGTTCTTCTTTAAAAAGTAAACCGTAAAATGTAGTGACATAAATGCAATCAAGATCTGGCACAGCTTTGCGGTAGAAGTATATATGCATGGGTTAGAGCTTTGCATCTAGATTTATTGAATATTACATCTATAACGACACTGAACTTGACCGCGATAAATTCTGATGTCTCTATCGTTTTGCCAAATGATAACATCTATAAATCCATTAGAATTGTCTCTTTTGATAATTCTGATTGTTAAAGCTTTATATATCTGTAAACTATTGACCGTGGTTTAATTTAATATTGTGATAGACGTAATATTCAATAAAACTTGACGCAAAAATACGTTAGCAGTGTAGCTGCTTTGTCTCAATACATTTTACGGCAAAATTTTTAGAGGGGAAACCTTTTATGTAGTGATATTTCTAATGAGATTTCACTTCTTTTTGTCGGCTTTGCTTAAATTCTGATGACTAACACAGATACGATAATATTAATATTTTGTCAAGGTTTTAACTTTTCTTTTAGTGTATTGTTTTATTCACAGTCTGTAACTTTTATGAGAAGATAATTTTTAAATTCTATAATAGGCAAATTTCACTTATAACTCCTTATTATTCGGTTGTATTCAACAATAGTTGATGTTTGCGCCTTAAAGTTGTTTGTACACTAATTAAATGAACCCACTAAGGATTTTTCCCTGTCTAATGTGACATAGACACGATACGACAGGATATAAAAGTGACACGGGAAAATAGTGAACCACATCCCAAAATATAGAATTGTTACAATTATACGTCACACACATAGTGTATTGAGTTCAATGGCTACAATTTCTATTGACAATCTTGAACAGGATCCGATTATTGATTTGCGCCAGCGCAAAAGGTCATAATACCCACTAATTACATAAATATCATAACGTTCGTTAACATCACTTTCCCGAGAAATTAAAAAAAAGGTCCATAGGACTACTAGTATAACCATGGTATCGACATTTGATTGTATTATTCTCATATACTACAAACGCGTATAATAAATTTATATACTGGCCCATAAGTAGATATCCGGAGCATGACGTGAGTATAAACTTTGGTATAATAATTTTGATCGCGTTTTTTACAGATGTAAACTTGAAGCTATTTCCAATAATATAAAACGTGCTGCCCAATATACACTCAGTACTTTAATATATAGACTAAGACATATCATGAAAAACCATGACTCATTGCCTGGCATTCATTACATACAGCTGACCATCGCCAAAGTTTAAAAACTACGTTGCTTCCGATAAAACGTTCCTATTAGGTAGTATTTATCTTAAAATTTAATCATAAACTTATTTTTATCGTATAAAAATAAACTACTTGCTTTCTCAAAGACAAATTTCCATGTAACGAAACCAAATCATATCATATAATTAATTTTTCAATAAGTTATTGGAAAATTAATTACATTATATTATAATATAATAAGGTTTGCGAAGATAAATGTTATCTTTTCAAAACAAATTGCTAATACAGATGCTAATTGTCCTAAGTAATTTAAAGATTGATGTATATTAAGAAATTATCTACATGTAGTTATATAAAACAAAGCTATAAATATATATGGAACAAAAACATAGAAGGGTTAAGTGAATTTGTGTCCCTAAATAAATAACTATATGGTTCATTAATAGAAACTTACTACGTATGTATGAAACTCGATGAGTACACAAACAGATACTTTGTCTTTGTTTCTAGTTAACATTTCTTAGATTTTTTCTTTATTCGTATCCTGAACCCTACATGTATGCTAAATTTCAATTCTCTTCTGTAGATCCAAAGTAAAAATTTTACATGCTTGATGATTTTTCGATTAAATAACCAAAAAACAAATTTCTGACAGACATGTCTCTTTTAACTTGTCAAAAATAGAATTCTGTATCACCTTTTAACGATTCGAAAAGGAAGTAACGTCTAATATACAAATATGGAAGAAACGTCTTCTGGGAAATTTAGTCTTCGAACGGCTTCAAATAATTAAACTGACTAATTTACTTTACACCAATGATGTTTCAAAGATATTACGGTTGAGTCGTGCACACACTGGAAGTGGTTACGTAAAAGTACCAGTAATAGGACCACTTATCCATAAAATGTAAATCTCACATAGGAAATATTATGGGCCGTTTTATTATTAAAACTAACAAAGCAGATCAGAAAAATTCTTCGTGTAAATATTCCATGTGATATAAATAATAAACTTCCATCTGTTGTGTGGGAGTTTTTAACAAATTATTTCGGTAACCGAACCCTACGTTTACTTTAATTAGTTGATTGAGTTTTTATAGCTATTTGACGACCGACAAGAGAAGTGTTAATAGTATTCTGGGTCACAGGCGCACGTACGTTTCATAAATTTCATTATCATGGTCTCTGTATATCTAATTAATTTTTCTATCTCTTTTTTTTCAAAATTGACTTAGATTTTATAGTCGAACACATTAAACATTTCAAACTATCCTAAAAATTATAGTACCAACAATTATTTTTTATGGTAACCCTTATTTAAATAGCATGTCAAACTGCGCAGAAATCTGTTATCGTAAGATACTTAATAATATTTTGGCGATGTTAAAATAGCGTTGTAAATATGATTTTCCGAAATTTAATTTAATTATTTTCTTCATTCCTTTGCATAAACTTTTCGGTTTTTGCCGGTAAATACGGAAAATTAGCAAAATATTTCGTAGCGTACTAATAGTTACTGAATAGTTTTATTTTTTATTATTACTGAAACCTTAGTTTTATGGAAAAAATTTATGAAAGTAAATTTGGTCAATCTATATTATTATTGCAAGTACCCATTTATGTAGGCAAAATTGGTTTGTATATCGCCAGCAATAACTGCGTCTTCTTTATGTATATATATATATATATATATATATATATATATATATATATATATATATATATATATATATATATATATATATATATATATATATATATATACATACATGTATATATATATATATATATATATATATACATATAACATATTTTCAGTTTTATCTGTAGTAAAAAGAAATCAACCACATACTTCACATATCTTCCGAATTATAATAGAATATATATAAAATTAATTTCTTATATTGAACGTAAGGAAAAAGTTAAATCTAATAAAAACAAACGTAATGACCATTATAGTGAGCCTAAATATCCGCTTTCATAAAATCTCTTTCGCAATATGCAAATTATTAAAGTAAGATCGTCTAATTGCAGCAACGCTTCAGCTCAAATACCTAACACAAAACCGCCGACCGTACAATAGGAATACGTGACCCGCCGCCATGAAGCTCCATTATATTTTATCGTTTTAACCAGGTTTTCTCAACCTGATATATTTAGTGCCATAGAAGATCTGAAAAATATAAATATCTAATATATTTATATATATATATATATATATATATATATATATATATATATATATATATATATATATTTATATTGGCTTGTCAAGTAAGTTTTTAGCCACAACTTACAGTTTACAACAGTCAGCGCCGAAGCTTTAAGTGAATTACGTAAAAGATAATGGATGTAAATCGATATCAAATATGGATTTCATTATTTTACGAATTTAGTCTGAGTCACGATACAAAAACTGCCACAAATAATTTGTCATGCGATGGGCGAGTCCACGGTGTATTACGCGATGGCAAAATTTGGTTCAAAAAGTTCTGGAATGAGGACCACGATCTTGAGGACAAACCCTGTACCGGATGTCCTGTTGAATTGGACGTTCAACTATTACGACGCCCAATTAAGTAGGATCTTCGACTGACGACTCGTCGATTGGCAGATGAGCTACACTGCAGTCATGACATCATAGAAATATATTTACACGAATTGGGAACAGTTTCAAAATATAGTGTATACCCCACGAGTTGTCATCTTCACCTTCAGTGCAGAGTTGATACTAGTCAACAGTTATTGACATAAACGTAACTTCGACTGGCTGAATCAATTTGTAACTGGTGATGAGAAGTGGGTTACATATGTTAACCATACACGCAAACGTCAATGACCGGGTGTCGGAGAAACAGGAGTTTCAGTATCCAAACATGAAATAAGTGTCAAAAAGGTGATGCTCAGCTGCTGGTGGAATGTCAAGGACATTATTCATTGGGAGTTACTTCCTGTAGGAAGGATTTACTATAAATGTAGATATTTACTGTGAACAATTGGACCGAGCACCGCTGTCGATATTGGCTTCTTCTGGAATTGAATGAAACTGTGTTTTTTTATTATTTGATAATAAAGAATTAAAAACCAGTCATTTGTTAGAACCATCTAAATAGATTACTTTTGAAGTGTTTATACCACATTGTTATTCCCTGTTTTCAATGAAATATGGAGCTGACCTAATACAATGTAGTCGAATATCAAGCGAGGTGTACAGCAAGATATTTTCAAGAATCACAATAGTATCTGATTCTTACGGAACTATAACGATATGTGAGTGAGAACTTACCACCCCTACTTTTCACGGTCTATTTTTCACCAAATGAAACCTTCAAGGTTTTGTTTCGGTTTTTTAGTCATGTGAAATGTGATTTTTTTGAGTCAATTAATTTTAAAGTTTTAGTGTGCAAAAAACCTCCATTTATATCTTAGGGAGAGGGCGAGGACTGAGGCGATGGCTGGTGCATCCACTCGTCCACTTTCCTTTAGAAGTCCAAAGCACTGTTTATTTAATTTTATTGTAAAGAAGGAAATCAAACTATAGTGAGCAGTCGAATATATAAGAAAAAATTACAACGTTATTTTTATACTTTTGCAAAATTCTAATACCGCCTGTCTATTTTCGTAATTACACTAAAATCTTTATAGTCAGAATCATAAAGTTTGAAATGCGGCAACTATTGCTATATACACGGAACCAGCTAGATGTTGAACGTCTCACACGTTTACATGAAATACGTATTTTTTTAAATCAAAATCAAAGCGAGACGTGATAAGATGATGAAAGTTATTAATTTTTTGCTTGTTTTTCTGTTCGCCTTTATTTTTTTTTAATGAAAATGAGATTGTGAAAAAAAAGGTAAATTTATGAATAGCAATCGTTTGAAATCGACCAAATAAAGTGTCGCATTATTAAGATTCTGTAGGAGTAATCTGAAGTACACCTACCTGTCTGCCTATTTGTCTAATCGCATATGAACCGTTGAAACCTGAAAACTGACATCTCGTATCGACAATTTGAATGCAATTATGAAAATTTGTCTATCTACAGAACTCTTCATTTTGTATATGAAATGTAACTGACATGCTTTTCATCCATTTTTTTGTTACTTGTATTGATTTTGTCATCATTTCATTATCATTCATTTTTAATTTTTTTTTATATCTACTATAAAAATATATTATTTATATATTTATTACAAAAAATAGATATTTATATAATTCAACAAAAATGTTATAAATGTTTATTTTTAACCCGATTCGAACTATTTTATTTCATGATTATCTATTGCATAAGACAATAAATAGAGTACCTAAATATACATAGGTACCGAACTTCAGTGCACTAGGTTAGAGAGGTCCAAGAATGTGTGCAGCACTCTTCAGTCAGAGAATCGCTGTGTGAAGTAAGTGCGAGGCGCCACGGCAATGTAACGGGGCGATGGCTCGGAATACAATGGAGTCATTAGAACGAATATTCAGTCGCCCGCCGGTTATAAACATTTGTTTGCTCCAACTTGTTTACGTCACACGCGACTGATGCAGTACATCAGCCCCGCAATGAATTCGGATCTATATAAATGACATTTTTGTTTATTATTCCAGCGGCCGTCGACAGAGCACAGTCGTAAATTACGAAAAATCAAGTCGACACGAAATGCACGAGGAACGAGTTTCATCATTATAAAAACATGAAGTATTTATTTCATCATTAGGAAAACTAGAAGGATCAGAGTTGTTATTTTATAAACACTTATTAATTCAACGTGGGCCCTTTTTCATGATGCGCTTGTCTTGGCTTTCAGAATGATTGATTTGTAGCTGATTGATGTATAGTACACATCCTATCTTATTATAACACTCTACATCCTATCTTATTTAAAAGGAATACGCAATTTATAGTATAGTTGTTAGTGTATATATATATATCTGTGTGTGTGTGTGTATATAATATAGTAGAAGTAAAAAAACGAGCGCATTAAAGAGTATTTCAAAAGTAACATCGTTTTTTGATTTTTTCTTTGTACGTACATGATTTTTTTTTGCACGTATGTGACAGCAAAAAATTACTGATTATAAAGTGAAATGTTTATTATTGTATTGCAACAGAGACGTTTCAGGAAATATATAGGAGTCATTGAGTACAAGAATTTGAGAAACGATGACAAATAATGTCTCTTACTAATTGAATTAATATTGAATTAGTTAAATCACGGGAAAATCCTGTCTTCTGTGCTTGTCTCGTAATAAAAATTTAATAATAGTGCTATTTAACTGTCGATCATTTCCAAAGCGACGTCATCCAGCATCCTCGCTAGTATCCATACAACCCGCGACAGTGTCACAGCATGTTTGCAATAACTCACATAATGAATACGATGTCCCGTTAATTATAAAATTATATTAATATTTAATTAAATGTTTATTTAGTTACTGGCGAACGTCGCGAGTAACACTCGCGACTTTGTCCGCTTAATTAATTGTTTCGGCCGAATTTAACACTTTGTTTTATAAAGATTATAATTGATTAACACGATATTAGCAATTCAAAACTTGGCGTGGTGGAAATTCTCAGTAAGCACCATACGTCCGTAACGACGTACGCCTTCACGTATGTGTATGTGCTCGTTTGAATAGCAGGTGCAGTGGTGCAGGGAATTAATTTGTAGCTACTGGGTGTGGTGAAGGATGTATGCAATGTAATTAGTAATAGAAGTTTATTTCGTTATTTAGTTCGCACTGTGACACTCTCTACTGAGCCTTGATAAAACACTTATTAAGTTTTATTTTTATCCGTAGTCCGGTGAATTATATATTTTTCTTTTCGACTCGCCGTCACCTTTCATTCGATATCTATATCCCCTAATAAAAGTATAATCCCTCATATCGACGATATTGAATTTATGAAGACTTTATATACCATTTGTCCTACTACGGATATGAAGTTGTCTCTGACATACTTCATTAAGATCGGTTTATAGATAGACAGGCAAACCGACAAAACTAACTTTAGGTATAATGACATTATTGTGGACACATTGGTCATTAAAATTTATAAGTTCTCAATGCTGACGTCTTATCCTTGTAAGAGAAAATATATTTCAAACGAAATTGATATTTCCTTTAGACACGAGTGTAGTCGAATTAAAAAAAGCAAGTATTCAACGTTTTTCCTTCTAATTTTCCGCACTCTAACTAATGTGACTTTCCAATATTAAGATAATTAAATAATTGTAGATGATATTTTAAATACACATGTAATGACTGTCTCATTCGTATTAAATATTTATATTGCACAATATTTGTTCCGCTATAAATCTTTACATAATTATGAATAAACTTATAATCTAAATATTCTATACTCTTTTCTATAACATTCCAATTATGTAACACAGAAAATATTATATATATATATATATATATATATATATATATATATATATATATATATATATACACAAACACACACATATATATATATATATATATATATATATATATATATATATATATATATATATATAAGTCGAGAAATCACAGAAACTTATGTTTATTCAAACTCACGGTCTTACGATTCTCTGTTCCAGGTTAATTTATTACGATACATTCATTGCCTTAAAATAAATTGTGGGTACAAATATTTTAAAATAATAAATGGTATACAAATTACTTTTGAAAGAAAGAGTACATAATGATCAAATGAATTGTACAATTAGTACATACGAGTACGTTTTAGAATTGACAGTTTGTTCGCCACAAGTATTTAGTAACTTCGACAAATGTATCTGAATTGGTATACACCGCTTTCATGTAGTAAGTAGAAAGAATAAATGGCACATTAATGAAAATAAATAAATAAATATATAAGATTGTACGGAGTATAGACATAAGTAGTTAATAAAATTAAGATAGTACATACATGTGAAAACGTTTATATACAAGCACTAAACTACTTTCTTTAAACGAATTTACCAACTAATATTTCGATAAATGCTTTAATGATTATTTCAACGACAAGCAACATACAGCTATGTTGATTATTTTTACACTAACACTTGTGCATTCACAGAAATATTAATTGATAATCTCATTTTATCAAATAATATTTCTGTAAATTCTTTAAATGTTGATGTATAATAAATACCTTTTGTGCTCTTGCTGCGAACTTGGGTTATTTTGTATATAAACAATCACGCGTGACATTTCTTAAACTATTTGTACTTTTTTTTGATGTCATTTGCACGGTACTAGGTGTTTGCGCCATACTAGTGACTTTTATCAATTTATAAACATATATTAGTTAAATTATTTAAATATACTATTGCGATTAAAATGATATACTGGCCACTCAGTTCAGCCTAGAAACTAATAACAAAGTTTATCGAAAAAAACGACGCCAAATTTATCGTGATGATATTTTCCAATATACGTCGTTACTGACACGAAAGGGTGAATTACAATTGTAAGAAACATGTTTTAGCCGGTCAATAAGTTGGTTCATAATCATAAACACATTGCTAATAAACTCAATTAATACAAAAATGAATTAGGCACTACGTAATTTCAAAACACGTAACTTCTATACTAATTATTATTTACCAGAAGAAAATAAAATATATTGGTGTAACAAGTTGCACGTGTAGCCATAGGAAAGGATTATTTATAGATGCATAATTATCCGCATGATGGCGTGTTGTAACAGAGCGAGAAATTTAACCTCAATTTTCTTATTCGTCAAAACGTGTTTGTTTTCTTTCATATTTAAATCGATATTTATATACATAGCTTAACTAAATGAGTAAACTAGATGAGTTCCTTGACATCTCGCCTGTGCTAATTATACTCTTAAATTTAAACGTTGCGAAGAACGTATAAGGCTTATTCAGTAAACATTTTATCCAAAATTCCTGCTATAGACAATCTCAGCTCGATAATTTGTTTGCATCAGTCAACTATCCTGACTAAGCGTTTACTGATATTATATATTTTTTTAAATATAATGAACTAAACTTTGGCAAATAAAATTTTAGTATATAATTATATTTAATTATGTATACATAATCCCTTGTATGATGCGGTAACCGGAAATCCTCTGACTCCATATTAGAGTTGAGGCTATTTAATCTATCTTCACTTCCGATACCCATGCAATATTCAAACCGGTTCCATTCATCGCGATCCATCGATATGCGACCATTCCAATTCAATTTATAGAAAAGCACAATCTGTATTGTGCAGATTTAATTTAGTTACTGGTTATGTGATTGGCGAGTTTACAATAAATATTTGTATTTATTTAGAGAGCATGCCGCTTTTAAATAAATGAAACCCTGTAGCAAGTTTATATATACACATTGTTTTAAATTATTTTTTCATAATAGTCTTACATATTATCATGGGAAGTAATAGAATGAAGAATCACATTCCGACCTGAAAGAAATGTGTATTGAAAAAATAATTAAAACAATTTTTCATTTTGACCCAACGAACTGTCTTTAAAACGATAGATATAATTTTTATTTACGACTTCTTACATATTGAAAAAAAATCAAATTTTGAATTAGTTGATAATCTGAACTACAGCCGTTCGACGATCCTATCGTTCGGTTGTACTCGGTATATCGCCGATTATACATGAAACAATTTTTTTCTCATAAAAAAATGGACAAGGTGAGCCAAAAGATGTTTTGACTAAACAAGAACTTCAAAGGACTCCTTCGATTACGACACAACTGCAATGATATTACCGGATCTCACTTTTTATACAGCGGGGCAATGAGCACATCAATGCACTGGGGGAGTTGGGTACGGTCGTTAATAATTATAATGGCCGCCCGGACGGCTCCCGTGTGCGTCGCCAGCGACGTGCGTACAAAAGCTTGATTAACGTTTGATCCGGCACCGGGCGACGGTGAATGCTCGATCTCTAAATCGACTGTAGCTTTCATTTCACGGATTCAATGTCGAAAGTTTTGATGTAATATCGATTCTGCTAAAAAAAATTATTTAAGGAAAACTTTTAAATTTGTATTCACATTGTGTCCATTAGAAATGATTGATATTATGTCCATCAGAATTATTTATATTTAGCCACGAAACAGAATGTGCGCTGCAAGCGTATTAGATTTTGGTTATATTAATGCCGTTTTAATTAGCATAAATAATGTAGATAACTTACATTATTAGCCTTTTCAATAATGTAATTTATCTGCGTTATTTTGAATGTCATATTTTTAATTAAAATCGGCTTTTATTAAATATAGATGAAATGATTTAGTTTCCTACTAAATTTTTAATTCAAAAGAAAGCTTTATTTTTTCCATTTCTACGTATTCGGAACAAATTTCCTAGTCTTTTCTCATAAATATATATATATATATATATATATATATATATGTGTATATATATATATATATACATGTATATATATATGTATATATATATATATATATATATATATGTGTGTATATATATATATATATATATATATATATATATATATATGTATATACATATGGATATTTACGTGTACAGACATGTATAAATGTGTTTGTGCATGTCTATACGCATGTACATATTTATATAAATGCAAAACATATGTATATATTATAGGACTGTTTATTATGAAATACCTGTTGAGTACAGTAAGTGGTCAAAACCAACATAGAAACCTATGTGAACTCCTGCTCGTATCCACTAGCCATTCGGCCATCGTAAACACCTATCTCATCTTTTATGTTTGTAGTTATACCATTTTATAAAATTATTTTCACTCATATGTAATACAATTACAATGTATGCATTATAAATACTAAATTAAAGATACAATTCTGTTAACTACATAATAATACTTCAAAAGGACGATTTAAAAAATAGTTCCATATTTGTACGGAGTGCTTTGGTAATAGCGATGATTTTAAAAGGAAATCAAAATTTGTTTGTGTTTTAATTGATCCAAATTTTTGTTTGTTTTTTTTAAAGTATTGTTGCGTATATAGTCATTTGCACGCTTGAGGCGAATTTCATTATTAAAACCTTGTCTATTGAATTCCGTTTAATTGTTGGCTTTTTGGTAGTAACAAATGAAGAGGGAGAGTGTTATTCTACTCTTCTACGTTTAAATAGAAAAGCTTAATAATAAGAAGCTTCGATTCTGTAGGGTATCCCGCGACACCTCACTTTTTGTTGATTTTGCTCACCGGAATATATAATACCATAATATTCTTTCTTTATATAATATTAGTTGCAATTTGTAACCACGCGATAATGTCCTCTTGGTATTTAATATACGATCAATAATTTATGACATCCAAACCAATCTCAATGAAGTTTTATATTCTTCTGAATATAACATGTTATTTAGAGTTCTCAGGCTTTATATCTCCATGATATTCTTCTATTTTTCTATCTAGTAAGAATACATAGTAAATTTAAGATCACATATTGCCTTTCGTGAGTTACTTAAGCCAAATTTACTTTCAATGTTTTGATATTCTGTGACTTCTTCATTTGGAGACATTAATTTATAGATTTATCAAAAGTTCGTAATCCCTACTAAACATTTCTGAGTCGGTTTATAATTTTAAATGAAACTTTGTCGGCGATAAGAAGGCTCCATCCGAATAATGATTTATCCCGGATTTCGCATATAAACTTTTAAATATATCTATAGTCATTGACATATTAACGCAATATTTTTCTCGAGCGTAGGTGAACTTCGAAAACATCTATCGACAAAGAGAATTTATCGCCACTGAATTCGGAATTGGACTTTGGATATACAACACCATAATTTAACTTGATGCCGCCATTTCACTGTGAGGTATTTTAACGCACCCCGCGTTATACCATGTGGTTTTCTTTACTTCATGAAAGTTTTTAAACATGAGCAATGATACGGCTGATGTGAGTCTATTAAAAATTATAGGGAATAACGTTTTAAAAATTCGGTTTTAAGTTCGAATATGAAATAGTAGTAAAAAATTGATACAAACATATGAGAGTCGTCGCTAAGTATTTCGGTATAGTTATCATGGCAAGATATTGTTTTTAAATTGATAGAAGAGGAAATTACGATTTAAAACCTAGAAAAAAGTATGCTGAATCCAAAACTGTCAATTAAAATAGAGTATTAATTATTAGGAGCGTCTTATCTTTATTTCAGATAGAGTAATAAAGAATTCGGTGAACTGCCGTACGAACTAGACGTCGCAAATAAATTGCAAATTTTAAAAAGTCGAGAAAATAAGTGATAAGCTCGACTGGATTTATTCACATCATCCATTTACCAGGATTGGATCCAGATCTTCCTTCAAAATACGTCAAGCAACCAGTTTTCTTGGTGCTGTTAGTTTCAATCGTCATAATACGGATTTTTTTGTTAATTCACAGAAAATATTACAAAGATTTAAAAACCAATGTTCTGAGCATGGAGCATAATACATAAAACATTACTTTATTTTATGATAATTGATCAAAACCTCTCATGAATCATAAAAACCTTATATTATGAAATCATAAAAACCTTATATATATAAATAGTTTTTAAATTTTTCTTATTAACTGTTATTGCTGCCAAAAAGTTTTATTTAAAAATATTCTCGATCATTTTACTTTAGATTGATATGAATATGAATTGAGTTAACTGGAGAATGACGCACGGGCAATTCGTTGTCATTGCTTAAATTTAATACGGCAGTTGACTCATTCTAAATTTCGATATTTTTCGTACAATATTGTGAAACATAAGTTAAATAAAAACCAGTCAAAAAAAAATTCAAAAATTGATTGAAAAACAAGCCGGTTATAGGCTTCTAAATTTGAAGATACGGATAGAGTCGGGTATATCCCTGTCTCTTTTCCTCTCGTTGAAAATAATGCGCAATATTAAAAATGACCTCATAACACATTATTCTCCGTCCTTCTCTAAAGGTTAAATTTAAACTTTTATAACTCGGTCAATTTTTAAGATTATTAAAAAATTTTTACACTCTTCATCACCTTATACCTTGAAATTATGATTAATGAAATCAAAACAAATTAGTCAAACACCCAATTACCACTTGGGTTAAAGTCAAGAAGACATGTTATCTTAGACGAATTAAAAATGTTTGAAATCAAAAAAGAAAACCGCCCTCAAATTTAACATTTATTTTCTATATAATCCTAACTAGTATCTAGTAAAATTATAAATGTATATAAAATGTGTTTGTTGTTTCCTTCCTTCACGTCGCAGTCGAGCAATGTATCAATGTGAGCTTTTACATAATTAGTTGATAAGCTGTAAAATGACATAAAATACTTTTTATCCCTGAATATTTTATTGTAAATACTAAATAATATTATAAATACGAAGATATATTTATTTGTTCTTCTTTTACGTTGCAATGTAGCAAAGGATCGACGTGGTTTTCTGAAACGCTTGCGTTCACAATACAAAGAAGCAACAGAATTAAAAGCTAATTAGATTATACACCTGACAATTTGTACACCAAATCGTAATATTTGCACTACGTATAATAATATTATGATAAGTTCTATACTTCTATATTACCTAATATTATAGTAATTTGTATACTTCTATGTTACGTAATATTATAATAATTGGTATACTCCTATATGCGTAATGTTATAATAATTTTTCTACTTCTCTATTACGTAACGTTATAGAAATTTTTATAATTCTATATGACGTAATATCACAGTAATTTTTATAATGTAAAATCTGTTTAATGTTTTCTCGTATTATGGCCCTCTAATTTTATTTTCCGTAACGTTAGAAACTAACACTTTTGTCTGATAACGAGTGACGTGTTTATTATCATCGATAATTCAAATCTTGAAATAGAACTCGTCCTACTCTCGTGCGACTCCATCAACGCCGACACTCACCTCACGATAGTGTACCACTACTGACAATCATTTAAGGCGGCTTCACCCAACACTTATTCTCACTCGGCTATAAAATATTTGTGTTGCATGTACGAACCTAAATATCTTTTAATGTTTTTTTGTGTCAGAGTGGACTATTGTTTTCGTTTTACTCTAGTGTTTCGAAATTGACTTAATACAAGTATATTGTGTCATTTGAATAGTGCATAATCCTTTACAAAACCATAATCATATAGTATTATAAATACGTTTGAAAAATGTTATTGCATTATTAAACATTTTATTTATTTCAGTTTAAATAATCATAATTTGAGAGCATACACATTGAAATTCAATTTCTGTTTTCCGCTCGTTCTAATATTGCTAATGGTATCTATAAACCTACAAAAGGCTAATTATTTACATTAAATATATTTTCAAAGTAAGTTCGGGAGATTATAAAGCATAAACAGGTCGTTTAAAACCTAACTATCCTATCTATACCTTCCTACCTACCAACCTATCTAAAGAAGTTTTGGATCGATGGATACTTGTTTCTCAATGACTGTAATCTCTGAAGAAATCAATACAAAATTTACTTGAAATCTGAAATATCTCCTGATAAAAAGCAGTTATCTGGTATGATGTTCATTGGGTAGTATCGTCTGAGAAAACAATTTAATTTTAGCATTTATTAACTCCTATACTAGTAGAAACAATTTCTTTGCTACTACTGCAGATTTTGAGAACTTTGGACCAAATTAACAGTTTTTTGGCTTGGATTTTGATCGGGTGTACATCGAAATCGCGGGCAGATACGATGCTAATAAGCCATAAGGAATAATTTGATCATAACTGATATTCTCATCCAGTTTTATTTCTTTGTTTGTGAAGATCTTAATTCCAACCTTCTTATTTTCAATGTTTTGAATTCAAAGAAGGTCCGCTGTTGTATTAGCAAGTGCATGGAAAAGAGCATATCGTCTCGTCACGACTAGAGAAAGAAAGAGAAAAGAGTAAAAACCTACCGATGGTCACGTTTTGCTCTACAAAGCTTGAGACTCTAAGTTAACATTCTTTTTACAATTATGATTGTCAACCATGTTATGGTTCTTTCTACAAATACTTTTTTGGTTTTTTACTACAATTTTAATTTATTACTGCGTTACGAAAAATTTATTCCCAATATAAAAATTTCATGGATAAACATTTTCAAGAACCGTTTCATAAATTATATTTACTCGTTCAATAATCTGTCCCTCTTAGCTACTCAGCCAATCACATGTGTAGGTATGTACAGTTGTATATGCACACAAATTAAAATATTTGAAATTAAATAATAATAAATTGATCATTGAAAAGGTAAACGTAAGTTTATAAATAATTGTAAATAAATTCCAGTCATCTGGCAGTAGTTTTAAAAAAATGTTACAATTATTAACAATTTAAAAAATTATTTATCTAAATAAATTTTAAAAATATAAAATCATATACCCTAAGAAATAAATCGATATTCAACAATGTTTAGCTTGTGATGGCATCGTGTAACGAAGAATTATATAAAGTATCAATTTTCGCACATCCCTGCAACAGCAATGAGTTATGAGAGGTATAAAATCTTTTATATTATGTATGTATATATATAGTTATATATATATATATATATATATATATATATATATATATATATATATATATATATATATATATATATATCAAATATCGTATCATGTTATATAGATGTTAATAAATCAATAACTATAATTTTTGTGTAATAGAAATTACACATATTTAATTGTCATCTAAAGTCGATAGACGCTTTTTATTTGTAAATAACTGTAAGCCAGACCACACAATAGGAATGTGTCTGCCTTAGTGCCATTAGACAACTCGAGTCGAGCGGACGAGATAATTGGTAATTTATGATAAATACTTTGTTAACATCAAATTGTCAATAAATTTATTTTAAGTGCGCATTCACTTATGTGTTCGGCCGCCTTTTATCAGTTAGTCCCGCGTATTGGGCATACATATGTATGTAACGCGGCTTTTCGACGGGGCGTATTAATATTCAACATATACAAGACCATCCACATTAAAGCATATCTATTCAACTTTTTGGGAACTCTTTTTTGCTCCGAATTGAATCACTTCATTTTATTATCATATTAGTTAAAACACGTTTCATCTAATGAAAAAAATTACTTTTCAGCGAATTTTTAGTTTAGAATTAGAATTTTAAGTTTTTTTCTGAGACTTCAATCCACCTATTTTTAATAATATTATGTTAAACAAAAACATTCATTGAAATAACCTAACTGATGTACTATTTTCCTTTGACATCTATAAATATGCATTTGTTTAATTTGAAATGTTACGATCATAAGTTACTATAGCTTCTGAAAATCTTATATTGAAGAGGGTTTAAATTAAAAAAAAAGTTTAAATTATTACATTGTTTTAAAGGGACACGTCACTTGGAGAATTTTAAAAAAATTACGCAAGGTATAATAAGATTACGCAAGGTATATCATGCTAAATAGATGCATGGTAATAACTAATGCTTGAATGGATTTAAGTTCTAATATCTGGCACTAATTTTGTACTCATTTATCATATTTAATAATCAAAACACTGCGTTACAGCATGATTTTAGAGGTGAAGGCAAGTAATACCACGTTGCGTGTATTCTCCGATACGTAGATATAAGGAAGTCGAGAGTACTGATGATCACTACCAGACGGCGCTTCTTATCGGTTATTGGTTGACGCTGCGGGCGCGCTCTCCACAGCGGCTCCTTCAAAGGCGTTTTATCTCCACGCGTCCACGCGTCGCTAAAACGTGGTTTGTTCTAAACATTAAACCAATTACGGAGTATACACACATATAATTATATATTAAAAATTGATCTTACGGAATACTGACGATAAAGGCTGAAATCAAGCCTTTCCTGAATATCTTTTCACACGAGCATCATCCAGAAAGCCTTTCCAAAATACGCTATGACAAAAGATTAAGGGAGCAAAAATTCTTTGTTTAATTTTTTACTGATTTTAAAAGTGCAGTTACTTTGCAAAAAAATAATCGTACGCGACAAAGTAGCAAAGTTGGTAGTGTGGAAAAAATTATAAAAGACAATTTTTCATTTTCATGATCAGTACATGACATTTCACAGCAATAGATATGCTCCTTTAATTTTTTCAAAATTTTAAGAATTCGTGACGGAAAGACGAGTTAACAGATCAACTTGCAATTTTGCAGGCTTATTGGGGAACATTTAGATTAGATTATAATATTCAAATGGCAGTAGATTTTTTAAAAAATGAGAAAAAATCATAACTTTTTAGTTTTTTGTATTGAATAATAAGGGTAGTTAACAATAATTATATCTTATTGAGCTCCTTTTTAAGTTTTGAAAACTGTGCTTTAATTTTCCATTAATTCATGAGACATCGATGATCAAAATAAAATGACGACTTTTCATACAAATAATCTCAACAGCAAATTGTCGTATAAAGACCGTTAAAAAATTAATTAAAGTTAAGGATCAAGCTTTTTGATCTTGGTATTGATTAAGTCAGTAATTTTTTCTAAGTCTAAGCTGAATTGAAATGAAATAACCAAAAAACAATTAAAAATGTTTATGTATTTTTTTTTATTTAGTATTAACAAAGCCGAAAAATTACAAATTCAGCTTTAGAAAGCTTTAATTATTATTTAATTATAGGTATTTACTACTACCATAAGTATAAGTTGTAAATAAGCGGTATTTCAGATAAGGCTTAGTATGGGATTCAGACAGGATACCTAATTTTCGCCATTACTACTAATACGTTGTTATGTACCTATTTATTTATTTATATTATATATATATATATATATACATACATATATATATATATATATATATATATATATATATATATACAAACCCACGTCCGTGTGTGTGTGTGTGTGCGTTTGTGTCTCTAGCGCAAGACATTTTTATTAACAACACTTTTTGTTTCACTTAAGTACTCTCAGTTACTAGCTACTTAGTTACACCGGCACATATTACATGCGTATTAGATCTAAACAGTTTAGCTTAGACATTTTAAATTAAAACTATATTCAACTTACCAAACTACAAATCCACAAGATAATTGTAATATGTAAAAAAACTATATTCAATTTACCAACTTACAAGTCCACAAGATGATTGTAATATATAAAAATGTCAACGGGGCGATCGTACGTGAGTGGGGTGTAGCTCGACTTGCATGCCAACCGTGACTGCCGAGCGGGCGGTCTCTAAACAATTACAGCAATCCACAATCAGCGCTCGTCGTTAGCTACAGCCGAGCCGCTTGACTTATCGTCCTTTCAGGGGTCAAGTTCAATCGCGAAGCAGGCGGGCACCGGTGGTAATGGTGATGATCAACGCTTATGGGAACGTAGATTTTGTACGGGCCCGGTCAGTTTACGGAGTTAATCTACTATTGCCATTGGACGTAACTACAAATAGTTTACTCGACCTATTTATTAGATTGGCCAGTTCATAGAAAAAAAAACTATTTAATTGTTGTCACCGTTAACTCAATAAATATTTTTTGTTGATACGATATCATATATTATATGTTGATATGATATCATATATAGATATCATATATTAAGAAAAATGTAATTAGCTCTATAGTTAGTAGCTATTGTAACAATATTCAAACTAGAATTTCAGAGCGAATTTTACCAATAAAAATAAAATTTGTGGCGGTTTTATTGCAAAATCGAAAATTATCGATCTGAGAATGGTCCACTACATGAGTTTTCATACAGTAAAAAGTGGTGGGCCATATACTGGTGGGCCAGTGTTAGGCTGAACTTTGGATTTTGTACATGAGTTCTGAATTTATATTGATTTGGGTTCAATTCTTTGCAAAAAGAACTGTGCTTTAAAGATTAAGTGATTTTTTTTTTGGATTAATACCTAAATATAATATCATTTATTTCATTTTAAGATATACTCGCTTGTTTAAGATATAATACATTATAGCAGGAAACAGAAAAATTTTTTTTTGTGATATTTAATTCTATTGTAACTGATGACTACTGACGGGCACACTCATACTGTCAAGCGCTTTCAGATAAATTTAATTTATCAATTACATATGCTATGATAAAATATATAGACCAACTCGTGAATCAAAGGGGATCTGCTATGATAATATTCAAACAAATCGTATATAAAAAATGAAGTAATAATTTAATTAAACAAACAATTAAAAATAGTATTATTTTTATATAATACGGAGATTAATATGTGATACTCTTGACTATTAGAATCGTAGTAAAAGCGACATTTGGAGTGAAGAATATTCAAGAAAGAAATTATAATTTTTTTAAAATAAATATCAGGAATGGCTAAAACAATTATATAATATTTTAGACATCTTACAATATTCGTTTATTAAAAAATAGGGTTTAATTGTTTGTAATGCGTTAAAATATAGCTTGTTGTATGTCATAATATTGAAATTATAAACATGTACATACATATTGTTGTATTTTTTGCTGAATCAATCTTACGATCGAATAATATAAATAACTTTATAATGATCACTTATCTTGGTACATATATACAATATTGGCAAATTATAAACAGCACAATATCCATCATCACACCAGTAAGATCTCCCATTGTGGTGGATTAAAAAAATGCATGAATTACAATATCGGCTATCTGGTTGTGTCTCTCTACTTTCTTCCCTTCATTCTAAACATATTTAATGTCTGTCATAACGATAATGATATTTGTTTTTTTTTTATAGCGTCTCCATTCATTTTGCATGTTTAAATTAACGACTTGTCGTTTAATTAAAACTCCAATCTCGTGTAGTTCCGCAAATAAATTTCAAAGACCTTGTTTCAATTGCTTATATCATTCCTTAAACTTAGAACCGAAGAACTACTTCCGTGCATAAGCGCCTGAATTAATATGTCATTGCACATTGTCTTTTGTTTATGTGTCTTTGTACGATCTATGTTTTTCGTTTGAAACTTTTCAATAAGAAGCAATGTAAATACACGAGTATGTATACTCTTATATTTACATCATCATCACAAATCGTAGTTTTTTATCTCATATCGGTTCCATTTTTATTGTCAGTAATATTTTTTATGTGTTCTTAAAACTTTTTCGAAGTAAATTTTGGCCATTCTCATTATAAATTTCCTCAGAGCTTATTACTGTATCACAGTTATTATATCCTTATTAGAACAGGAAAATATGTGCACTCATTTAATTTTTGTACCTCAACTTTGCATAATATTTTATTCACACTGCTTCCGATTCACAATTTAAAACGTGTATGCAGATATAAATAATAATTTTACATGTCAACAACCATTAATTCATATATATGGTTTTCTAGTCTAGATTTCAAACAATCGAATTGTGAAGATTTCAAAATAATTGACACGGAAAGCTTTATTCATGGTAAAGCTAACACAGAACTTAGTCGGGTAACGAGCTCTTTGTCTCCGGCTCTCTTTATCTCCGATGAGAACGAATACGCATGCTTTTTATGCGATTGTCGTTCAATCCGTGAGGCGATTTCGAAACTATATCGATAGAGAATACTTTTCTTATCGGCCAACTTATCTACCTCTGTGCGCGTGCATCCCGTGCGTATAAAGTAATATATATATATATATATATATATATATATATATATATATACATATATATATATATATATATATACTTTTCAATTAACACTGTCGTCACTTAAAACGTATATTGGGTGTACAATTTAGCAATGGGTACGGTTATCTAATAGAGTCAGCTCGGTCGCGCATCAATCGCTCGAGTGGACGCGACTACTCCCGCCTCTACATAAATCAATAGACATTATCAATACAATTCGAGAGAAAGTGACGGTGGCAGTCGATCATGGGCGCGCGATACACAATCGAATGTTTGACTATCGTGACCCATTTACCTGCGCATTGTGTCCATAGAGAACAAGACTCCATTGTTGCACTCTGCCGGACATTCATCGAATTAAATGAATCGGCGGGTGCCATCCGAGTCGAATGCTTTGTATTGATTCAAGTTGGGAGCATTCGTTTGTGTAGAGCCCGCGCGTTGAAGCAGCTGAAGGGACCTATCAATAGTGATCGTGTTCGTAACAAAGGATCTGATTAAAGGGAGTTAGTCCTGCTATAACTTGTCTGTTTATAGCTAAAAAGGGAAATTTGATGACCACATGGATAATCATAAAAACGTGATGGGTTTTGGATTTGCACTGCGAATGTTTACAAAAATTAACAAGATGAAATTTAATGACACATAACCAAGATACTGGCTTTACAACGCACAAATCACGATATTAGCTTTACGAGTCTTATAAAAAATTGTATAACTATAGGGTTGGAAAGAGAGATGAAAAACAAATAAAAAACCAAATCTACCTTCCGAAAACTCCGTCAACGTAACTGCACTTTCCCATTTGACAAGTCTAGATTAAACAGATAACAAAGCGAACATTCCACTTGTGTGAATTAACTTTCCTTTAAATTTTAGAAGGCCTCAATTAAATTCCGCTGTATTTATGCTCAGTATCTCTCTATCTTCCATACCAAAATACCTCATAAACATGTAGTATTTAATTAAGGACATAACTTTTTAAATCTTAAATACGATTATAAGATTAATTAAGATTTCTCTCTACCAGAATTATATTTTTTTTGCAGGCACTGACTTAAATAGCATTTGAAATGAAATGTGTGTTCCACAATCTAATTAAAAAAAATACGTAATTAATTTTTTTAAAGTATTATAGTAACATTCCTTAAATACGTAATTTAATTTTTTGAACAGTATTTTAGAATGGTTCATAAATCAATGTTAAAGAGCACTTTAATCTTCATATAGGTATAAAACTCATCCTGACTAACTGACTGACTAATAAACCAAAACCCAGTCTTAACCGTTGTTTCTGAAATTTGGAAGATACGTATCTTATAATATATTTGAAAACATTAAGAAAGTATTTTGAAATAAGAAAATGATTTGAAATTTGAAATAAGAAGCTTTCAAAGGTATTTTTAAATAACACTCGTCCTAATAACATCCTGCGCACCACTCCACTCCGCCGTGAGCGTAAAAATGGGAGTTGACGTTTGAAGAAGGCTTGCATATCACAGAAACTGTATAAACGTTTGAGAATTAGCAGTTAGATTTAATAAAATAAATAAATTGTGATTCAGGCTTTAATCAAATTTTCAGGCCGAAAATTTAAGAGATTGATTTTTTAATTTGTTTGCACCATATCAATGTGTAGTCTAAATCGTAAATGCTATAAATGATTAAATTTAGTGACTGAATTGTTTGTCATGTAGGTGTGAAAAGAAATAATTAAAAAAATAAATAAAAGAAAACAAATCGTCTCTAAGGGCAAATAACTTTTAAAATCACCATATGCATATCACCGAAAACGCAGATATTATTTTTTTGAATTAAAGGTTTTTTTTATCATCAGATTATTATGTGTGCATATAATACACAACAACCGAAATCGCTAGAAAATGTAATTTCAATAGTATCTTCCCTTTACGATGAACTTATTTAAAAAGGAAACATCAGAAAAAAACGCAAAGTACGCACCTCCTAACGCTTAAGTAGACAAGAACAAAGCCAGCCAGCATAAAGCTGCTGTTTCAGCGTGAATGATAAGTTTAAGCAGTGATCATTTATATAATAATTACCAATTTTTTGACGAAAGTACACTGATAAATTTAATTTTTTTCTCTTAAGAGTTAATGACAGTATAAACTTTGAAAATGTCTTACTATTGCTTCCTAGTAAATCAATATTATGATCAATGAAAATGCTTCTAGTGAATCAATATTAAAATCGGTATTTAATTTTTGTGTATAAGAATCTATCGGTTCTAAATTAATAAAAAAACTCGTTTAGGATTTTTTAAAGTTATACTTTCAAATCAATGTAGTAAGATATTTGCAAAACTTTCAGGACACCCGATAGTAAACATTTGTAATTATCAATTTATCATAATGCATTCAAAAAGTCTCCAATCATACATTCTGTATAAAACATCGGTATGATACACCATTGAATAGAAAAATCTTCGAAATCCCATGGACACTTAATTTTTTAGCAGTTATGTAAGACCTATACGTTGATACAGTTTGAATTGTCTCCTTTTTAATTAAGCTTGAAATATATTCTTCCATTAATATAATAAAGACTGAAATAAGGAAGCTATGAAAAAATCATATAATATAAAATAGCGCAGTAAAATCGTATCAATTTATTCATCACTGTGAATTGCGGTGTATTAAAATATGTTTTCTTTTTAATTAAATTTGAAATATAATATTCCATTAATATAATAAAGACTGAAATAAGGAAGTCATGCAATAATCTATTTCGATATAATATAAAATAACGCAGTAAAATTGTATCAATTTATTCATCACTGTGAATTGGGGTGTATTAAAATATGTTTTCTTTTTAATTAAGTTTGAAATATAATATTCTATTAATATAATAAAGACTGAAATAAGAAAGTCATGAAATAATCTATTTCGATATAATATAAAATAGCGCAGTAAAATTGTATCAATTTATTCATCACTGTGAATTGCGGTGTATTAAAATATGTTTTGTCTGTTTTAGCGAACGTTAAGAGCATGGCGAATACATCAGGTAATTATTAGCTTATAGTAAGGGATAAAATTGAAATAATTCGCCTCGATCTTACTTAAAAAATATGTAGAACTACAGTATCAGGTTACAATAGAATGTTTACTTTAAGTGGTAAGAGACAACGCAATTTAGCTTTTTAAAAGCGCCTATTTTGAAGTAAAGACTTTATATTGAATTTAAAATACACGAATCCTACTTTATACTATCATTATACAGAAAAAGTTTATAAGTTTATTCCTTTATTTCTTGTTTTCTGGCTTATATTTAAACCTACTTTAATAAATATTTCGTCATTTACAAATATAATCTTCATAAAACTAAATTTAAAAAAAATATTTTCAAGTACTCATTTTATTTTGATAACGACTATTAGATGAATTATAACTCGATGCTTAAATGTTTAAATCAACATTTTTAATTCGGCTTCTATGAGAGGCGGAGGTGCTCTGTACGTTTCTATCAGTGAAACAAACTCAAAAGAACTTTAAAATGTCATCATTTCACTGCCATGTTCTATATCATCATCGTTACTGAGCACTTACAACTTTAAACGATTTGAATCTTTTGTTCGATTTGAATCTATGCAAAGCAAACTTCTAATTGAATATTGTCTAATGACGTAGCTAGTTTTATGCAACGCAATCAGCGACTTTTGCTATTATTATCTTTGTGTATTAAGTTTTTTGACGCCATCTCGAAATTACCCGAAATAGAAAGAATTTAAAATTACAATGGTGTAACAAGACAAAGTCAGTAACTGGGGCATGAAGAAGTGGATCGTTTTACAATACATTAATGTAGGTAAGAATTTTGTAGAGCATTTAGTGAATTGCGACTCGGCTAGAAACGGTGAGTCGGACGGGTCGCCGTCGTCCGGCAGTAACGACCGTCCGCAGACAAGCGCGGTAATTGTCGCCGAAGCGCGCTTTCGCGCGCCCGCCGCCAATGCTTTTCCGTTCCGCGTAATTGAGTAATTTATGTTTTTTTTATTTTTCTCAATGCTTGCGTTAGTTCTGTAACGATGCGTTTGAAAGCAAAACGTGGAGATACAAACAAGTTTGCTTTCCTCTGCTCACCGAGATGAATATCGTTTTGTTTTTATATGATATTGCAAATATCATATAAAAACAATTTAGAGTGAATATTAAAAATATTCACTCATAAAACAGAGAGATTTTATGAGTGAATATTAAAAAGGTAAGCATTCTCAGAAAAATATTATTATGTTTAATTTACAAACATAATAATATTTTTCTGAGACTGTTTATAACTGCCTGTGAAAATAGAAATAAATAAAAAGATCTTTTATGGTTCAGGTATAAAAAACGTATTGCAATTTATGCTTATAATTAAGAATGCGAATTTGAAGAGCCTGTTAAAAGATCCGTAAAACTAAGGCTCTCATAACTTGAAAAAATTTAAATGTTTTATAAGATTAGTAATTATCCAACTGTAGTCGCTCCACTCAAAAACAATTTTATTTTAGAGTCTTCTAATTTTATTGAGGATAGCTAAATTTATTCCTAACACTTGATTAAACCCATCACGCGTTAATATCCAAAGTGAAGCTCGTAACAAACTTAATATAGGTAACCTAATGCGACTATCCGTTGTATTGTATGCATATCGGGTGACCGCGGACGTTGCCCTAGAGCGCGCGTCGCGAGGACATTGTGCGACGACGCAATGACATATGTCAATAACGGTCCATTCTAGCAGCATCCGTGCGCTCTGCACCGCACATTTGCATAAATCGTTTAAGGTTATTCACTAGCAGCCAGCTCAATGCCACTACCGTAACTCGTTAACTTTTTTACCCGTGACAATTTAATCCAAGTACGGGTATTATACTAAGGTGTGTTTAGTTTAATTTTACGTGTGCCCCCAACCGTCTTATTTGCCGAATAATTATTTATTTTTGATCCAATAATTTAGAATAAATCATGAAAATTGTGTAAATATTAGATAAGTATAATTCTCAAGGTTCCATCCCTCAAAATGATAAAAAAAACAGAACACTTATAGGATCACTTGTTTGTCCGGCATTCCGTTCTTCCGTCTGTCTCTCTCTAAACCCAATTTTCTCAAAAACGGCTGGAAATATCAAGTACAATTACCTATAGCCTTATAGTGCTGTAAACATTAGAAGTTTTGCTTCACGCAACAAAAAGAAATGGCCCTTTAAAGCCCATCTTTTTATTCATGCAATAGTCTTACTCGCTGATCACAAAACCTATAATGCATTTCCGATCATTCTTACTATCTTTACTTGTGCTACAGCCAACGAAGAATAAAAAAATCATTAATTTCTAATTATATATGGTATATATGGAATTTTACGTTTTCATAACTTTCCTTAAAAATCTTTAATACACATTTAGTGCAACGAACTCTCGTAGTACGAGTTCTACTCATACTTGACAGGTTTTGGTTTAAAACTTAGTCAACATAAGTGTTTGCTTTCCTAAAATTGAAAATGGTTTAATTTTGGTAAGAAATCGAAGTAAATATTCTAAACTATTTTGACCTATTTAAACCTGATAAAGCATAAAAGAAGCAATTAGTAAATATTTTTGTCCCTCGAATACGGTAAGATAAAAGATCATAAAGTCCAATAATTCAATCGATCTATAAAATATAATACATGATAAGTTTTAAAAGAAATGTATAAATAGATGTAAGTGAATTCGTAAATTTCAAAATAAAAAGAGAATCATTAAAGTATTATTTTGTTAACGTAGGTCAATATATACGTCAGTAAAGATAAATATCAATAACATTCCCCCCTCTATCCCCTCCCACGTCCCCCTGCGAATTATGATCGTCACAAGTAGATAGCAACTGACATGTTCATGTTCCATGTCACTTAATAAAAAGTCGGAATATTGTAACAGCGGCAAATTAATTGCTCAACAAACGCCACGTTGACCGAAGTTACCCTTTCGCAACGCACAATCGAATAATATGACTTTATAGTTACGCTATCAGCTCTTGACCAGCGCCGCGCTCGTTGGTCACAAAAAATGATCAAATTCGATGTTATCGGCGGCTGTCACTTCATATTTAATTCATTAAATCGACGATACGCGACTTTTTTCCGCCCATTCATCGTTAATCGGGGCCGATGGCGCGAGCCGGGCCGGTCAAACGCCGCCGCGCCACCGTTTGTATTTACTCAACGCGCTAATTTACATTTGTTTTTTGTTGGGCGCATTCGTCGTCGCACAAATAAAAGTGGATAAATACAATGCTCGTTTGTGTTTAACGTTACCATTCCTCGGAATGAGCTAGTGGGAAACTTGCATGTTAAGTTTGTATTAGCTTATTTATCAATCAAACTAAATGCGAAATAAACCTTTTCAAAATTACCTCTAAAATATCAGTGACATATGTATCATTGTGGCATCCTATTACAAGTCTTGAAAAACGTTTGAAAAACAAGTTCTTGTGCAAATTAAAGATGCAACACTCATTTCTAAATACATACATTATACGAATAAGTATTTGCAATAACATTTTGCAGTGGATTGTCGACAATTAAATGAAACTACGTGATGTAGTATTGTTTCTACTTTCTTTAAGTTCTTTACCACGATCTAGGTTTCGTTGTATAACAACATCTTCATTTGAAGATGTTGTAATACAACGAAATCTAGGTCGTGGTAAAGAACTTAAAGAAAGTAGAAATAATACTGCATCACGTAGTTTCATTTAATCGTCAATAATGAATTTCTACAAAATTAACGCCAAATATATTCAACAGTGAATTGTTGTTTAACCTGTATGACAACTTTTTTAAAATAAGTACTCACAATCACTTTAGAGTTTCGTATCTATGAGCACGTCAAGTTCAATAGCGTTTTTTTTAATAAATATAATAAATTTGTAAAATACTGCTACTGCTAGAGCTTTTTGGAATTCAGTACCAGTTCCACGCTTCTCTTTCTCTCTCATGCATAGGTGAGTGCTACATTTCACTCGGACTCCAAAAATTCCTAGTGGTGGCAATCTTTTGTAAATTTATTTATGTTTGAAAACGATATTGTACTGCAAAAGTCCAAACTAAGTACTCGTACTTCCATTATTTTATACTTTTCATTGTGCTCCTTATTCGGTGGTTATTTGAAGGTTTAATTTTTTTTTTAAAGTTTTCTTTTTCCATTTTACGTGCCTATGATTGCCTATGTTACCCATAATGTCACAAACTTACGGTGAATTCAATACCATTAATGCCTCATTTAATATAATTGGAATAGATTTGCGACGTTTGATGAGCCTAAATATATTCGTACACATTTACATACATACGTGCTTGTATACATATATACTGACATATAAATCACATTTCCTCTTTTGGCTCCACCCCTCAGTGTTACAAGCCTATATATACTGGTATGCACTTACTTACCTACCTACATATTAACGTTTATTTACTTCATTGATTTATTTATATCACTACTTACTTATATATTTACCTATTAATATTTTATTTCATTCATGCCTTTATATACATATATATATATATATATATATATATATATATATATATATATATATATATATATATATATATATATTTATATATATGTATATACTTAATTACCTACTTTCTTACTTATATGAAGAAAAGTCAAACGAGCTCAAACTCGATGAGTTTCCTCCTCATGGCTGAAAATAAAGTGTCACCACCTTCCGATTCTCTCATTACACCCTGATTTTGCTAAAGAATAAATTATGTCGCTCTTAGCCATGTCTTATTAGATTTTTATTGAACATGTATCATTCAAACTCGACACGGCACCCATGCTGTTCAGTGTTGAGGAATTCTATGGTGTGCCGTAAATTTCCGTGATTCTAACCAAATTTTCATGAAACTACACTGGAGGTATACCGTTCCTAATAAGAATCATCCAAATCGGTTGACAAATGTCGGAGATATGAGATGACATACATAAAAAAATACAGTCGAATTGAGAACCTCCTTTTAGCTGGAAGTCGGTCAATTGTTTTAGTTAAATCGAAATTTCACACTAGTTCCCCTTTAAATCCGCGGTATTAATCTTAGCAATATTCTATCATGTAAAAAATGATTTTAAGTTTGAAGCGAGAGACACATCTTCCATGGGGCCATTTACCGCATTGCTCCCTTTACCCGTTTAAAACGTATTAAATGTACACATAGTTTTTATTGTTGCGCACCGAACCTATACGACAATAAAAATATTGAAAATTTAACTCTTTACAACAGAAAATTAATTTTTCACTGTATTATCATTATGGAACCAAACCTATTTACATCGTATGTTGTTTGTTCGATTTGCAATATACAATATTTAGGATTACTATTACGTATAAAACGAAGTGTATAAATAAAACTGACAACTCTAATTTAATGATCTTTCCAAGCGTACTATGAGATCAGTGGTCCGTAAATAGAACTGCCTGCTTCTTTTTGTATATGTACGAATTCCAGACAGTGATTCTTCACAACCACCGTATTTAAACATTAACTTGACAGACCATCAACTGTGTCCCGCGAATTTAATATATTTATTGATTAGCATACTGTGATGTTATATTTAATATTTACATTTGAATGCATTTAGCTATGCTTGCTTTTGTTTTTAATAATAAATAATACTTTTTGTTAATGGTCAAAAACTGATGGGTTGAAAATTTACATAATCTTATCGTCATATCGATGAATAATATTTCTGTATATATAAGAAAAAGATATATATATATATATATATATATATATATATATATATATATATATATATTTGCAATATTACCATATCACTAGGGCATATGGTGATAAGGCTTAATAGTTAATTTTCCGCACACAGGTAGCGATAATGTCGAAGCGCTTGTCTACAAAATGTTAATTAATAATTTATTTTGTTGTACAATGTTAAGTTTAACGTTATGTATAACAAAATTTGTTAATTTACTTTTTAAGAAATTATTATTTCTAATTAATGCGTATCGTACATGAAATGAGTTTAGATAGTTTTGCTTCAAAGAAGTGAGGTAAAAAGTTTTAAATTGCACGTTACACTAAACTTTTTTTGATGTAAAATGTATAAATACGAATATTATTTTTTTATTTAGTATATGTATTTGCTTTAATATTAAAGTAAAACACAATGTTAATCAAATTGTTAACAGTAGTTAAGATTATAATTTCTCGTGTCTGAAATGTCCATTATTACATTACAGTATTTCTAAACTTCATTGCGACTCTACGTTACGATAAAGTGAAAGTAAGTACGCGTAAACTTAAAGCATAAATTATTGAACAGGAATTTTTAAAATTCCGCTAGATTTTTCACGGCAGATAACAGATTTTCGAAAATTTCTCTTTTTAGGCTTCTGGCGGCATACAGCATTATTATCTCGGTCACCTTCCTCGGACACCTCGCTCTAATATACTAGAAATGTTGTTTAATAGGAAAATATTCTGGATGTTTTTACAGACGACGTCTTAAATATTTTAACATCTTTGACCATTTTAAATATTCTATTAATTTCCTGCATTTAATTTTTAAAATTTTAGTCTGATAATAGGATAATTTAACAAACAATTGGTTTTATGACATCAGAATTTACAAGTTGAATTAATTTCAATAAAACTTACTCTAATTTAAAGAAATACGTTTCTATAAAATTAGTCATGGTTGAAATTAAGTTAATATGCCAACGAACAATTTGAAACTCGTTCTAACTTAAAAATGAGAATGAATTGTACAACGATATCGAAATTACAGTTATCTTCAAATTTAAATCACGTAATAACGATATTCATATATATATATATATATATATATATATATATATATATATATATCGACTGGTTTGTAATAATTTTTTTTGCACTGATGTGAGCACAACTGACAAGTGCATCATTATATACGAGTATGCATCGTCTTTATTGAAGTGAACCAGCTTGTCCATCGCTTAGTTACACTAATATAATGTTTTATAATAGGGGAACAACATATGTATATATATTTTCATACTTTTTTCTTCACTTTCTTGTGCGTAGATTACGGGTATCTCGCGTGTGGCTCTACTCGGGGGCACCGCCAGCCGGCTCAGTTGCGGACCGCGCGTTGCCCCGTCAACACTTGGTGGCGAGCTCTTTCTTTCCGCTGGCCGTTTTGTTTGAAATGCCGCAAGATATTTTTCGGGCGCTTAATCGTGGTAAAGAAATTGTAACGGCGTTTTCCAAATTTTCCACAAAGTGGTGTTCTGCCATATAGATATATATATGTACATGATATGTGATATTTTATGCACAAAAAATAAACAATTTGGTTTTAAAAATAATATTTTATGTTTCGCTTTTCTACGTGTTCCGATTTTAGTTTAGTTTTATTTTGGCGCGTGAAAATACAGATCGCAACTAAAAGGTAAGTTATTTATACAAATTACCAAGAAATACTGTAAAAATTAATTTTTAAACTTCAGGTATACATATGAAGGCATATTTTAATATACCTATTAAAAGAACGGTGCACTCGCCGAAGATAATTTATTATTTTGTTCGATCAGTATAGATAATCGCTCAGTAAACAAGACACAAAAATGTTCAATAAACATTTTTAGTTAATTATATAATAAAATATGGGTTGAATCGACTTATGAATACAATACATCAAAATCTTCTATATCTAAGATCTTATTTAATGTGTGGAATACATAAAATAAAACATTTAATCAACTGTGTAGGTATATATATGTACCACTAAGTATGATAGTGGAATTTCGTGAAATAAAGTTTGTTTTTTCTTTAAAATTTATTTTTGAATTAACTAAAAACGTATATGCAAAATATGACCTTACATCCTGCGGTAATGACACGAAAGAGCGTCCCTTTTAATGGTTCCGTCTATTACAATACGACTTAAATAAAGTAAAACGTTTGAGCAGTAGGAAAATAAACTAAATTTCTGCCTGCAATTACAATCAACACAGAGTCCATTCAAAGTGATTGCTTTGATAATTGCGTACGCAAAATGTATTAAATTTTCCTCTATTTACTCTTTTTAAGGCAACATAAGACTCGATAATAATTACTCTGCTGAATAGTAAAAATTTAAATTTACTAGCTTAGACCATATGATAATGGATTAATATATAAAAATTTATAAAACAACTATTGTTGTGTTAGATTGTGATGTACCCGTATGATGTACAACATGTTGTGTGTTGACATAACAGGTGAATGTAATCGTATTGTGTGTATTTTTAGTTAAATATATCATTGACAGGTTTATTTAAGATGCTTTAATATGTAGTCTATTCTAATGTCTTTAAATTTTATTTTTGATATAATATTAGTTTTTCTTCTTATATTCTACCAAGATTCTATGTAAAATATTCATAAAGAGGTTCCCTTCTATAATAATATATTATTTCCGAAATATATATATATATGTATATATATATATATATATATATATATATATATATATATATATATATATATATATATATATAGTACATTTTCTATCCGTTATTATAGCTTATGATTCTTTTAACTTATGATGCATAACCATCCTATTAACAAGAATATCAATGTAATAATGAAGATTTTTCTCTATACTAGAGCAGCAAAATCGCATTTGTCCGAGATTTACAAATTATAGTTATACATATAATATATTGGTATAAATCAAAAGTTAAACCTACCTCGTATTCCTTTGTTCGCTACAGAATTTATTAATTACACAAATGGTAGATTAGAGGCACATGTCATTGTTTCGTAATCTATACCACGGCTTAGAATAAGTCTTCAATCATTCATTAGCTAATTACTGAAATCAATTTGAATATTTTCATATTTAAAGATAACGTAAAATAAGTTTTATATGTACGAAATGAAATTAGAACTATTATGCACTATAAACAAACCATTTACTTATTAGCCAAAATACTTTATTGCAGATATGACTTGAATATTATAATGTGAAATCATTAGTAAAAATTTAAAAAAAACTTTTGAGATAACTCCTACAATCTAGTTTATTGATTAATTTCATAGTTATTTCTGATTGTGTAGTGTGTTAGTCTAGATCCAACTTCATTAGTTAATATATCATTAAATTACTATTCGTGTACCGACAGAATTAAAGTAATCTCGTGTAGTTGCTACATTAAAAACAAACAATACCAGATTCGTTGACCACATTAACAATTAGTGTAATAAAATTGTATTTCATTTGAATTTAGAAAGTTGATTCAAGCAAACGTTATCTAACGAGATCGTATGTTATTCGACGAATCCTAGTTAAGTTTTTAACAATATTTTGATTGCCTTATGTTTAAACATAAAACAATAAAATTAATTCATGGTCATTGTGGAGTCTTCATACGAATGTGTGAAAAAGTTATGGGTTTAAATGAAATTTTTACGAGCAAGTAAATTAAATAGGTCATTCGATAAGGTCTCATAGTACGATATATAAAATGTTATAAAAATGAAACCTGTTCATTCCCAAATAGAAGAATCAGGTTGAATATATATTTTTCGTTAAAAATCGGAATTCGAAGTGAATAAACTCCTCAAATCACCATGTCCAGCGTTTACTAGAAATACGGTAAAAATCATTTCCAAATACGTAGGAAATATACTTCCGAATTGTGTTCGTATACAAATAATCATTATGTATATATAAATAAATACGAAATAATAAATATGGGTCTTCAGTGTAATGATTTTTTGCTTATTTAAAAAAAAACTATTTTTAATGTAGAGACAGATTTTTTTGTCGATTGCAGTTTCCTAATCGAATGATACGCGCGACATATTTAGTTTTACAACCGGACAAGTAGATTGGTACCTCTATTCAGTCTAGATTTAGAGATTGTAACATGATTGGAAGTTAAAATAATATGCCGGTTGAAGTTTTTCCGAGATGTTGCATAGTTTAAGCATCAAATGCAAAATGAATTCCCTATTACTAAGTTTTCTTTTCATTATTTCTAGGTACAAAATCTATGTATTTATGACAGATACATTTAAAATATTGTAAAAAATTGTAGAAGCGGTTTTGATGCCTGTTCCTTTCTCTCGTTTGGTCAACAATGTCGATACCTACTTAGTAGGTTTGGAAAACCTTTTCGTTACAAGTTTTTTCTTGGTATTAAGGACGTCTATCTAAACAGTATCATGATATGCGCTTAGTGGCAAAACGTTCTTACTTTTTTTATGCCATAAACTGTCAATGTCATATTTTCCATTTGCAGAACTTTGGTGTCAGAAATCCAACTTCAGATTTTTTACAAATGGTTGTAAAATATTATGTTTTCCTTCATTTACAATATCATGGTTAGTGTACAACTAACCAAAAGTTTTAATATGAATTTTGTGTAAGGGGTAATGGGATGAAAAATTATAGCCACGTTCCTACCTTTATTAAAAAATGATTCCGACTTGTTCGCCAAGGTATTTCGGCTTTACGTCAATAAAGAATCAAAATATTAATCCTTATTCGTCTGGTTTGTGGAGTATATGTTATTTGATAGTGTACCAAAGTTTTGTAGCAGGACAGTTGTGCATAAAGCGATTCCACAGTCGTGAAAGTTGTCTATTTTTATTCTAGTCCACCTTTTTGATCGCCATTCGTTATATATGTGAACGTTTATCCTTAATTTAGTATTGAATATATTTCATTATATCTTTGAATCGATCTCTAGTTTCGTAAAAATATAATATTCCCCAAATTTTGCTCGAAAAATCATACTATTTTGACTCCATAAGCCCATAATATACAGAATTGAAATGAAGTTTTCAAGTTACTTCAAAGTTATCGACAGATCATGGGTGATCGAGTCGACATTTAATTTTAACTTGAAATTTTGAATATGACGTAATATTTTATCATCATTCAAACGTTTTTCGAAGCCATAAACATTTTTGCCCAATTTTCCTAAAGGCGTAGAAGGGTAAATCCTGGCTTGCTTGGTGACCTGGTAACTCAGATATGTTTAAAACTTTACTAAAGTATACTCAGAGCTGTGTAACACTGTTCGGATTATAGCACCATGGATAGTGTTTTTAAATATATTTCCAGAAAAGGTGGAAGTAATTCCATGCCTACCTCGTCGATATAGTCTCCGTCTTCTTTCGTCTCTTTTGAACATTTCAAGTTAGTGCAGTAAATGAATAACGTAGAAAAGTTTGTAAGCTATTGCTCTAACAAGCCATACGCTCACATTAGAATTAGAATTATATTACACATGAAGATAAAATTTACACAACCGTATTCAATTTCTAACTGAATCATTATTTGAATCATATTTTGAATTCGGTTGACGGATACCCACCCGTATCATTTGTTTTCAAAATACAGTGCCAGTTTCACATCTTCATTTTAACTACCCGATTGATTTTTTTTTCAAAATTGTGGTTATGTTGCTCATAAAGAGATGGAGATATTTCGCACGGGAAACCATACATCAAAATAACAAAACTAATTCTACAAAAGCACTTGGAGAATGGAATAACAACCAAGTTAAGACGAAAGACGACATAACGTGAAAGAACACCCGACAATAAAAAAAAGTGAACATTGCGGCCTATTCATAGTGAAAAATCGCTACAGCTACGAGTGTCAAATGACTTGAGCCGAGTCGGTAGGTGGATGTTATATTAATTAAGTTTGGACATTAATATTACTATGTAAACATTTATGTTTTGAAATTGACGCATTAATAAATAGTCTTGAAGCACTAAGTAACAAATGTTGTAATTATATCGTGGCCGTAATTTAAAATTAGACCATATGTTTACTAGTCGTTCTAGTGTTAAGTGATGTTATGCCATTTAAGTTTAACATAATTTCTAGTAAATTACGTAAATAACTTGGCTCATTTTCTTACTAGATTTCAACACGTAACACTTTTCCTATGTTCACGGATTATGCACTGCAGTGTCGCTTAGTGACTATTTATTTACATTCGACATAAATCCGTGCGTCTGCTTCCTGTCGAGTCCATGGGACATGTGCGTGCGATGGCCAATATAAAGTAGCTGTAAACAGGAGCGGCGATGCGCATATCGCGAACGTATTTTATTGGCCAGTACAGCGTTAAAGTACACATTTGAGAGAAAAATGATAAACATATGGATGGCGATCCGTGTTTAAGAATTTTTAGAAAGTGTTCTATGTAAATTTAAGGAAAAATGTTCAAATATCTAGGCAAGTGAGACGTGGCTTTTGAACACGAGGGGCCGTGTCTTAAAAATTGTGAGATCAAATATCTTTGTATATCTGGACCATATCAACTCACTCTATCAGAGTAGTTTTATATTTAAGACAAAATCCGCATTGTTATGAAATAAGAACAATATGTTCATAGCAGCATAAATGCAGAAAATTAAGTATTTTCCAAGGATTATACTTGATTTCACGGATGTAAACATCACATTGTTGTAATCTCTATGAGTGTAATTATTAGAAACCACACCGATAAGCAGCAAACTTTTATTCTACTCAAAAACAGAGAAATGTTTTTCCGTACTATTTCTAAACTTGATATAATTTGGGATTGAAGAGTTTTAATTTATCCACCGCGCCACTGTAGTGCAATTTCGAACTTGACTTAAAATTTAAGCCGCAAATTTATATTTAGAGGGAGGTGAGATATCTTCGTAGATTACCGTGCAAGTTGATACCATCAATACCAGCCACCTAAACGTCAGAAAATATACTACTGCCAATTCCGTCCAGCTATAGTTGGCCGACAAGATTGGAATTGCAATACTTATGTATGTCTTTATTTATTATAAGCCCATCATCGCTGATTGAGCCTCACATATCATTGAGCCGAAAGAACATTTAAAACCAGGGAAATTCTATTCATTTATCTGAAAATTCAGATATTTTTGTGTTATAAATAATATAGCGAACGAATATTTTTTTTTACCTTTTCTTTGCGTAACGGTGTATGTTAATTCACTTACTTTTCAATCTCAAACCGCTGAAGTAATCTGTAGAAAGTGTAAAGTAGACTGTTAAAATATCGTTTATGCTTTGCTAACTCTGTGTTAAAAGTCATTCGAGCATCACCTAACCAACCGTCCACATGACTACATATCTAGTTATCCGGAAAATGCAAATGTGTATAACGCTTTAATTGTTGATCATACAAAGTACCTTCGATATTTTCAGTCAAAGTGAGTCAGTCACTATAGAGTAATATCGAGACAAAACGTATCATATTATCCGATAAAAAGTTTATTTAGACGATACCGAAATGGTTCTCTAGAGATAAAGAGTAGAACATCTTAAATTTAAGGTTCACCTAGGCCAGTTTAAGGTACGCCTTAGAGAATGTCCTCAGGAATCTCTACATTAAAAATGACTATAATATTTCAGACTGTTTGTCTACTATGATATACTAAACAATGAATATATGATCTACACCAATTTTGGTAGCCTATGTTACCAACATATGATACGTGCAAGCCTCTAAAACAAATTAATCAACACTGGATGTATCGATCATCAATAGCGAGTTGGTTATGCCGCATTAGCAGCCATTACGTTATAGAGCTATTGATACTCATTATATAATATTGACTAGCAAACTATACTATAGATTTTTGCATTTAGATAAGTAACGATTTGCTCGTATCAGCTGCATGAACTGTGCTAAAAAAACTTACACTTCTCGTCACCTCCCGTAGTTCCACTACTAGTGGATTGTGAAAACTGCGACAATTCTGAGCGTTGTTAAAAAATTTTTGCTTAAATACAATAACTTATATTATCAACTATATCTTATTAAGCATCTGTATGCTTTATTCATAATCCTTCTTCAAGCAGCGCCAAATATTGATTCATTTACCTAGCAAAAGAATTGTTGATAATATAGCCTATATTTTCTTTATGTAAAATGTGTAAAAATACCAAACTTAATCCGAGTGATTTCAATAGATTCAATTACACACAATTAAATGAAATGTATTACATCTTCAGGTGGGCTATTAGCAAAGATCTTTGCTAATATCCCACCTGAAGATGTTGTAATACAACGAAACTTAGGTCGTGGTAAAAAAATTAAAGAAAGTAGAAATAATGCTACATCACGTAGTTTCATTTAATTGTGAATAATGAATTTCTACAAAATGAACGCCAAATATATTCAAGATTCCAAACCATGTTTAATTAAGCTTGCAGTCTGATGCCGCTGAACGTTTATAAGTACGCAAACGACACACTATTTTCACTGACTCACCTTTTTTCCACTACACGATTGCGATGAAGGAAAAAGTGACATTACAATTAAAAGCTCATCCATCAACGAATTATAATTAATAAACATTGGTGGATAACGATTAAGGAAACTATTTGTTAGATTATCATTTAACGTATAGCCCACGTCGTTATCACAGGTTCAGGTCAATCTTCGATTTTTGTAAATTGATCTAATGAATGAACAATATCAATTGCTTCATTTATATGTGCTCCTTTCCTTCCTTATATATATATATATATATATATATATATATATATATATATATATATATATATATATATATATATATATATATATAACGCGAATAGGCTTTATTACGCTTAGCGCGTTAGGTTGAGTGTGCTTTGTAGAAACACGGGTAGCGCTTTCTGCTTTAAATTTAAAAGGAATGGAATGCTTGTGGTTTTTCCTTTCATAATTTTATTTAAATTATTTTTTTTATAAATTATGTGCGTAGAATCAAAATAACTTTTTAAAGACTAGATGCCCGTTCCGATTTTGGTGACAGTAAGGGGTATTTAGCTTATATGTATATATATATATATGTATATATGTGTATATATATATATATATATATATATATACATATACGTGTGTGTATGTACACATATAAAACAAAAAAAATCGTTTTCTCTTTTCTAAGTTTCATGCCGTTAAATATTTTTTTAAGATATAGTCGTATCTTGCAAAATATTTATTTCATAATTTGTTAATGGCTTAAAGTACAATCTTTTTTTGATGCTTTATCTAGTGATTTAAATTTACTTATAATAGTTCTATACTGACTTTGACATTATCAATATTTATTAAATATTTTGGGTTATACATTTCAAATTATGACATTTTTTTTCTTATGTTATATTTTATTCATCAAATACCGTAAAATCCGCTATTTTTTAAGACAAAATCATATTTTATAAGAGTCTGACGAGGATATAGCCTTAATTTGATATAAGGTGTATAAAGATGTAAATCCTAGGGGGCAAACTATTGATTTTCCATACCGTTCTCGACCAAAACGTACGTTTAACGTTTGTTTGTTCTACCTTAAACTTTGAATGCGGATATGAAAACAGATCGATAGCTAGTTATTTATCTTCGGATGGCAATTATTTCCACTATAAAACAATAAGAACGTTTATGGCTGACGATAATTAAAAAGTGACCCACTTTATGGACAGCTGTTCCAATTTAACTTCATTGCGTCGCAATGGTGTTAGACTCCTTTGTGTATTTAATTGATTTTCAAACATCGATAGTCAAACAAAACATTCCATTGAAATTTCGCCGTCACACTCTTGCCAAAGTGGTCGTGGTCTCGCCGATGAAGTGCACGGTTTGTTTTCGTCCTCTTACTTCCATACACGGATGACTGCTTTAACGAAGTTTTTTCAACTTCAGGTGATTTGTAGCGTTTCTAAAACACTCTGTAATTCTAGTATCTGTCGCCACCTTTATGCGCTGTAGAGGTCTTTTGCCTTTAATCTATCCCAGCGCTACTATTACTCTTAGAAAGTTGTTTTCCGGAGATATATGAGAAGAATTTGAGAATTTGCACCTGCACAGTAGACTAATTGAGGATTCGCAACTGCACAGTTGACAATTTCTTTGATTCACAGCTCCTTTTTGAGAAAATATTGGTGCAGAAATCGATCCAAGAAACAAGAACCACATTACAAGAGTATAAATTTTGCGATGGTATTTTAGTCTGAGGTCCAGGTTTTTGTTGCATAAAGAAAAATTGGAAATACGAGACCTTTCATTAGATGAACCATGGAGTTTTGGTACATTCAGTTGAAATGAATAACCAAAAATAATAAATCAATTGGTATGTTGTGAACGATGTTCGAAGAAGAATGTAGCATAAAAAAACATACTAAACAGCAACACTAGTAAATAGTGACTAATAAAACGGGACGTGAACTTATTAAACATTCGATGATTTAACTCGCCTCTACTTAAAAAAACCATTATTGAATCGTCTTCGGTTTGGCGTAATGAAGTTGATAAAGTGTAGATAACATTTGTTATCATAGTGATTTTAGAACACTAAATTAGTTCTCGACACGAACGGTAACCGTATTATATATTTTCAGATATTTTAAATAAACCTTTATTAATGGGCTAAAAATGTATTATAAATATATTGACAGATTTTGGTAGTTATATAGTTATAACCTGATTAAAATCTATTACTGTGTTTCTGCAATTTTTAAATACGTCGTCGTATAAAATTTCGTATTCGTATTATTATTCGTATTACGGATTCATTGTAACTGAAATAAATGTATATCTGGATGCAAACAATAACATTGGCTAATTGACCATTCAATTGCGGTGATATCACCGCCTAACAATATTCGACGTGTGAAGCCATCAATATCAGTTAATAGAGCAAGTTTATTCCAAATATCATTAAGAGCGAAAGTGTTAATACACTTTTATTGGTTGTCTGCCGGCCCGTTGTGAGCACTTGTGCAAATTTGCCCACACGGTAACCTAGATACAACTGCCCCCACAATATAAACCTGATGCTCTACATTACACCGAACTCGAAACGACAGATGTTTATTATTATGGAATTGTCTACGATGTATTGACTATTAGACATACGAGTATTTATATGTATTCTTGCCTAATTTGATAAGGATATCTGTGTACGGCAGATCTCTTCTTAAACATTTGATGTATTTCATATACGTAATTTTGTTACTTTTCAGCCTATCTATTAAAATGAAGAAACTATACAATAAACCGCTGTAGCATAATTGAATATTTAAATAATTATTATTAATATCAAAATTATAAAAATGTGATAGTCGGGTTTTAGTAATAGATCGTAGTGTTCGTAACAGATATCAAGCACCAACTTTAACAAATTAAATGTTTTTCATCATAAATACATCACTCTCCTATGCAAATGCTTTTGGAAAGTAGAAAACTTTCAGAAAAGCGATAAAAAATCATTTAATTCTATTTGGTGATATTATATCAATATAGTTGCAACGCGAGTATAGGTATCCTCAATAAAACAATAATCCGTTAGCAAAGTAGGAAAAATTATTGTACGATCCTTTTCTTTTGTAATCGACAAATATGTTTAATAAAAACAATATTCTGTTCGATCTGCAAAGAATATTATAAGTTTAACATATCCAGAAGAAAGTTGATATAAAATATAAATTGGTTACTTCTTTTACACCGTTTCATTGTGGACATTTCTTTTAAATACGTTTTATCATTAAAAACTGAACCCACATGGGCTTTAGATGATAGAAATGGCTTTTTATGTGATGCATCGGAAATCATTTACGTAAATAGGAAATCAGTATGCACTATGTAATATAAAAGCTGACCATTTTAGCTACTTGTGTAGTCGAAAGAATTTTAAATAATATTGTATCATTTAATTTTGTAACTTTGTGTAGCGTTAAAGTTGTCCCATTAAAATTAAAAAAAAATTAATTCTTGTTAATTTTAAAACGTTGCATGGTGTACAATTACTTCTCTTTTTTATACGTGGTGATGCATAAAAATGAAAGGATTTTCACAGTTTTGTTAAAATATTGAAAAAGCAGTCAATTTTTCATATAAAATTACCAAAAACATGACTTGATATACTCAATAAAGAAGCGCTCTACTTGTAATATTTCCCACTCAAAAAGAGCATGACTTTAGCTATATCTTACCATATCTTCGAAAGAACTCGCTGCGTCCCACTTGAGAATGGCAGTGATAGTTTTAATCTGATTCTTTGATATCCACATAATTATTATACATGGTTATTCCTTTTCTTAAATTAATTTCTTTTACCACTTGTTAAACTTGTCCAATAATCGATTTACCTATACTTCCTTCTAATATTGGTTCTAGATAAAAAATTGTATACAAATAAGAACATTTCTTTCAACCTTTATAAACTATTGGCGAATTCCAGATATGTCAATCATGCTGACCTATGAAGGGAATTGTGTCTTTGTTGGTTTTTAAATTAAACAATACTTCATAAGCCATACTCGAGTGTAAACTTACAGAACTATTTAAGAAAGTAATTATATGAGACTAGTTATTATATTTTTATGTTTATTATTCATTTAAGTCACGTAGGGTTTAAATCAATCCCAATGGTAAATAGTGATTACCCTTTCACCACTAGGCCATCTTATGTTAATAATAAAATTTCAGTTTTAACTTTTAGTTTCATTTCTTGTCTGGTAGTCTTATATCAATGTCAAAAACCTAAATACTGAAAACGTTGATTTAATCAATTTACACTTTTATCATGACTATAAAGTAAAGAAGAGATTATAGTAAAGTGATTTCATCCCAATTTTGAATTGAATTTTGAAATTAGCAGAAATTTCCTTTTCTTTTATCCGCGCTCTCTCGGCCACGGATTTGAATGTTCGTACAACTAGGCAGGCTTAATCGTTTATTTTTAACGCCAACTACTGATGACGTCGGCGTGATGTAAATCGCGTATCTCGTGAATACTGGATGAATTTAATTTGCCTTAATTCAGTCTGATGGTAGTTTTTATATTTCGACGATCGGTTAGGAGCATAAAAGTGACTTTTTGGTATGAAACTTCTTCCTCACTTCTCAATACACTTTTTTTAAACTAGCAGCTAAATGCTGCTAGTTTAAAAAAAGTGTATTTATTTTATTTTATGTATGTAATTATAAATCTTCGCATAAAAATTGAAAAACTTATTTGTAGTGATTTAAATTATCTACAATTCAATAATATTTTTACGTAGGATTGTAAATAAATATTTTACTTGACGGATAAGAGAAACAATTTGGTTGAAAAACAATTAAAGGGCTGTAACGTATTTATTTTTAATTTTATAAAAAAAATACATAAGAACTCTTTTGTAGAACGTTTCAGGATAATGACCTGCTTACTTATTAAATTATCTCCAATTTTATGAGTTGTAGAGCACATGAAAGACGGAACTACTTCAAAACAAGTACTATTATTACATTCATAAGTTAGAATCTAGAAAATTATGAAAGAATGTCGCACTAATGAAATCGACAACTAAACTCTGAAAATAAGAGGGATGTTGTTTAAGCATTAATAGAGAATTTATAAATCTGTGTATTAGTGGAAATATTAGAAACGAGTTAATAAACACAATTCGTTTGAACCAGCTTTTGCAACCGAATTCGCTCCTGTAGAATTTTGATAAATGTGGCTAATATTTTCATCAGTAATAATTAATTTAAAGATAAAATAGTAATGAAGGAACAAAAAATAACAGTTAATCGACGACTGAAGAGCTTCTTTGTGCAAAATTACTTTAAATGCTTAAACGTTCTTTTAGTCTATCATAAGTTGTGTTACCATTTTAATAATAAACTTGACCGGGATGAGAGTCATTTTTACGTTTGTAGCTTTAAACTTAGAAAAAAAAAATAATCGAAGTTTTAATCTGAATCCCAAGTATTACAATATGGAAAGTCCTATGGAAATAGATATTAGCTCTGTACTTTAATACACAAATTCTGATACTCTAACAAAGAGACAAACTGACTGAAATGAACAAAAGTTCTAAAAAAATTCTTTTTGAAAATTGGAGTTAAGTATAGGCCATACATGACTCCAATTCTCAAACACACCCCTGAAATATAGTTTCCAAAAATATTCATTGTAACAATGCTTCTCATTTTTATATAATTGTGTGATGATTAAAATGTAATTTTTACTGGACTACGGCCAAGTCAAAAAGGTTTTGATTCTGCAGTCTTTGTGTGTAAGTCCATTTACGCCACCGGAGAGCTTAAACTACGTTACGAATTTTATGAAATGAAATATTATTTGACCGTCTTTATTGTTATTTTGTTGGATTGGAAATCATTATTGTGATTTAAATAAAAGAAAACTGTTTTAACTAAATTCGGTACGAACTCAGTTAAAACAAATGTCCATAGTATGTGAAAGCAAATAAAGAGGAGTAACACATATAGTTTCATACTATTTACTAAAAGATAACAAACAATTTAACCGTAAAAGTTTGTAAGACCGACTTCCTACCGTTGTTTATTGGGTTGACTAAAAAGTTCGAGAGTTCTGAAGGCCTAGAATTATTGGAAAGTTTTTATTATTCGTTTGGCTCTGATATAAGTCTACTTACATGTTCGCATAACTATTTTTTAAATTTTGTTATTAAATTCTAGAATTAATTAATCTTCTAAGAAAAGTCTTCTAATAAATTGTGAAACTATTATATTCCTTACTGAAGAAAAATACATTCATTTTATGGCCGTAGTCAGAAATCAATAAGACGCAGATGATATAATGTGATGTGGTATAATGTATTGATACGAATGTATTATGAATTTAATGACGAATATGCAAATAATATTTATTAAATTAATTAGAAGGATTTCAAACTTCATTTGCTAATATTTAATGGAGTTTTGGCTCTCAATGACAAACAGATATTAAGTCAAACGTTAGATATCTATATTAAGGTGCTCAATATTTAAAGGCTTTATTAGAAGATAAACTTTCTAATTATGTTAGGGACGTATTTCTTCGAGCGAAATTAAATTTAACACAAAATTTCTTTGGATTGTTAATTTAGTACTATGAAAATTTTCTAGAAAACTTTAAATCTAGCCCTACAATTCTCGTTCGATGGTTGGTCTATTACAAATGTATAGGAAACTTTTATAAAATGTACAGCAAACAAGGAATTACCACTGATTTTTTTTCCATAAGTTAATTGCAAAACATCTACTTATGGTAAATCGTAAGATACAGGTACGAACGTTACTCCACAACATAGGGATAATTAGCCCATGAAACTATTTACCATATTACATAATATATACACCAGATACATATTAGTAACTAACTGATCAACTGAAGAAGCGCAGTTTGTGATCTATTTTTGAGGATTTGTTTATCAATTGAATGAAGAAAAAAACAGGTTTTGATTATTTTTGAACGTCATGTATTCAAGTAGTAGGAAGTGGATATCATTTTCTTACCAAATTCTTAATATAAATTGACGTTCAATGTAACGCGCACATTGCATTATTACATATGCTTCAACAGCTTTCAATAAAAAATACATTATAATAATATTATATTATTCAATATAATCTTTTTGGTAGCGCCCTTTACTGTCGTCATTATTACATCTCATTATAGTACTGCAATAAAATAAGCATGGTTTCATTATACATACATTTTAAAAAAATATTACTTTTCATGGCATCTTCTTAATTTATACCCGATATTTACGTTGATAATATAATATAACGCAGTTAATTTGGTAAATTATAACTGATAACATATATGTTCACCACAATAATGTTAAAATAAATAAACTTGTACCGCAGATACATGTTAATGCTGGGATAAAAACAAACGTATTTATTTTGATTTATCTTACACAGACCATTTTTTATTTCCTATATTGACAATTTACTACCTGGTTTACTAATGTTCTGTCGATTGTGATTAAAAGTAAGGTAATCTTCCCACAATATTTTGAAACAGGAAGAAAGTATTAATTTATTAAATAATAATAATAATAAAATTAATTTATTATTTCCCGAACTTACAGTGAGTACCACTCTATTAAAACTAAAACGTTTTGCCTTACTTAATAACACTGCATATAACATCTATTTTCGAAAGTAAATTTATTTTTTTTTATTTCCGAATAATTTTTAAAGCTTCCAAATAGTATAACAATTTTTTAATGTTGAATGAAAAATATTCCTATAGATCGATTGCTCTATTGGTTTGCTTTATCTCCTGCAATCAATTGCCATGTTTAAAACTAATAGTGGAAAAGGCTTATTTAGATTGTTTCATATTACATTATTCAGTAAAGTGCACATGTAATTAATTCTTTTAATTAGTTGTAGTGTCACTGAATAAAGTAATGAGTGATTATTTTTTGTTTTATAAATGCATTTTAGACGTATATACAGTTCTTGTATATAATAAGCCTCAAACGGCATTTAATTAATATATAAAATCGAATATATTTCAACATAATAAAGAAACTAATATTGATTATGTGTAAAAATATATTCCGATAACCAAAAATATCCATTACTTTCAAACATGAGATATAACTAAAAATTACATCTTCAATCACAACAAAGTATCGGGGAAAAGTATTTCTTTCACTTTAAAATTCAAAATCGCTTCTAGATCGAGCAACGCGCCACAACTCCGTGCTACTTTAACGTGCTTCATTGAGAAGCTATGTGACGGTTTAAATAAACATTTTTACCATTTGCGTCCGTGCCGCTAAAAGAATTTTACGTTAAATAAAACATCATCATTTGAGTCAAACTATTGAAGAAATTTATGCTTTTAAGTTCTGAAGGTTTGAGAATTCATTGAAGTCCGCTAGTTCGGTAAAATTTAAAAAAAACGTAAAATAACTTAACATATGCGAGTACTAGTGTTGTAGCACAAGAGAGCATTGTTAACAGGAAGGAACGTGATGGATTTTGTATTATGTACAAATTTAAATAACAAAACTTTGAAATTGAAAAATGTCATTTTTGTGAAAAGTTAGTTTAATTTATTGAAACTCTATTAGTTATATTTATATTTATGAAAGCTGGGAAAAATAATGCAATACTGTATCCATTCATTCTTTTACAAATTAAAAGCGCAAAGTCTGAAAATATTGATAAATTACAAACAAAATTATGTACAAAGAAGCAAATTATGTACAGAACCACAATTTCCTTTGAACATTTCTCACGTTACTGTCCAGGGTTCGGCGAAACGCCGCTCGCCAGATGGCGTGGGTAACCCGAGAGACGTTCCCCGGACTGCATACGTGCGCTGTCTATTTTTAAATACTTTAAATAAATACCTTTATTGTTGTTAAAGTAACTAATCAAAGTGTTTTTAAATAACCGACTATTATTATGTTCCGTTAATCAATTTACTTAGCATTGACTTCCTCCACATCTTACATGTGCTCGCGTTAAATTCATTTTTATTTTTCGTATCTTTCTCTTTATATCACATCCTTAGTAACACAAAATACAAATCTGCGCTTCACCTAGCTGATCGAGAATTGTGCCTGATGTTAGAATTGAATCACGAATTGTTTCACGATACAGGCCATGTTCATGCTTTTTAGTTTCACCAACAACCCTAGAGTTCTCCGCCAGGTCTGCATCGGATGGCCACATTTCATGATTCTCTTCCGGGCGTATGGCTAATTTGCGACATTTGCATTTGCGACTTTTACTTTATACACTGTACTCAATCTGAACTTCCTTGCATTGTTGTAGCAAGTCTTCGTTAGACAAGTATCTCGGACCAAGATATTCGGAGAATATACCTGAGACAGCGAACGAAAACTTTATACTTTTAGAGATTGACGAAGACTTGCAGTCATCTCGCACCCATGAAACAGTATGGTTTTGATATTAGCTCGCAGTATTTTTAGTTTCACTTTCTGTCTCAGTTTCTGCGACTACCATATGTGGTGGAGTTGAACAAAGGTAGCTCGAGCCTTGATGAACCGTGAAGCGATGTCCTCTTCAGTTCTTCCAGACAATACGAGCTAAATAAGTTAGAGGACAAAGCTATTGAAATGGACACGTTTTAATTGTTTTGTACCTAGAAGCAAGAGTGTTGTACTCTTAACACCAGATCTCATTTCTTGAGTTTTCCGCGTAGTAATTGTGAGCCCGTTGTGCCCTACCTCTCTCCACAAGCATTGCAATTTGTCTTGGATATCCACATGATTGTAGCTTAGCAGTCAGGTAATATTCTTAGAAATAAGACCCTTATACATGACCTTACAAGAATATTGTAGACAGTTTTTAAGTTATTCACGATATTTGGAGGGACATTAATATCGCTTAGTCGGGATGTGATACATCTCGTATATCATATCGAAGTATAAAACGTTTTTCGAAGTCAACAAAGGTGAGATGGGTCTCCATTTCATTCAGATGCTTGCTTATATTGCGAAGGGTGGTCATCTGACTTGTTTATGAGTGATTTAGACGGTAACCAGCTCGCTCTCTACGAAGAAGGAGTTCAACGCGTTCGAAAGTGTGTCCAAGATAATTTTGCCGAGAATCTTGGATGACAACAAGAGGAAGGAAATACCCTCCACTTATTACAACGGCTAAGGTCCCTTTTTGGCGCGGTAATTTGTTCCAGTCAAACGGAATTTGTTTTGCTTGCCCTTAGCATTAGCATCTAGCGGCAATGCTAACTAGCATTTGGTATTGCCGCTTTTATCAAGTCCATTTACGGGGCTCTACCAATTTTTAGGAAACTGACAGCCCACCCCAATTCATATTCAGTTAATTCTGAAGTGGTAATGAGGACTATTAAATATCGGTAATGATTGATGCGTGTAGATGTTATTTTTTATGATTAATATTTTCATTCATTCAATAATAGAATTAATATTTATAATATAGTAAAGAGTTTATCATTTAGTTAGAGACTAGAATTAAATACAAGAAGAAATTTTTCATACTATTTAGACAAAACGTCGCTTACCTATTTTAAAATTCATAGGGCGACCATATAATTAGTTAAAAGTGAAAGTGTAATGCTTAAAACTTAATAAATTTTTTCATAAGCTATATTTCTTCCATATTTCTTTTATTACAAAATTTGACAAGCACTTCTCATAATATACGCCTATTATTATTCTAACCATCCTAGCTAGTCGTACATAATAATATAAATGGCTAAGTTACATACACGTATGATACTTTTTGATGGTATTTTCTTGTAAATTATAAAGTGCATCAACTAAAAAGTAATAATATCAACTTAAATATGCAATGACAAATTACGGCAACAAGTTAACCTACTGCTACCTGTCGGAACATATGTCTCTTTCTATTATGCGCATCTTAAAATAGTTTAATGTTAAAATATTTTCGCCAGAAATTATTTTTAAATTTCCATACCATTTTTTTCCTTTCTACGTGATGTCAAACCTACTCGCTAAATAAATAATAATATAAATTCTAATAAGGATAATACGACCGCTTACATGACGTATGCATTTACCCGCAAGGAAAAATAATGCAGTAATAATGCAGCAGCCCACCCTCCCTCAGTTGGTAGGTATTATTGTCGAGAGTGCATCATAAATAATAAGTTGTATTGCTTGTACTCGTAAAAAGTAAGTTATTGTGGGAACGGTGGCATTTTAAGCATCATAAACCATTCGGGCATGAATTTTTTCATGCTTCATATTTGGTAGGGAAAGCACAGTTTTCAAAAAAATTTAGAACTTTGGGAAAACAAATAACAAAAAGAGAATAAGTGTCGCTTATACTAAAATAATAAATTACTTAGTTTTGCCTTTGTCCAACTTTAACTTCGAGTACAATTCGCCTTCGAATCGTTTTTTGGCGAGTGCGAGCGCCAATTTGACCAGCTCTAGTAGTTGAAATCAACCTTGAACTTGTCTATTTTAACAGCAGATCTCAGTTTCGTCCTTGGGCGAGCCGCGCACGTGCACGTCTCAAACATTCCCACTGGCCAATTGAGATTTTATTGGTTGAGTTATCGCCACCCGTCTGCACGGGTTCGCAGGCGTGTTCGCGGCGCGTGGGCGTCCAGTTACTTGTTGCACTCTAACGTGTTAAGCACTTACATTAACTTTTACCTTGTTATGTCAGTGTTTTGATTCAGGCTAAATATGTTTGTCGCAAGAATTCCAACCCGTTTATATAATTACTCGATGTATTTCATAACATATTTCTGTTGAATAGACATTGATCATGAGATGTTTGAATTTAATAGATCGCCTAATTTTTTAAATAAATAATAGTGAAACAAGTGATTCTATAAAATTCTACCTATATAATTCTATCAGTTTAAATATTCTGAAGGTTTTTACTTAACAGGTGTGATTACTAATGCATCCGTATATTGATGATAATAGCACTAAATTTATATGTAGCTACAACCATTAAATGTAATTGGTTTCAACTAATGATATAAATCTGAGCTACTTTGAGCACTAGTAATGTAACAAGTTACTTAGTATATGTTAATAAATATACAGAACATATACCTAATCCAATAATGAAAATATTTCAGCTATAAATTTTATCGACGAAGAATCCTTTACTCGCATATATAAGAACACTACCTATAAGTGCATTTTGAAAAGTAAACTGTATTTTAATAGGAAAAAAAACTAGAATATGTGATTCACCAGATTACATATATCTTCGCAGTATCGACACCTTGCTCACCCGCTTAAATATTTTAATTCATTTAATATTAATTGATCTCTAATATTTGTTTCTAGGACCACGTATGCCGAAGGAGCCAAGATTAATTAAAAATGACGGAAAGAAATTGCTTTGTATCACTTGAACTGTATACGATATTAACAAAGGGACTCCATCATAATTTCTAGTGAAATGTGCAAAGTAAAATACTCGTGTGGAAAGTGACGTCAGTGTGCTGTTACAAAATGAAATACTCTTGCGAATATATCCCGTGAGTAATATTTTTGGTTACTATTATTTAAAAACTATCCATATTCCAAAATCATTTTTGGTTTTTATTTTTGAAAATTATTTAGCGACCCTACAGATTATACAGTATTTAACTTGATGTAAATATGAACATAAACACGCAATGCAAACAAAGTTATTCATACTTATTTAAACCAATAAACTATACGTAATTCTATAACAGACTTGTGTTATATATTATGTATCATAAGCGTTTATTGTCTATACTAGTATCAGTTTCTTTTTCCTGACACTAAACTGAAGTATATAGTTACGTGTTCATGAATGTTATTTTATTGAATTAAATTATTCTTTATATAAAATTTTCAATAATTCCTAAAAATGAAAGCAAAATATAATAAATGGTATTTAAAATATCTACTATATTTTCATCAATTCTCTTTTTCAACTAAGCCATCGTACAGACTGTCGACTTCGGCATTAGAGATAAAACGCTCATAAATTTTGCCAACAGTAATTAATAGTAAATAAATGAAATGTAAATGATCCACAATAATTCATTAAATAAGTAATTTCATTCCGGCGTCACAAATTCGGATCGCATTTATATAGTATGCCATTAGATGTAGCTTCATCGCGCGACCGAACTTACTTTGTTCATTAAAAACAAAAATCACACCAGAAATAGACGTGGCTCCTCGCGACACAAGACGAAGCGGCCACGATAAACTCGGCAAACAAATGGAGCGACGACGCGACGGCCGGCACTCCGCGTTTCACAACTTGCACGAATTGTGAAATGTTTTGCCCTAAATACACATAAACCCTGCGGCCTTGTTTTAGGCCCATAAAGAGGAGCAAACACTAACGATAAAAAAACTGTTGAGAAAAGATAAAATAATCTCTTTGTTGGGAGTCGCGCTCTTAGAAATGGAGCAAACTAACAGAGGGACGTTCCGGTTCGAGCACGAACATAGTTTTAGATATAGATCGAATGAATATTTTAAGATAAATAATACATGTAATAACTAAGTAGTGTTGACTGATTATTTAAAATTTCTCTACTGAGTTGTTACACAAATCGCCAATCTCTAGTGTTTATTTATCGAATATGTTATACTTGATTTAATTATATTTCCGATTAGAATTAAGGCTTCAAGATTAACACCTTTTAGATCTGTAACTAGTAAATGACACAATCATGAAAATTTTACGAAATTCATAACATTAAGAGCCGAAATGATTAGCCGTATGTTCAATAAGTTTAAAATCCAAATTCTAATTTTGTATTAAATAACCACAAATATCCCGTACGTCTATTATATTTAGTACAATTTCACTGTTTACATAAGTTGAATATGTATGATACAGTCTTATTTTAATTATATTTCATCTAAAAAAAAGACGAGTCGATATGGTGCATCATTTCTAAAACTGAGAAACCATACTTCATCGCAAATATAATTTATATAATTGCAAGCGATATAAATGACTTAAGCGTTAAGTAACGGTACTCTTACCTGTTGGGATAGCGTAAGTGTGATATATCTAGAACTGGATATATTGTCTTCTTTAAATCTAAAATTACACTTTTTAATGAGGACTGAATATAGTAAATGTAAGTGAAATATAAACCTTGTATTTCCCTTAAAAATATCATATTCGCTTTTGTCTTTCAATATGTTACTTCTGTCAATGCAAATTAATTTGTTTCATCCAGTTCGATCAATATTTTAATTCAAAAATAGGATTAGTTCTAAATAAAATCACAACTACTTACTTATTCTAAGAAAGATAGAAGTGATTTCTCTACTTAAAAGTATGTCTAGTGCATTTCAAATTTGTTTTACTTAATATTAAATTTTATAGATGAATGATGAAAAGAGGTAGTTTTTTTAAATTCCGTAAGTTTGCAATCAGAATCTCAGTTTTCAGAATCTCAGAATGGCAATTTCGAGAGCGTATAAATTAAAAATGTGATCGTGCAATTAACAAAAAAACTACATCACCAGGGACAACGAGAAACTTAAGCGAATAAACCCCAAAGTTTTCTTTTCTCATGAAGTATTTTTAATTTATTTAATTAGAATAGATTTTTTTATTTTTTTCACATACATAGAGCAAAATAGTGTGATTTAAATTATTTTGCTAGGACAACTGGAAGAGAAATACAGTAAGAAATAGGAGGGTTGTTAAAAATAATAAAAATGAAGTAAAGTAAAATATTTTGCACACAGTGTCTTCAATTAATTTATAAATTTAGTCCATCTTTTATAACTCTTCTAAATAAATTAAACGACGACAATTACCTCATTACTGTTTTTATTTTTTTCTTTCCTTAGTGGAAGAAAGAGGTAATTGTCACTGGGGATCAGATCTAGAGGATAGAAGCCATCGCAACTTGACACTCGTAAGCGGATGCGTTATTTTGATAAAAGAGGATTTTCGCTTTTCCTGCTTAATCGCTTCTGTTTATCTGCTTAATGGCTTCGTGCAGTATAACAGCAACAGTAAGATATTAATCCGCCATATTTACACCATCGGCATCCCACCAAATGCAATAATACTTTTCGCCCAGCTTGTGACTGTCATTTTTTTAATCTTTTTTTACAAATCATCGATTGTTATTTCACTTCGAGATAGTAATGGCAAGAACAACACTAATAGCAAAAATAAATTATCTCCTTTACATAAATACAATAAAGCGGCGGGTAAGTATATGGTATAAGCCCGTACTTGCTCTCGCGGTACATCCACGTAAAATTCATAAAACAAATTTCCCTTTCTAAAATATTGTAAATATGGAAGCAAAGTTAAGAAAATTAAGCGATGATTTCAAAAATATAATATATATTTATATAAGAAGATAACGTTTTAAGCGAAGAGATGAATTCATTTGACTATTGGTAAATGTAGTATAAAATATATTTGTTTCCAAAAGTCCAATTAAGGACCAACAATCATTCGAATATTTAATTCACCTGTGGGAACTTATTGTTTTTTTTAAACGTTAATTACGCGGTGCAAATCTCTACTTATAATGAAATAAACAATAAAAGTGTTTTAATGTAATTTGTAATTTTGAGCAATTTGCATTACCCAACAAAATTGTTCTTAAACCTAAGTACAATAAACTTTCAGATACAAATATTAAAAAAAAATTATTTTTGTTGCATAAAAATTTCTATCAGGCGTGGAAAATTATGAATTTAAAAAATATCAGTTTGTTATAGGAGTGCATTTTAAACTTATTTTTTCAAAGTAATTCACATTCCTATTCATAATAACCTAGTAATATTTGAAGGACCCAAAATAGTTTTCTTTTTGACAAGTTTTTTGTTTTTTACAAATACCTACATTGATTAGATAAACACATAATTTTTGGTCGAATATTCATATGCTTAATTAATTATACTTACATTGGAAATAGAGTAAAGTAGCAAACATAGTATAAATCGTCAACTACGACATTTTCTGAAATTATTGAACCGATTTAGATCAAAACTACTAACTTTGACTTGCGCCTTTGCTCACATGAAATAAAATTGTGGTTTAATTTCAGAATTTGCAAAAATATTAGATAGAAGAACCGAAGAAGTGGTGTAGAAAGAAAGAAACCTGTACCCTGTAGGTTAGCTGTAGACTGGCACAATGTCGTGAAGTGTATTAGATGCTTATGTTGACATTATTACTTGTATTTAGGGTGAGAAACTTCTTTAATTATTCTGGTAATTAAAATTCAATTCCGAGGTAAATAGGTCCATCTCTATGATACAAGTTACATCTGAACAAAATTTTACCAGTTCGGATCGGTTTAGCAGTTAAGCCGTGAAACCGAAGCAATAAACAAACTTGCTTTGGTATTTATAATATTATCAGTTCCGATATAGGATATGTTTTTTGTATATTTTTTAGGAAAATAATTTATGCTCGTCATATTTTAAATATATTATATTTTACTACTTTGAAAGTAATGAGAAAAAAACATAATTCGTTTTGTTGTGTTACTTACGATTTCATTTAAATAAAAGTAAAAAATTATTTTTTGTGCCGTCGAAATCATGCAGACGAATTACTAAATATTTTAAGATTTAATCGAAATACAGAAATTAATTTTTAAATATTCGAATATATTCAAAAATATTTGTCGCCTCGGTATTTGCAATGTGATACGACAGAGTGACCGGTGATCAAATAGAGGAAGTTAGTTTGAAAATGGAAAATGTATATTTTTTTATTATTCACTTAAGCAATAATTTAAAAAAAATGGAACCGCACCTTACTCTAAACGAGGAAGGTAGTTGATTATACCAATCATCTTCGTAATTATTCAACAGCGTTCGTTCTTTAAGTAGTTTGTATCGGGCAATGTGACGACATGCCTATTTCCGTAGCAGCACCCGTCGCACAACCACTGATGCGACACGATTAATATCCCGTAACTAATTACGTTATGTTACTTTGACACAATAGGGCAGCGATTGTGTTCGGCGGGGGCAGACAGGCCGCAGCCGAGTGCTGTAAATTCAGTTATCTAATGATGTTTCGGCATTGCCATTTTTCAACCGCACAATGGTCTGCTGTCAAGGTTGGCGCACAGAACCATTCAGCGACCATCAACAGTCAAATTTAATCAATAAATCGATACTCCGTTATCTTAATCGTTGCGTTATAAAATAAAATCCACATTTAAATCGGCACATTGATATGCAAATTGAATGAATCATACGTTATAGCAATATAAATAAATATTACAAAGATATTATATAACCTATTATTATTATGTTTATATAACCTTATTATATATTAATATTATCAATATAAGCATACGACGGAGACGTAACAAGTGACGACCAACTGCTATGGATCTATTGATTACAAACCATCCAATATTTTTCATAAAGAAAAAAAAGGCACGAAACAGAGCAATATCCAAAATTCAGTTTTGTATATCACACTTAAAGTAACTTAACGAAGGAAGAAAGGTACAAATGAAACGTAATTATCAACATACCTCTTTTATTCGTCGACGTAAAGATTATACAGATATCATCGACTTAGACAAAATATCATTAGGTTTATTTTTTTACACAAGTGCTTCAAAATAATACGCAAATAATAAAAGGTAATACGCTAAAGCTAGTGATATGTAAAATTTAAAAAAAAATTATGTATGTGTATTTATGTATGAGAGTTGAAAGTTAAACTTCTTTGGTATGATACAAGAAAAACTTTATTTACACAAATAATTAATAAAAATAAAATAATAAAAGGACTGAAGCCTTATTATAAACAAGCTGGTAAAATCTAAATTCAATCAAATAATTAAATTTTAAAAATTAAAGTTAAAAGTTATTTGATAGATGAGTAGTCCACCATTTTATTTTTCTGCTGGTTTTCAACTATAAGCCAATCATCTCCCAGCCCGTTTCTAAATTATGGCCCTTCAACTTTATACTTTTCTCATACAGAGTAATAAAAAATTTGATTTTTATATCTAAAATTACAATTGTTCTCATTTAATGTAATATTAATATCTATATTAATAAATTTATTAAAATAATTAAAATAAATTTAATTATTTTAAAAATTTAAACGAACACTTGGCATTCAATTTAATATCAATACGTGTATATAAAAATGATCTAGCAGATGATTGGCTTAAAATGAAAAGCCAGCAGAAAACCACCCACCACTATGGTGAACCACTCCTCTGTCAAATAAATAAATTATGTAAATATATGTTTAGTGTTTCATATAGATTTTCGTTCCATAGTGAGCAACTTCATTCTGTCTATTTTTTGTTGCGTTCGTCAAATTTCACTCATAATTTTTTCATAACGCGCTTAAAGAAGTAAAACTTTAGCAATAATTTAATTATTTTCAATAGGTCCTGCCATTATTAAGTGATCGACGCTGCTTAAAAATGTATACTGTATAAAGATTAATTTATTACAAGGTTTAAGTGAATTTTCGTATATTAAATATATATATATATATATATATATATATATATATATATATATATATATATATACACACTATTTATAGGAAGCAGACTTTGTCACTTCAACCGCTTGTCTCATTAAACATGTGTAATCCAACAAAATGTTATTTTTTCCCATTAGTTCCCTAGTTTATAAAATAAATAAAGTTTAAATTTTGTATGAAATCCTCATTATGTTTAAATTAACACCCTATAAACTTTACACTAAATGTCAGTTTGGCAACGTTGTAAATTTGCAAACTGTCAAGTATCAAAGAAACACACGTACATTTGTATTTAAAATACAAAGTATTTTGTTTTAGAATATATTTACACTTACCTAAATTTTATGTTTAAAGTGTCTTCCTCGTTTTTCGATGTACTTTCGCAAACGACGATAATTATTGGCGTGAACGTATCTCATTAGGCCGGGGTCCTCTCGAATGCCCGTTTTATTATGTCAAAAGCTTATAAAACCCGATTTCTCATTTCTGATTCATTTTGTGATTCCTTGCGGAACACAAGTTGTTTCACCCAGCCCCAAAAAAATCTAGTGGTGTTAGGGCGGGCGAGCGCGGAGACCACTGTACGGGACCGAACCTGCCTATCCTTTGCTCACCAAACAATTCTTAGAGACGGCTCCTGACAGCACAGTCACTCCTGAGACCACAGTGTGGGGTGGAGCACCATCATGCTCAAACCATATGTCTCGCCGTCTAGCAAGTGGAAAATCGTCCAAATATCGGCTGAGTGGACCATTGAGTAGCGCCAAATACCTTTGACGATTCAAAGTGCCGTTAATGAAAACGGGGCCAATAATAGTATCACCGTGTATACCAGCCCACACATTAATAGTCCATCTTGCTTGATGAGATAACTGGCATATGACATGTGGATGTCTGCCTTTCTGCGACCAATGGTGATAAATTCGTCGATTCCACATTGAATTTCTCGTAAATAAACTTTCAACAGACCAAATAACATTTTCGATCCAATGAGGATTTTCACTACACATTTGTAAGGTCCATTCAGCGTAATTTATTCTACGTGCATAATCTGCCGTCTCCAACGCTTGTGTTTTTTTAATGGCACACAGATATTAGTTGTCTTTTTTTCAATTTTATGTACCGACGTATGGCTTATGTTAAATAATCTACCACAGCGCCTGGTGCTTGAACGTGGTTTCCTTCTGAAGTAACTTAACACATTTTCTTCCATATTTACCGATATTCATGGAGTACCACCTGATTGCAACAGAACGATGGGGCTATTCTCACTTAATCTCGTAATTGCGTTGATAATAAATTGGCCTCCACTGGGTTGTCACTGGATCGGATAACGTTAAGCGTACAATTTGACAGCTTCTCCAGCATTGTAATGGCATACGACATATATTAGTACCATGTTCAAATATTCACCAGCACTAAAAAATGACATATCGTAATTCCACTCACTCGATATCACAAATTATAAAAATTATTTATTAAAAAGCCAGCGATACACGTTACACAATTTAACTGATATGTCAAAACTAAACTATCAAAAACATTTAACGTTCTTAATGGTCGAAAAATTGTGTGAGGGTTGTCATATTCAATAATAAATAATCCATAACAATTTCATTTGAAAGCGTAATTTAAATTAATATATTGTTATTAATAAGAAAATAATAATTTATTTAAATTACAAATGAAAAAGTATTGTATTAATAGTTATTATATTAAAAAAAAAATTATTTTAAAAATCGACTAGAGTATTTTTTGTAATCTTAAATGTTTGAGCGAATTATGGATTGATGTTAAAGATTTTCAAATGGCCATAATTTTGATTTACGTTATGTAAACGTTGACCTTGAAATTTAATTTTGTTATCCTTTTCTCTCTCGTAACCTTTTTTTGGTAAATTTTGCAAAGGAAAGAGATAGTTAGAAAATGCAATGTTGCCACATTTCTTACAAGGATATATTATCTCGTATAAATAAGGATATATTATCATAGGTTGAAATATAAAATATAGGTTCATGCATTTGCATGTTAATGACTTATAACAATTTTTAAATATAAAAAAAGTGGTATGATTTTAAAAGATAGGTGTATTGCAATCTACCCATGTAGTGTGTACTATTATAGATTAAAGTCTCAAAGTTTCCTAACTTTACATTGTGTATATGTATAATGTATATACGATTTTAGATTATCGCTGGTATAACTAATATATCAGTGATAAGTAACTTCAATGAACTCTAAAAGAAGAATATAAAAAAAACGTTTCGTTACTCCTACACAATGCTATATTTTGTATCACTTTGCTCATAAATTTTCACAAATTTTTCGCTATTGAACTTTCATTCGTTTTATACCGTATATACGATACAGTATGTAGAGTAGTGACTGCAGAATTTATAAATTTCTACACTTGCTTTGTCGCTGCAACTAGTCCAAATACTTTAATAACATGTGTTAATTAATAGAATTTCTAACCTTCAAGCTACCAAAATTGTAACGTTGGATTCTGTTGCCATTATGATGGATGACTGTGTGAATTTATTCACTGCACATATTCCAAAGTAGTTTTAACAACACTTTAAAAATAGCGTATTTTTTTAGAAAGCTCGTCGTAATGGATGATATTAAAATGGAACCAGCAATTGAACTATTAAATTGAAACATTAATTTTGTATATTGTAATATGGCTCAGTGTTATTATAAACTTGTAAGGTTTGGGGTTTTAAAGGTTTTTTTTAACATAATGAGGAAATCGCATTATGTTAAAAAAATCACAGGTTTCTTTCAAAGGCGTTATTGTACATACGACTAAAGCGACAGGTGAAAAAAGATTCTAGTATACTTTCGCAGCAAATTTAAATGATTTTCATAAAACTGGCCTGAAGAGAGAAAGAGTGTGACATGTTTTCAAATGAGCCTGTGTAGTTTTATCTCCTGATCAGTTAATCACCTTGTTTACGTTATTCAAATTCAAAAACTTTATTTTACGTTTAAATGGATCAAATATTATTCTAGGTAACTAAATTACTATAAACGAAACCAGAATTCAATATATCTATCTGATCACAATTTTTATAATAGACAAGAACCATAAAATCATACAACAAAAAAAAAATAAAGGCAACAGACAGAACATGGCCAACTAATACCTTTATATGACAAAAAATATTTAAACTAAATAACACTGGTCAACAAAATTTTAACACGAAAGATTATTACTAAATTTGAAGTACCTATCTACTCATATTATAAAACAATGTTTCTTTCGATTTGATCAGGTTCCGTTTTTGTTATGTTACAATTATTATCGGTAAAATTTAATGTTTATCGTTTTGATTTAACTTTTTGATTGAGAGTGTTTTGGTTTTCAATAAAATGATTCTGTTTTATGTTTGCCAAGTTAAGTGATTGTTGAATAATGTCAAGAAAGTGTAAAAATGACCTCGATAAGTTTTGTTTTTTTTGTGGTGAAATTACTTTTAAAATTCGACAGGAAAATTTTACGCCCTTATTTAAAAAATTATGTAAACGTTATTTTGGCTTTCCTGTCGGACAACAAGACGAAGTGTGGGTTTTTCACATCTATTTTATTTCATATATGGGGCTTCTTACTGGTTGGACAGAATGGTCTATGTCTTTCGGAATTCTTAAAATTTGGATGGAACTCACAGACCGATGGATTATTATTTTTTCCTTACAGATACAAAATATATTACAATGAAAACTAAACAAAAATTAAGTATTCTGACTTGCCGTCTGCTAGAAAACCCGATCCCTCACAGCAAAGAACTACCTATACCAGAACCACCTCAAAGCTCCAATCTGTCTAATCTTTCCACGTAATCAGAGTACATAGATAACTTAAAGTGTATTTCTAACCTTCAAGAAGCTTATCATCAAACGGGCCATATCTACTATCTCAATATCTCAGTGATTTGGTTCGTGATTTAAATTTGTCCAAAGGACAGGCAGAACTTTCGCGGCCTCGATTAAAAGGATGGAATTTATTCGCAACCAAGAATAAAAATAAGTTATTTTCGACATCAAAACGAAGAGTTAAAAAGCTTCTTTTCACAGGGTAATGATCTGATATTTTGTAATTATGTTTATGGCGTGATGCATGCTTTGCGTATAGAATACAAAACAAAAGAATGCCGTTTATTTATTGATAATTCAAAAATAAGTTTAAAGGCTGTTCTTTTACATAACGGTAATGAACTTTCCTTCATACCGCTAGGTTATGCTGCTAATATGAAAGAGTCATATGAAAATATGAAATTTCTTTTGGAAAATATTCTAATGACGATTACAAATTGAAAGGAATGTGGAGATCTAAATATTGTTGCCTTTATTTTAGGATTACATCTAAGATATACAAAATTCTATTGTTTTCTTTGTGTATGGGGTAGTAGGAATAGGAACGATCATTACATTAAAAATATTGACACAGAAGAGAATCTCTCACTCCATGATAGAAAAAACTTTAAAGTGCTCCTCTATTACAACTTGATGATTTATATTTACCACTTCTACGTATAAAACTGGGTCCCATGAAAAACTTTGTGAAAGTAATGGCTGGTGTTGAATTTACGTACTGAAAAGATAGGTTTCCCAAAATCACTGACGCCAAAATAGAAAAGGGTATATTTTTAGGTCTTTAGACTTGGCAATTAATAAAGGTGAAATATTAAAAAAAAAACTGGAAAAACCAACTTGGGTATCTTTCGTAAAAGTGACCTCAAATTTTCTCAAAAATAACGATCAAATGACTATAAAAATATCATCGAAGAGCTTTTAACTAATTATAAGGCTTCGGGTTTTTACATATTTTTAAAAATTCAATTTCTATATTCTCATTTGAACTACTTTCCCAAAAACTTGGGCGCCCTTAGCGATGAACCCGGTGAATTAGTCCATCAAGAAAAACGATACTAGGGCACGTGACGCCTAAGTATGCTGGCGGATTACTGTTGAGCATTAAAATAAGACATCGTTGAAGCAATATACAGAAGACAATCTTAAATAAAATACAGAATATAATATTTATATCGATATTGTAACACTACACGTAACCTCATTTTTGTTCATAAAAACTGTAGTTTTGGAAAACTAAAAAAATCATATTATAACAAAACTATTTGTTGAAAATATTCTGATATCTTTTATACTATACTAAACCTTATTCCTAACATAATCAATTAAAAGTTTTAATGTTATCCACAACTTTTATCATTGTAACATTCGATGCTTTGAAAGGAGACTTTTGTTTGATTGTTAGTCCATCTGATATTGTAAATAATGTATATGCTTAGCTATTTAAAGTTTTTTACTCATATACCGAGTTACAAAGAAGTCTAACTTACATGTGCATTTAACGTGAGATGTAAAAGTACCAGACAGTATAGTAAAAAGTATAGTTAAAACTGTATTCATTATGTTCAAATAATTTGGTGCATTATATTATTATGACTATGATATATATATATATATATATATATATATATATATATATATATATATCGTTAAAAGCATATGACTAGTAATAAACGAATGAAACTAACGACGACTACCTTATATTTGTATATAATGTCACGCCATCTTTCGTCTGCAGAGGTTAACAGCGACGAAGGAACGCTATACTATTATGTCATGAAATACTTCTTTCTTTTTGCTGATTCACTCAGATGATTCTATGCACGCTCTTGTATTTTTACAGCTCATTGCATCATTATCATTTAGATATTCGAATTTAGATATTCAAATTAGTTAAAGTTTAAATGGTATAAACACTTTGAAAAAATATACATGGTGAAGTTTAAAATTCTTTGTGTATTGCATTCAATATGTTTTTCACTATATATTTTTTCTATTAAATGATATGTTATAAATTATCAAATCTTAAAAATCACACAATGTATTTTACTTCCATTCATATTGAGGTACAACGTGTAAATTAACGAAGGATATTCTTTCCGTTAAATGTTCATTATTTATGAACAACTTTCTTTTATTCACCTGTCCACAATAAATACGAAAATATTATATACCACCATACGACAAGTGAGCAACTTGCCAAAAATTAGTTTAGCATCGTTAGTGTTTGAGATACTCTAACACTTCCATGTGGACCATTCAGATTCATACTGCCCCTTTTATCAGCGTCGTTTCGCGAATAACACATATATCTACTTTGCATGCATTATATGACTAATTTGATACATTTTTGAAAAAAAACTTAGTTTAAATTTTTATTGATATATTAAGAAATTAATTTTTTTAACTTTTTTAAACGTTATTAGCATCATAAATTATTCTCATAAAAAGTTTAATAAAGTAAGGAAATAGACGATCACAATCTATCTCATTCATTCATTTCTTTGACTAAGCCACGAGGCACAACTTGCTCTCGACATAGATTGAGTTTTTAAGTGAATTCGAAAGATTTACTTTAAGTTAAGCGACGCTCACAATATTGGGTAATATTGACTCTAAGCCAATAATGAGGTCTGCGCTAGCGCCGACGACGATATGCATCGTGGTGACAGCCAGGCGCCGTCGCGTCGCTGAGAGCTTCTTGCGACACAAACCACTTATGAGCCGCATGTGAGCGTTAAATTTTTATGATTCCCTTTAGAGGCCATAAAATACTTATATCGCCATAATTTTTGTGGAAGCTATAATATTGGTCTTAAATTACAAGACAATTAGGGTACTACTAGTAGTGGAGCTTTTTTATATTGCAGGGCGGTTTAGGCGATTGAGTAAATGATGAGTTTTCATAGTAGAATCTTAAAGGTAGTATTTAAAATCAACTATTTTTATAAAAGTCAGGAAGGAGAATCTCATCAAACGTCGGGACAAGATTTTGTTATTAAAGTGTGTCACACTACGTACAGTACAACATCAATTCGCGGTAGACGTTTATACTTTATAATCACATTCTGAATGTGGTGTTGAGATTCTCGACCAGGGGAAATAGACAAATAAATTATTTGTATCAATTCTGCATATTATTGTCTTTTTACCAAACAAAAACATTATTTCTGTCAATTCTGCATATTATTGTCTTTTTACCAAATTTCATCAAAATCAGTTCTGTTATTACAGTGCGGTTGAATGACAAACCTGCCAATAAAGAAACAAATAAATATTCATTTTGATAATATCATAGATCGATATAGTGGGACACTTCAATGGATTAATGACTGCATTCATCAAAGCATTTTTTTTTTAATTTTTATTCTACTTTTCTGAACACCATCGAGTAATTAGCATGTGTCGATGTCAATTTCTTTCATGTTGTGAGTTCTTAGAGAACTCTATACTCTTGGACGCGTTTAAAAGCGAGAATAAAGTAATAACTACTATCAAAGAGGTAAATATCAGAATTATTCTTAACTTTTCAAAGCAAAATGTAACTTTTTCCTTATTCTTGGTAATAAAATATGCTTGTACTTAAATATGTTTTCATTAAAACATATATAACGATAGAATATCGCTCTTATATAGATGAAAACAAAAAAAAACTTTTAACACCTACTCAAAGTCATCGTTATCAGGTTCGATAAAATAACAGTTTGTTACTTTTTTTGAGTTATTGCACGCTAATATTTTGGTTGCTAGTTAAAATTGACAATATTTCGGAGACCAAAAATCCTTGTGAAAATATTTGTTTATTATAACTTTAAACAATTATTGAATGTGGATCATAAATCTGAAATGGTACTTGAAAAAAGGAAGTGCAGTCGTCACGTTGTACCAAGAGGGTAAGAATCAGTATTAAATGGCCCGTAAAGTTAAAGTTTCCAAATCCACCGTACACACAATATCTATAGCAAGATTTAAGGAAAGCGACAGTTTAACGGGCTATACGTAATTTGTGAGGCCCAGAAATACAACTTCGGAAACTTTAAGCAAAACGAAAGAGACGATTCACAGTATCAGAAATTCGAACTGAAATTAATAAAAGGGGTCACAAACTTCATAACTGCATCGCCGTTTTTAAACCTTTACTACGGAAAGGTAATAAAATAAAACGGGCTATTGGAATAGTCTAATAACGGGCTATTGGAATAGTCTAATAACGGGCTATGGGAAAATCAATATTAGACGGTAGAAGGTTGGGCAAAAATGTGCTGGATCAGTTTAAATTGAAAGACAAAACGTCATAATTTGAATCGCAGTACGTCTTAAGAAAAGACGCACGAAGAACATTTGGTACCAAAAATGATCAGTAATAGTTGCATCACGGTGTAGGATTCTTTCAATGTGTAGTCACTTGAGATATTTTCAAAATCGATGCTAGTTTATAAAATAATAGTATAAAATTTAAAAAATAAGTAATAAAATGCCCAGGCTTTGAACAAACGTAATAAAAATCAAAGGTGGATTTTTCGACGAAAAGGATAAGCTAAAGCTAGTAAACCGAAATACGTAATCAATATTTAATTATTTCAATATTGTGCTTTAATACAATTACATTACAATACCGTTCCGGTCTTATTAATAAATAAGAGGTCAATATATCAGTATTTAACTAGAATTTATTATTGTGGTCTTAAATTTTTGGCAGTAGATTTACATAAATTTCATTTTGTATGTTTTTAGGGAGCTAAAGAGTATATTACTCACATATCTACCTGTCCATCTGTCAGCCGATTTTCTCAGAAAGTATACGACATAGAAATTGCAAAGACATAGTAATACATCTTTTTACTCATATATTTGGTATTTGGTAACTTTTTAAAATAATCATATAATAATTAAAGATTAAACAAATAAAGTACTCAACAAAATTTTAGTGAAATATCGATATATTGTTTTCATAATGTTAAATTGCATATTTAAAGGATTTCTCCACCCCCCCTCCCCCCCGATAATCTTTTAATTTCTTTAAATATACGCCATGTTTTTACATCTGCCAAAGATATAGGCAATAATATTTACATTGAGAAAAAATAATATTTGTATGTGTACTACAAGTTCTACTCGTACTAGATATTATTTTTAACAACTCCTCTATTTGGTTGTCTTTTTGTGAGTTATCCCATTTTACCGTTGAGTTAAGTGATTTTATTGCCGAACTCAATGAATTACAAATAAAATAGCCCAGTTCGAATACAGAGTGTTTTCAGGTTTTATTTTATTTTTTTAACTGCTTTTGTGAGTTATCGCGTTAATAAATCATGAAAAATATGTTAAATAACCAGTTCGTATAATATTGCGTAAGTTAAATTCGGTTTAGTTTCTAGAAAATTAAGAATTTATTTCTTAATAAATATAGGGCATTTATTTTAGATAGTTACAGCGGGAGAAGAGAAGCAATAATGAGACGACATGAACTTCATTAAATTCAAATATAGTAACTACCTGTGCCTACGATTTCATTCGCGTGTAATTAGGAAAAAAAATTATTTTTTTTCTCTCTTGCTATACCAAATTTCATCAAAATTCGTTCGGTAGATTTTGCGTGATACCCGCTCAAATTCACATACAGTCAGACAAAAATTATAAAAAAGTTTTTCTGGTTTCTATTATTATTCTATACAGAATTCACCCTGTTACAATTTTATTATATGTATAGATTATATTTTTCAGGGTTGCAATTTAAGCGTTTCACGACCTCCGCATTTAATTATCTCGAGGATATAAAATCGTCACATAGCAAGTATATTATACTTCATTTAAAAAAAAAATCATCAAAAGCATAGTTTGATTGTATGTCAGCAATAACGTAGTTCCGAGAAAGAAAATAATGGTTAAACATTTCAATCGTAAGAGATTTGCTTATAGGTTCTTTCCAAAATTGTTTGAGAGTCGAGGTGAAATCGAGACCAAAGAAAATACCTAATCGATTTTTATTGTAAAAACCATTAAACCGTAAGGTTTAATGGTTTTCATAAGTCAGCTAAAGAAACGGAGTGTGAGTGAAAAATAGTTTTCAATATTTGATTAAGTTTTATAAGTATTGTAATTTATGTAGGAATTTACTGAAATAATTTTCTTATTTACAAATTGTTAAGCATGATTCAATCTTTAACATGTAATATTCATTAAGTAAAACTTGTATGAGTTTGGTGTTTCAAAAAATAAATCCAGTAATATTTATAACGGGATTTGAATTACTATAACTAACTTCATTCTTCTGGAGTTCAACAATTTCGAACACGATGCGGGCGACAAATTAACGTGAAGTTTTATTCTCGTAGGCCTTTACTTACATTATATAAAAATGAAAAATAGGTCTAGGCGTAAATAGAGAAATATATGCTTTTGGTATTTTCGCCTCGCCAAAGTACATGGAACGTTACAGTTTTTGGCACACATGCTGCAAGTCTTCTCATAAATAACGCAAGCTTCCCGATTGAAATCTTTCAAGGAAAGCTCTTTTATACGCAGATTATATTTTTTAAACTTTTCATCACCATCGTAAGTTACTACTCCAGGAAGAACGCCAAATTCTATAGGTAGCTAATATCTTTGTAAATTGATTTATTAAATAAAAGAACAGAAGCCAATATCAAAGTACAATAACTAGATAAAATTTACGAGCTCCCCTGCTGCATTCTACAAAACAACGGAAGTACTGTCATAACAAACCGAGTTAGTATGTTATTATACTTTATATGAGTGTAGAAGAAATATTTTTGAAAATGTTTACTTGAATAAGCATTCAATAGCTTAAGTTTTACTAATGTCTCACGATAAAGACTAGCTGGTAATTTGCAAGTCTCGTTCTTTTTTATGGCCGAATAGATTCTTACCATAGTTATACGTTGCAGTTATAATCTTCTAGGTACAGTGTTTTGTTCAATACATGATTCTTTTATCATTGTAGAGTATTGTTTGGCGATTTCGTTAGTATTTTTGCGGGCTTTTTTCTATTATCTGAAAAATCTACCTAAAATTTATTTGCATAGCCGTGTTATTCCCGGTAATCGGAAATTTTTAGGAGTAAATATTCGGTCATAAAAATAAACTCTATTTCCTTGCTTTGTATATTAGGTTGGTAACAGATAAACCCAGGAATGTTATGAAAACTTTTCGAACATCTGTGGTTGGGTATATAAAAACCGTATCTTTCGATCTTCTGCTTAGGCTAGCAACTGAGTTTCACCGAGTAAAGGACAAACAAACCATAGAATTTTCACGAACAAACTTAGAGTGCTCTTGATTCATGAATTCCTTTTAGGATGAGAAGCGAGCGAAGTAATTTGCGATATTTGTACGCCGGTGGGCAAAGATGTTGTCTTCTTTAAAATTTGATTTTTGATATCCAGAGTAAAGTCCTACATTAAATTGAGTAAAATTAAAAGCTTTGTGGAGAAATATTCCAGGTTAAGTTTGCGTTATATAGCGTCCTACGATAAGAGATAACACATCTACAAATTAAGAATAGATCCGTCGACGCATGCATGCTGTTACCGATTTTCAATCCTAGCGTATCTAAAAAAAATATTTCACTTAAACGGACTTTGCTTCCTAACTCATGGTACTTACGTGTTTTTCACGTTGTGTACTTTAAATTAGGATCGCATACCATCTTAAGATTTAACTCTCCCAAGTTTTTAGTCAAAAACCCAAAAAAAATTTGTAAGGAAGGAATATTATATTTGCAAGTAACAGATAACGATGAACGTATTTTTCAAACAAATATTTCTTTTAAAATGAAGTAATATTAGTGCTCTTGTGATTGAATAAATAAAAACTGATTAAAGTTTGGGAAGTTTTCTTCTTTAGAAGTTTCTTCCAATGAAGTTGTTTTTAAAGATGTGTTATCCGTATACTCATTTTCCGTATTATCATTTTTTTTAACTTTTGGATTGCTTCCATTTTCAAACTATTGTATTAATTTGGTTTATCTAGAAATTTAATATAAAATTTAATCCAAGTTTTTTTCTACTAAGATCCGATCGAGTGAAATACGTAACCTCCAATATGTTACACTCATATTTACGTACACACACACACAAGCATGCACATATACAGATGTTGTTAAATTGGTATTGCAAGCCTGGTTCTATGGGTTTCTGATTACAAAATAAAACTATTATTATCAATAATGTGTGTATCCGTACACACACAGATAGATACACACGCACGGGCACATAATATACACCCGTTAATTTACATAGGTATATTATTGCTCAACAGGGTGACAATACGTTATGTTTTATTAATAGGTAAATACTGTCAGGTCGTTATTCATTTTAAAAAAAATTCTCTTGTTAAATTATTTTTTATACGTTCTGCCTTCACAGCTAAGGAAGTTTTGGGGGAATTATAAAAACATCGTTATTTGTAGGGGTGTCAAATAGGTGAAAGTAAAATAGTACAGAGCTGTAATACGATCCCGTTTCGATCGATACAAGGTATGCTGTATACCTTGTATCTATCGAAGAATAATACAACCATTCTATTGATACAAGGTATGCCGTATACCTTGTATCTTTGACGGTACGGCGCACCACTAATACTCAGGTTCGATTCCCGGCCGCTCGTCGTGCGGTACTGAACTAATGTTCTGTTGGCTGTCGTATTTATTGGTTATTTTTTTATATTTTACAGTTGTTTAAATATTCGGTTACACTTTTAATTATGTTGAAATAATAACAGCTACTTTTGATTTGTTTCTCATTTTGTATGTATTATGCCACGGTGGTTTTTTGTCTTCATGGTAAGCTTTGATAATTTCGTAATCATCTTTCAGTGTCACTTACGCCATCACATTGTAATTTGCAGAGAGGTAGTTTATATGATGAGTTTTTAAACGAATTTTGAAGTATTGTTACAATATCTGGAATATATTTTTTGTCAGATATCCAAATGCTGAACATTTAATTTTATGTTTTCCTTAAAAAATAAATAATTATTTCTTCTTTTACGTTATCGGATTTTATTTGTAATAATATTTTTATTTTTACAGTAAATGAAGAACAATGTAGATTTTAAATTGTTTTTAAACAAATTTAAAGAATTTTCAACAAATATTTATTTCTAGTATTGAATTTTATACGCTTAAATGGGAAGTTTCGTTGCCTATTTCCCCGTGATTATCTAAAAGGTCATCTAAATGATTTTATTGTGGAATTTCGTTTGCGTTCGCTATAATGGACGATCGTGCATTTTCATCATCTATCGCCTCACAAGAAGAATTTACGTATAAAAATGGAGATAAGTCGTTATTTATTTCGATTTGCGAAAATTCATTGGTGTTATTAATTACCAATTATGTTTAACTTGTTTCAAACTATCTACTTGTAAGTATTTTATTCTTGTAAGTTTTGCGAAATCAAGTTAAATTACAATACTCGACGTATGCAATGTTTTCTTTGAAAAATTCTAATTTACCTAGATGGATTTTGAAGTTTGGTATCCGTAAACTATTCTGAGATTAATAATATATTCCAGAAAAAAAGGATGTTGAAAATGTTACAATATCATCATGATATGTTACACAAAAAACATTTTGTAACCCTCTAAGTTGTTATGCATTACTCGTTGAAGCACTTTTATGAGGCATTCCGAGATATATTCATGGTGTCCATTCCCATATTAGAGGCTTGATTTTTTAACGTCATCGACCTGTGTTTCAAACTGGTGAAGTCAGCTAGCGTGATCAAGTGAGAAAAAGTACTGATGCCTAGATAAGTTATATAGGTATCATCCATATTAGGGATCGAGTATTTTATAGTTCACTCCTTTTCCATATAATTTTCATTAGTGTACGATAGTATATCACTTTTGTTTACCTGAAACATCCACTTTTTCGGTACAATTAATGGTACATTTTGAAGAATGACCATGGAGAATCTGCTGGTTGTAATATATTCTATTTTAATATGTTATTTATTTGGAATTTAAATTCCTGCCTTTCTTTTTTGCATGCCAATGGGTAACGGCAAGTTTTTCACGTCACGTACGAATTTACGTTGGTCCGTACAAGTTAAAGGGCAATTTTCGTAGTAAAATATGTCTTTGTAACGTTCGCACAGTTTAATAAATTCACTTTTTCTACCGTATTAGGATAACTTATACCAATCAAAATAATTATATTAATATAATTATGATAATTTTAATTCATACGACTCGAAAAAAGTGAGCTTCAAATTTCTTACACATACAATTTTTTGGTAAGGTTAAAGGTGTTTGGTGCCTCTGTCAAGTTATTTATCTCCACATAAGCAGATCCTTGGTATTCCGTTAATATCATTGAAGGTACAAAATATTTATTCAAGCATGTTTCAGGAACATGAATTTCGCCTTTAAATATATTAACAGGTATATACACATGTGTACTGTGTGATCGTGTAAGGGCTTCAAATAATTTCATTGTTTTATAATTCAATGGCTGAATAGTTTAATTTAACGGGCTTGCGAAGCCACTAACCCTGTTCATCCACTAACTTATGAAATGATATCTTAGGATTTATTATCGTAGTTAGCTTGTAATTTTTCTAACATAACTAATCTTATAAGGCCGTCGAATATGTTATGAAATTTGATGAAAATTTAAAAAAATTAGCGAACTTAAATTCCTGACACGTAGGTATTTATAAGGAATGGTTGTTTTAATTTGTGCGATGAATATTTGTAACAGTAAAGAATTTGTAAATAAATCTCTTTTAACTAGAGTCTTCTTAAATATCTTAGTTACAATAAATGTTTAATCAACACTAGTATCGATTAGTAATCTTAGGGGTGGATTTTGTATTTGCATAAAAAATAATTATATCTTCGCAAGAGACAATTACCATATTTCAATAATTGTTTGTTACCTCGGTTCGTAAAAAGTATTATTTAAATGATCGTCGTATATTATTATTTTCGGGTAGTAATGTCTTTGCAGTAGTTTATGCTACTCACTGGTTCCGTTTGGTTGGTTTTGTTTTTTTATTAATTTACTCTAATTTTGAACATTGTTTGATTATGTTGATATTATTATATTTAATTAAGTCTTTGGGAATGAAATGAATTATTTGCATAGAGTTGTTCACGGCACTTCCCATAAAAATATTGAAGCTTTTCGTAAACTTTTGTTTTAAATTTAATAAGCAACGATTCAAAAGATTTTCATCTCTTTGATGCGGGAAATTCTGATTTGGATCTTGTTTACTATGCGTCTAGGTTTCTGCAGCGATTATATTTATAATTTCTTCTGTTTCATCTTCTAGTTTATCTATCAACCCATTTAGAATTACGTTGTTATAGAAAGAGTTAAGATTTTTGGTGGTAACTTAGGATAACTTAAGATTTAAGATTATTTTGATGTAATATAGGAGTAAAGATTTACCTTAAGTTCGGAGTTAGAATTTTTAAAAGTAATATATAGCTTTGCACGTTTTCCGGGTCGCCGTTAAATTTTGGCACAATTTTATGAGCTGCATTACATACATAAAGCTATCCATTTTGTAAATAACGTGTAAAATAAATTCAAAAACAATTAAGAAATATGTATATTTAAATGGAGTGCGCACTAATAAAGTGAGATCAAAGTTGTATCAGACTACGCAAGTCACAGAATTATTAAAGTTACTACGTGTATGTTTCATTAAAAAGAGAAACTTAAAACTCAACAAAATGTTGAATCCTAATTTATATTTGAGCTTAATAAGAAGAACTTTTACAACCACGATGTACTGAGTCGGCGAGTAATTCTCTTCGTGGATCAACTCGCAAGCTTAAAACAGGTCTTTCAAAAGTATGTAATGTGATATAGATAAAACACTTGACGTCGGTATAATAATGCAAACGAAGCGGTAACATGACCGCAACACAACTATGTTTTTTATAATAGTAACACCAAAATACGAAGGAAATGGAACTCCGACGTAACGACGAGAATATTGGCGAAACAAAAGCAACATGGCAATTACCCACATTACAATAATAATTATATTATTGTAGAAGAATTAAAGTAAATGTTTCAGGTAACACATATCGTGATTCAAAAAATTTTTTGCCGGATTTAGACAAAATTGCACATAATTAAAATTCTTTTTTTTTAAATAATCACCATTAGATACAAGGTTAGATTAAATTCAAAAGATTCCATTTTCATGCGTAATTATAGAACATCAATTCAAATGGAAGTAGAAATTCAAAAACAACTATGATACCTCTTAGATAAAGGAATTATAGACGATATCATCGTGGAGTTGGTTATCCAGTGTATGCATATAATATTGAAGAAGACCGACAACTGTTAGTTATATGCTATAAGCGTTTAAAGTAAATTGAATATCCGATACCTAATAATATCAGGGATATAATAAAAAGGTTAGGTAGAGCTCAATATTTTACTTCCCCCTATCTAGCATTTGGGCATCATCAGATTGAAGTTGGCTCTAACGATATCGACAAAACTACATTCACAACTTGACACCGTCACTGGGAGTATCTCAGCATTTACTACTTCATTGAGGTACGGTTTATTATTTTCACTTCTATTTTATTATTATGTATACTTGATGGATATATTATCCCATAATATAGAGATTAAAACTCTTCTGTACAATATGATTACAGACTTAGAATGGTAATATTATTTTCCTTGGTCGTAAAAATTCTTGGTGTGTGATAAAGAACTTCATAACTGGAGTCATATATCGCCTATTATAATAATATAATTACCTAATTTTTTTCTTTCACTATTTCTTCAAGAATTTTTCTGTCACACGTTTCTGAAGCTTCATACAAAACATTACTTTTTCTTCTTTATTGTTACCATATTTTTTTAACATAACTGAATTTTTTTTAAGTCGATTGTTTAGATCAGTTCACTTGTCAAGTACAGATTGATTTAACCAGTTTATGTTTTAAATGTTTTTAATGTGTCTTGACAGAGTATAATAAAGTTTTGCGTAACAGAATTTTAAATGCTCTTTTAGGAAATTTGCCTTCTGATATATATATATATATATATATATATATATATATATATATATATATATATATATATATATATATACACTAGACTTAATACATCGCCTTAACCGAAATTATAATGTTACCTGATCAAAGTCAAATTTATTATGTCATAAAACAGATTATACACGTCTAATATAGGACTTCGTAGAATCGGTTTTTACTACTATCCTCGGAATTATAGCTTTCTCGTATTCATATTTACATCCGTCCTCGTGAGATGACGAAATGCAGTATAAATAGTTGTATGATGATAAAAAAATTGCATAATTGTGAAACTTTTCTAATGAAAACGCTGAAAACATTATGCTTTGGTTATGTATTAGTAAAGAAACATTTTTCCATTTTAATAAAAAAATATATAGATAAAACATTTTAATTTTTTCCGACCTCATAATGCAGTCTATTTCTTACACCCATGTATTCATTTAGCTACTATTATCATTCAATCGTCATCGACTAACTTGCGGGATGCACTATACATTGACCACATCTCCCTCTATGTCACAGGAGAAAACTTATCCAGTCAACAAGGCTGACGCATCTCTATACAGAATTGTTATCTATGTGTGTGGTCAAAATTAAATTGTTTCGAGACTGCCATCCGAATATTTGTGATAATTTAACTAGTCTATTTTACGATAATTTAACTATAAAGGTCAGAAAACATGTTTATAGAAGTCGATACTTGATAAACACTTGTTATCGGTCAGATTCACTCACGACGAGTGATCGATCTTTCTCGTCATTTGGTTTTCTATTTGTAGACGCATTCTACTAGTATTCTTTGTGTCATAATTTTCATAGTTACTCTTCGATATATTTATTAGCAGATTACAATAGGTTTCTTTCGTGCGTATATAGAAAGTAATCCAATATTAATGTGTTTTCTGAAGTTCAAAAATAAATATGGTCATTTATTTTATATTTATCTAATATATTCTACTAACCAAGTGTCAAAAGCATACAACAATTATAAAATGGTAACTCGTAGCAAGCTCATGGTTTCATCTGTCGGTCGCACGTCACGCCGTTTCCGGCGGGCCACTCCCGGTGGCACGGTTCCACGGGTCACGCTCCACTCGTCGGTATTGGAAGTGCTAAATAACTCATTGTTACGATATAATGTCAAAAACACTTATTGTTAATTTAGATTACAATTTTTTAAGCAACGATTGTAAGAAACTAAAATAGGTTCATATCGATGGCCAAATAAATAATTGATTCGGTTACTATTTTCAAGTAGCCGGGAAAATATTATTAGACAGCCAGTTTTTATGTATCTACCAGATTATAGGCTAAATACTGTATGTGCTTATCTATAAATTAATACAGCTGTGTATGATAATATATAAAATTTTGATGTTGACTACATAAATGCGCTTTTCATTCTAAGATCCATTATTTCCGTGTCCGGATCAGTCCATTGGCATCCATTACATAATTATAGGTGCCATTGGCATCCCTATTATAATTCTACTTAACGAACTTTGCTTTTATTGTAGACCCATGTCCTTAATCGGGGCAGTGGTTTCCTAGTTCTATAGAGCAGGTCGCAGTTAGCAAACGCCTCTTCACACAGCTCCACTAGAGAATGTTATACTTATTGTTACCATAGTAGGAGCCGCTGCCTTTCAGACGAAACAGTGAATATCTGGTGATGTGGAGGAAACTCTTTCTCCATCAAAATCTGACAGACTCGAGTTGATGTCTGAAGAGAAAATGTTGATCTATTGTCTAGTTTTTTCTCTCCACTGTTACAGCACCTTCTTATTGTACACACGGTGGTGACACCCGATAATTGAGTAGATCTTTTCAATGAGGATTGGCCAAAGGCATTCTGGCACGTTGACTTGTTTAGCATGGGTGGTGTTACTACATACAGAAGCTGCATATTTCGGTGTGGAGAGACCATGAGCTATAGCTGATGTCCAAGACCATGGCTGATATTCTCAGTACGTGCGGCAGAGTGCCATATATCATGCGTATCATTTTGCACATGATGTTGTTCCGTGCGCATATATCCTTCTTCCTGGCTAGGCAGTGCAGTTTAAATGACAGAGTTCTGTCTAATTTCACTCCTAAGTAACTTGGAAAGTTTGTATTCCAATTCGTGCTGTACCCATCTAGTTCGTAGTCATCTCGCCGCTTCTTTGTTTCGTTGGTGATATGCACAAACTTTAATCTTACTTGGATCTGGTGAGGTGGTTATGTTTATAATACACAACGAGTGTTTCCAGAGATGTAATTAGTTTTCCTTCTCCTTCTTCAAATTGGTTCTTCACCAATGACCTTCACCAATGACCTTGGTTGGTTATTGGTATAGATGTTGTACAGCAGAGAGTCCAATACATTACCTTGGACGAGGTCATTCTTCTATGTTCTCCAATGCTTCTTTTTGGAGGATGATTTACGTTATATTATCCTCTACGTATATCCATATATACGTTGGCGTGAAATCCTTTATTATCTGATAAACTTTGAAATAATTCTTTAAGTTGCTTATGGTTTATGGCACCATACCCAATGTTAAGGTGGATGAAGGTAAATTCTATCATCTTTTTTTTTTCGAAACCATTTTCTATGTGCTGAGTGGGATCGAAAATATGTCAACAGCATTATTTTTTGATTTGAAGCTAGCTTATTTGAAGATAAGCAACTCGTTGACTGATGATTAAAAACTTGATTGTCAATCTTGATTGTCTCTGAATCATGCTCATTTTTTTATTGTATTATGTTCATGTATTTAAGTACAATAATTAGTTCGCAAAAATCGATTTCATCGAGATTAACAGTATTGGAATGAATACACGATCACTCAAGTATTTCACCAAAGCGAGGAATTAAGTGGTAATCTGTGAGCGAGATTATAAAAAAAGAACTATTTATTTTACTATTTCCGTAGTATTTATGTAATTAATTTTATCTATATTTTCTGAAAAAAAACAGTATTAAATGTATATTTTTATGCTTATTTATATCAATTCCCCTAACATTTCTCGCTTTTCCAATAAGTGACAATCCTGTAACTCCAATAATGTGATAACAAGACATGAAAGAACACATATCGATTACATGTACACACACACACACACACACACATATATGTATAAATATATATATATATATATATATATATATATATATATATATATGTACATATTTATTTATTTATTTATTAATGTGTAATTTTTAAGAACCTTTTAACACATGTTTTATACAAAAAATGTATGAGATATGAATAAATGTGCAACCAAAAAATAAAACCAGCAAAGCGGGTGTTCGCTGCTAGTTACGTTGTAAAAGCATGGTAACGTTAAAACAAATATAAATAACGTTTTGTATGAATTTTCAAAACCGGCGACAGAAAAACTGTTAAAAAAACAATAGAAGAAAAGAGTAATTAATTAAAAATATTAAATAATTTAAAAATCAAGAACCAGATGAATTTATGTTTCCCACACATCACATTTTTAATACACGAACATATAAAAGACGGCCGCAAAAATAACACGGAAATAGATTGCAAGGTGTTATCATCATATATCAGACATAACATTACATTCTGCCGTGTATAATCTGTGGATAATCTTATATCCGCTATATTAACTGTACTTGAAAACTCAATTAGATCTCCTAATCTTAAATACGACCAAAGAAAATAATGTTATCATTTTATGTTTGCAATCACATTATATAGAACAAATATTAATCTTTAGACTTTGGATTAATATATATATCAAGTATATATAATAATACGGGGGTATGATGACTTTTACCAGCGTGACAATATATTTACAGAACCTTACCTCAAAGAAGCAGTTTTAAAGTAGCAGCAGCCACAAAGGAATTTTGAAAACTTCACAATCCGAATATTTTTTTTTCGTTTCGACTTTGTGGATATAGAACATAATTATATAATATAATATTTTTTGAATCCATTTTCAAATCAATTGCTACTTCATATAATTTATAGGGTTTCATCAGTATCGTCCACACCGTTGCCAATTATTTTAGAAATAATTATTTAATTAGAATTCCACCAGCGCTTCTGTATTGATTTCGAAGAATCGTTAGTTAAGTTACTTCCGGCATGATAAATACATTGTCTCCGAAAAACTTTTTTTAACTGAAATGAACTGCACTGTTCCATAGTGTGGATTTCTTGGGTTACTATATACATTATTTATATCGCTTGTAGAGTCGACAATGGCTGTAATGTTTAGAAGGATCTTTTATGAAAATTTTGGAGATGAAATTCTTGCGCGTATAATATTTGTAGGGTAGTCTTCAGTATCCTCCATTCTGTATCCTCCAGCGTTCATTCGAGATTGTTGCATTGATGCCGGTCATTCGATGGTAAATGTGTGACTTACCTAGTAAGTGTGTGAACTCGTCACCTTCTATTAATAGGTAAAACTATTTTGACAGCATTATTTTATTTTTATCATTTGTAAAAGGAATTAATTTATAGTATTTTCCGAAATTTTCATTTAGGATAGGCATTATGAATGTAAATTTAAATACGTTGTCCATGCTAAATGTGATTTGCATTACTCACAATTAATATTCTTCAATACTTAACAATTTATTAAGAAAAAAAGCAAAGTTTTGTTTTAATGCAAATCTAATTTATTTTCCGGTAATAATAGTTTTGCTTTCAACGCAGCAATAATTTTCTTTTTCGCAATTTCATTTGTAGTTTTCAGATACCAGTTAATTAAATTTCTGAACCAATTCAAGATCTGTCAAGGGACCGATTTATCCAAAATGTTCCTGACGGATTTTCATATTAGTTTGATTTATGTAGAATCCATAGTCCTCGCTTGCACGGTCTCAATCCGCCTCAATAACTCCGCCATTTCGCTTAGTGTGCTTGTTAGACGTGTCTATATCACGTGAAGAAGCCTGTTTTAAACAAATCATGCTCCTTAACTGGAAATAACCCAGACTACGTGACATAGAAGTTGGAAAAGTAAATTGTATAACTTTTCTGCGTCTTTATATATTTTTTAAATATATTTTTTAACTCTCTTTCATTGATGCTTTCGAAAAAAAACTCAGATAAATTACATCATTTTAATTTTGATCAATAGAATTGATTAATAGAATAAAAAAAATGTTCCGACTGTTTTCGAGATTCATTACGGAATGCCAATTAAAAATTTAAAGTTGGAAACCAGATTTTTAATTTAAATGTAACCAAATGACTGACCACGATGCGCTTTAGCGATGCGCTACGATGCGCCACGATGCGCTAAAACTGGCCACGATGCGTTTTGGCATCTCAGATTTGCTTATAAAGCTAAATTCACATTGGAGTTATTTTATATTCCGGTAGAATATTAAAATAGCCTTATTTTAATATTCTACCAGAATTCATTTTGAAAATAAAGAAATATATCACATTACGGTTGGTTTTAAATAAAAGTGTGATGTCATATGATGGAAATAACCTAATATTTACAAAAATATCATTTTTATTAAAATCTCAAGTAAACAATTTAATATTTTTACATCAATCTTAAAATTAAACCACGCCTGGAATTTTCAATACTTACACTTTATCTCTTTTAATATAATAAAATTTGAAAAAATCTATTATAATTACTTTTAGTTTTCTGTCCAAAAAAAAGACAATCAATAAGCAAAATAACTTATGAATACGTATCTTTTTGATAAATAATTATAAAAAATTATGAATTCGAAATAAATTATGCTTGTAGTAGCGAAAAGACTAAAATGTTATTATTTTAGTTGTTTGAATGTCAATGTTTTCGAACAACAATTTTAATTATTTTTTTAATCAAATACATGTGATCGATTTAAACAAAAATCGTTAAGATATCTATGGAAGCTCCACGAGTTTGTTAAGGACTTAATTGTATTATCAATTTCAATGGAAACTTTAGAAAGTTTTCACTTAGAGAATGAAATAATTTCTTCTGCTTGTTGTTCTTGATCAAATTTAGTATGCCCGCAAAAAGTTAATCCTATACTTTCTTACATTTGCAAGTGACATTCCTGAAAAACTTTGTTCATGAGTTTCCATGCAAATTACATGAATATTTTTATAACATCTTGATCACTCGTGAGCTTCATGTGTTCCTTACATATGACATGCAATAATATTTTCCGTCATTTTTTTAGGTTTTTGTGTAATTTTTCCGGTTAGAAGTCCATTTTATCTTAAACATTGCTTTTGCCTGAGGAAAAAAGTTGTTTGTCTTCGTTTTCTATAGAAGGTTGCATGTTACTGAGGGGAGGTGAATCTGCGATTCCGAACTTTCGTGTGGCGCCAAATATAGTCTTGTAAGTACTTATTTTAACAACTGAAAGGGAAACTGGATTATTTTCACTTTTAATAAGTTGAAACTTATATTAAATTAACAGCATACTACAAACAACCCGATTCAACCTTTCAACTGAACCTGGTTGGAGTTTTTCATGGGTTAGACTAAATATCGCATAAATTTTAATTATCTTATTTTCAAATCCATGCCCGTTATTACTTTGTAGGATAATTAAAACTAATATAAAAACTAATCTGTATATATTATATATTTCTATGCGACTTAATACGGCAACATTGGTTTGTGAATGGATTGGCGGTTCCTTTATTTTCGAATTGACTGAGCTCGTTTTATTTTTTGAAGTAATATTTCACAGTGCTCGTTTTTCACAAACACAATTTGATAAATTTTTGCCTTCATTAACACAAAAATATGTTTTTATTAATATACTTGATAACGACACGTAAACGTCTGGTCTCTACAATTACATTATACCAAATGAAGGGATGAACAAAAATATATGTGTATCATTCGTTTATCGCAACTTGTTGTTACTTTTTGTCAAATTGTCGTATTACGGCGACATGAAAAAATATTGCTTTGCTTTGTGATATTTTTTTCAATAAATTAAACCGAATGTGTCCAAAACATTCGGTTTAATTTATTTATTTGATTATTTTATGTACTTTAACTTTTTACTTTAATATATATATATATTTGATACATATAGCAGACTTATTTCTACGAGAGCCATCTCTTACAACCAACTAGAACATCAATCCAGCCCCGCTCAACGAGCGGCCAGGAATTGAACCCGGGAATCCGCGGTGCGCCGCAACGACAAAAACCGTATGCCTTGTGAAAAACCAAACACATCACGGCGAAGACAATACAATAACTACACCACGAATTTTACTTTGTGGGTGAATCTAATATGAGAAACCAGATAGCGTCGCACTCGGTTGGTACTCTCAGTAAAAGTTTCAATCTTTAAACTGAATAAAATAAAATGTATAAAGTACATCTGTGATAATTTCTAAAACGAAACGCTAACAAAAGCATTTAGCAACTCTTCGAAACCCGGCAAAAAATGGGTCGGACCCTAGAAATTCACACGAAAAACTTCAAACGTCATGTAAAAATGTTTAATTACCCACTCGTTCAGTCATATTTCTCGTGAATAATATCCTTAAAATAACACATCAGCACGTGCATCGAAGCGAGCTTTGCCATGTTTACTGAGCGGGCGTTACGCAACTGGCGTCCGTCTACGCGCGCTTTATCTTTCAATATCACTTGAACCGATTTCGAACATATCTTTTACACAATTTTCTAATGAGTTACGATCGTTAACCGATGAACCAAGATCGACTGCTTGAACGATTTCGTTTTACACTAGATCCTCTTTTTATGCATTAAGTTCTGAATGCTTTTCGATATTAAGTAATCATTTTAATTTAACATATATAAATGTAGCTAATGAATTCACAATTATAGATAAGAAAAAAAAGTAAAAAAAAAACAAGTTTTGAACTTTGTAAAAACAAAACCTTTTAGCAAAAATCGTTTACTTACTTCTAAAAAATATAATACTTGTAATATTTTTGTAGAACTAGGTATGTTTTCGAAATTTGTGTTATAGCCATAGTAGGACACCTTAATATCGATCCAATGTTATCAGCAGCGCGACCATACACCACCTACATATGAAGAGAGCAAGGCATTAGCTTCATTTATTTTAATTTCATGAACGTGAAACACACAAGTATTAAGGAGGAAGTTTATCCTAAGTAACACTAAAAGTCCAAAGAACATAATTTTAAAATCGATAACTTTAAATTTTGAAGCTGATGCGTATAGTTGTGGATTTCGTGGCTTTTATGTTTTCGATAAAATGGGATAAATGCGAAGAAAAGCTCATTTAAGTGATCTCAACCAACAAGAAAGTAAGAAAGTTACGTTAATTATGAAGATCGGTTACTATAGAGTCTCACCCGATGTTATTATTTTGCTAAGATTAATGAATAACTAACTAACTAACTAAAGCAGACTTACTCACCAAAGCGATCATTGATCATGTAATACAACGAAACCTAGGTCGTGGTAAAGAACTTAAAGAAAGTAGAAATAATACTACATTACGTAGTTTCATTTAATTGTGAATAATGAATTTCTACAAAATTAACGCCAAATATATTCAACACTATTTATTTATAAAATAATTGAACATGTACTGCTAATTGGTACATAAACATTTATTTGACTTTTTGAATTAAATCCAATAAAAATGTCAGGATGGGAACAGTTCAATGGAACCACTCCTTGCTTCGATTCTTCTAAAATATACCATCAAAGGACGCTTAGTAAGTTGCTTGCATTACAATCTCAGACTCAAGCAGTATGATTTTTATTTTTTGCCAACAATTATTCAAAGGGATGGTTTTATGAGCACAAATAAGGCCGTGTAATTGTAAATGACCGTGAAAGAGATTCCAAAAAAGAGTATATTCGGTATTTTGCTGAACTCTTCTAAGATTTGAAGTGCACGCTAACAGTAGTGGCAACTTCCTAAAGCAATATAATTGAATCAAACTTTAGACCTGATTTAATTTTTATTTAAAACCTTTTAGCATTATTATCGTATAATAATAGAAAGTAGAAAGAAACAAAAGGGACTGGTATCCATATTTATTTATTGCAGTAAACTTTTAATTATTCCGAGAATAAAAATGTAATATATGCAAATTAAATAATAGTATGCAAGTAAAATCACTAAAGTACTTATAAGCGTAATGTATCCCGTCATCACGCTATTGGATATGATGCTGATTCGATTTTTGCGCAGAAATTGGGAGTCTCATATACGCACTTCTTCCACTTCAAGTCTGTAAGATCTGGAACGGACAAACAAATATAAATTTAGAGGTTGTATATGCAGTAAATAAACAACATTTGTCCAAAATAATAATTAATGTGATAATTGAAATAGTTATCTGAGGAGACAAGGAGTGTGAAGAAATAGAATGGGAGAAAGTGATGACCGACGTTACGCTTCAATAACAAAAGAAGTGTTAATAACTACGGAATCTTTTAGAAATTAAGAAGTGATTATTACTTTTTGTATCCCCAAAAACAGATAAAAATAATGGTAAAAGATCATTTTTGTTAACAATTACATTATAATTCTAATAAAGTAAAAATATTGAAGATATTTTATTATCATCATCTATTTGTCAATTATTTACTAAAATTATGTAAAAAATAGTTTCTAATTAACTGTTAGTGATAACGCTTACATTACATCATTTTTTGTATTAAGGGTTAAATTAGAATATATAAATTAAGTTCACAATTTTCTTATTTATTTTGACCAGTGCCCTACTCTCTTCGTTTTACATTTTCATTCTTTTATTTTATAAATATTTTTTTCTTTATTGTCTTATATACGAAACTTTAACCAAGCCAGTTTATAATTAAATTATTTTCTTTTCGAATAATATGTAATATTCTAAAACTATTAACTCTACTGAAATAAAGCTACTCAGAGTCTGCCAATTTATTTCTAATGTAGACAACATTAGAAATATTACATTGGAAGGTGCTTAAAGGGAATTATTTAGACAATTTCTTTTACTTTCACCAGACATTTTGTATCTGCTACTATGAGTTTATGCCTTGCAATTGTACAAAAGCATGCAATTAAACATCATCATAATATGGCTTTCAGCTTATAAATTGAAATTAAATGAAGTACAAATGGATTTTAAATTTTAGAGTTTTTTATTTAATATTCCGTCAAATACGATGGTTAATTAATAACCAATATTTTAACAGTTGCTTCTCGTTTTGTTTGAAGAAAAGAACCGGGGAATTAGCAACTAAGTGTATGGTATTCTATTACGGTTAGGATTATTTAGAAATTTTTATTGTTTAAATATTAAACATTAATTAATTTATTTTTTAAGAATTGTCTGATTAGAAACCATAAAATCTACCTTAACAATGTTTCCACCGGTTAGTTTAATTTTCTAAAATAAATACAATTTATATCGTTAAATTTTGTTCCAGGTTTTGGATATACATTCGTTTTATAATTATGACCATCGTGATTAGCCAAGCTCATTCCACAATTAATTCCGATCAGGTAAGATTTATGTTATATTAGCTAAAACGGAAATATTTTGTTTTCATGGAAAATTAATATACATTTGAAATTTACGTATTTGATTATTTTTATTATATTTTCTTTTTATTAAAGTGATTTTCGCTTATTTTATTCTGTAGAAAAATGTACTATTACGGACACTATATTTAATGAAGACCCTTTTAATATTATACCTGGCTTCAAAATAATGTTATTTTATAATTATGTAAATATAAATTAATTATATTTCAACTTAAGTGTGACTAGTATTGGAGATCAGTAAATATGAATGTATGTATAAAATGAATAACTGTATTTAATTTTCGAATATCATCCCGTCAGCAGAACGTCGTGCAGTCAGCAAGCGGAAGAGCGCGCGGCACACCATCAGAGTGGGGCGCGTGGGGTGCTTGGGGAGCATGCTCGCGCTCTTGCGGAGGTGGAGTAGCTGTTCAAGAACGTTCCTGTCTTCCTACTCACTGGACCAGGTAAATTATTAATTTTTTGACTATATGATATATGCCACCACAGCTCACCGCTCGTAGAATCGCTCGTGGATTTTTTAGAAAAATTACGAGGCAACTTTGATAATTTGGAAGCCCGCGCAAAAAAAATAGCTACCAGATGTAGATTTCAAAAACACCCGTCAAAGACAAAGGAAAAAATACCCCATGACAGTCCAGCTCATGAATCTCAGCCCGGAAGAACAATTTAAAGTCATGAGTTTTTATGGTGCCATTGATAAATGTAATGTAGAGATGCGAAGAAGGGGAGAGATATACAATGAAATAGCAGACAAATTCTCATTTCTGACTAAAATACTCGATGCTGGTAAAATTATGTGCCACGATCAGAATACAGTCAGCATGGTAGAAAATTAGTGGACACATATCCACAAGACCTTAATTCCGATGTAGAAATCGAAATTCAGCAGTTCCATTCGTATGTCATAATTTGCCTCGCACAAGTTCACATAAAACTCACGCACAATTGTACAAAATAATACACGATGATAAAATTGAATCAGCGTTCCCTAATGAGGACACAGCCCTGCGTATATTTTTATGCCCGGTGGTATCGAACTGCACAACGAAACGATCTTTTTCGAAATTGAAAATAAAAAAAAGGAAAAACGAACGACGATGCTGCAGGAAAGACTCAATGTTTTGTCGATACTATATATAGAGGCAGATATTCTAAAAACGTTGAACTTGCAAACTATTATCCGCGAATTTAATGCCCGTAAATGTCGCAAGTCGCATTTCAATAATTAAAAAAATACTAAGATTTGGTTTTTATTGTAATACCTACTCCACTTATCTCTTTCGTACATAGTCTAAGGTAAGTAATTATCTATCTGGTTTTAATAAATACGATAAATTTTTTTTCTAGACCAATACTAGTTTATCCACTAGGGATGGATAGGGGGCCCGCAGGCGAGGATTGCTAATCAAGTAGTCTGAATCCGGTACTACTAACAAATATCTGTTTCTGAGTGGCGGGATTTTGTAAATATGTCCTTAAAAAATTTAACGCTTTACATCCTAAGTTATAACAGTTATGCAGTTGTAACAGCATTAATATCATTTAGTGATTGTTAAAAATAAAATTAATGCTTTGGATATCATAATTCAGGTAATAGTTCGTACTGCCCTACCATTTTTCTACTGCATTATATTCTCAAGTGAAGTGATACAATAATAGTAATTGATGATATAGTTACCCATTTGAAAACAAATATTTTTCTGAAACAATTTTTTAACAAGTTTGGCTTTCATCATATTTTTCTTATTACGAAAAGAAAAACACGTTTTTACGTCATTACATGTTCGTAGATCATTAAATTTATGTCAAATGTACCGCAGCAAGTAAAAAAATATTTTCTCTTAGATAATACCTGTGCATTATTTACGCCTAATCGAAGTTAGTGTGTTACTCCAGGAAATATCTTACCAAATTACGCTTTTAAATAAGAAAAATTATCTTATTCCAATCCACTATCATTTCAGCAACCAAATCAAGCGCGAAAGCAGATTTTTTTTAAAGCAGAACTTCGGGTAGGTATATTAGTGTCTCAGAATATGAGACTTGCACTTTTTAAAATTTGTTTTTCTTTCTGGGGGTTTTTGCACAACTTCAGACATATCTTAACAATTTTATATTATAATTTTTTAATATATATATATATATATATATATATATATATATATATATATATATATATATATATATATTGTTTTTTGTGCTTATATTTACATTTTTTGAGTATTTTCGTCCTCCCATCGTAGTGAATCGCGAGATCGAGTAAAGAGTAGAATCGAGGATATTAAATAAGTATTTGTAGTAAATACGAATATAATACTGGATTTTCACATTCTCTTCATTTAACATATGTAATAAGCTTCGTTTTCCCACCTATACTTAAAGTACCGTAATCCTTTATCCGCCTTTAATTAATTGTTTATTTGATCACATTTTTAGCATTTTCCACTTCCAGTAAACACTTTACATATTATCTCCATAAAGATAAAAGTTCTGTCTGCTTACCGCCAAATCACCCACTAATTCATAAAGTTTTTTTTCCATAATTATTTTGATTTAAATACGCTTAAATGTAAAAACGGATTAAAATATTGTCTCCGAGGTAAAACTTAAAATTCGCCGTTTAATGCTAGCAAAAGTACGAAATAAATAATGTTTTATAATATTTCGTGATTTTATTAATACTGCTAGGCAAATCTTACCTTTTACAGTAATAATTATAAACATAAATATGAAAAATGGGGTAAGTCCTTCTAGATAGTATTATTAGTCAAAAAAAGAGATGAAATCAATATATCTGTCGAGATCTAAGAGTTTGCGTGTAATTGGAACAAAGTTGAGATTTAAATTACTTATATATCTCAACTTTGTTCTAATAAATACGAAAAGATTGTAAGTACAACAACTACTTTACGCAACTTTTGTACGCATTTCTCCGTTGATAAATATATTTATTTTTTATTATAAAACGATTATTAGTTTCGTCGAGAAATGTAAAAGGTATGGTGGAAATACAGATAAAGGTTTCAATAATGTAAATCACAGTCTGAAGTAAATACAGTTTTATTTGATTTTTTCTAATTTATACTCTTCGTAAAAAATCATCCCTGTTGTGAAAACAATTTAAATGATGTTTTAATATCACGGACAACATGTTTTTGCCTTAGAGACTATAAATTTTATTGGAACGATGAATACGGTCGAGTTTCATATGTGTAAGAGGGCGATAGCAGCAATTTAATACAAATCGGCATTGTTATTACAGGTATAACTGTTTTGATTTTGACAAACAATTATTAAGTACGCCTGAATGACGTGGAAACTAAATTATTTATATTTCCTGATGACTTAATATATATTGAGCTAATTATTATTATTGATAACCTATAAAATACCATTCTGCACACTGAGGAAAATGCACTAAATTTAGGAATTTCCTGTCTATACATAGGTAGTTCATATGTCTGTACATATGTAGTTAGTAGTAGTAGTAGTAGTATTTATATATATATATATATATATATATATATATATATATATAAATAATTATTGATTTTTACAGGTTCTTGAAGAAAATAATATATGAACCTATATGAACCAAAAATGGCATCCTACGCTCGAACAAACAAATAATCTTGCAAATTATTTTTAAATTATGAAAAATAATGGCTCAAAAAAATCGTTTTCCGTTCAAAATAGAGTTCTGTTGACATTCCGTTAGATTCATTATCTAAAATAAAGAAAAAAATGTCAATTTGCTTAAATAAATTAAGTTAAGTTAATCTTCAAGTTGTTTTAATCGTCTTTTTAAGAAACAAATATTTAAAACCGTAGTGAATGTTTAACGGTGAGATACACAGAGCACTGGATATTTACTGGGTTTTTCCCCAATTTTATTTAAATAGTTAAAAGTAGCATATCCTAATAATAATTTTGAAATAGCCAAAAAATATTATGATAGGCTATATCATTAAAACATAACTGTAAAAAGTTCTCCTTCCCAAGTTCTTGCAAAGCTTCGCTAAGAAAGTGTAGATAGCCGAGTTAGAACTTTATATCTATAATGTTTCTTTATATCTTCTACATATGTAACTTTATATCTTCTACATATCAATATCACAATATAGTTCTTGACCAATACAAATTCTTATCGTTTTGAAATATTATAAGATCGATAAAGCTGCTAGAATTTTTTCTTAGCACAGCTCTGGATCAAAGCGATAAATATCTGAAAATTGTCAAGCGCGGCCAAATTCAGTATCGAGATAAATGTAATATTGAAACTTTGAATGTAATATTGAAAATCAGACATCTTCCCGTCAGACTTTAGGAGGGACCAAAAATAGTTGTAAAGCGCTTGAAGTAAAAGATGCAGTATCCGGTAATGCAACTCGGAACTTGGTGATGTGATGAAAAATGTTATTGAAAGCAGTATTTTTGAATGAGTTAAGTACAATTTATTATGAAAAATCATTACGATGTCAGTAAATCGCCCGCAAGCTTCTTATCTTGCTCTATATCTGCGCACTTTTATACCATATGAGTGAGACCACTTGTGTTTGCAAGACCGTATTGATTCAAAATATTTATAGCAAGTATATATTAGAATTATTTTTATAATCTGTCGCGATAATGTATTTTCCAGCAGGCATTATCTTATTGACGCCTCGCTTGGTCAACTTGCCACTTAATTTTTTTAAACGGTGATATTATGTTGATATTCTATACAACGTTACCTTTTCCCTCACCTTTGTTAAGTCTTAATAGTAAATTAGATATCCTTATGAAATACGTTGGATACCGACCCCATTACCACTACCTTTAGAACCATATTGAAATTTCTGTATTTGATTTTTAAAATCATTTATCTTTTCTGTTTCTTGGTTTGTCTTTGAATTATTTGTTACTGCGGACAAGTTAATATACGCGTCCATCATTTGAACACATCGCAATCAATGATAATAAAAACACTAATGTCACACACCAATGTTCTGTTTATTACTTATTAAGTTTATTCTATTCTGAAACCGTTATTCGTACAAACGAGTTTTTGAACTTTTGTAAGTTATTGTATAGATTCAATCTAACCTATACAATAAAAAGCTCGAAAAAAGAATGACTCGTTAGGCATTCGGACATCGGCACGTTAAAGCATGTATCGTTCGATGCTTCGAAAAATGGAAATAAAAAATGCTGCTGAAAAATAAAATAACGAATTTTTAATCGACGTGTAATGGAAATAGACCATGTATAATAAATGTAATTTACACTTGTAAACCACAATGGTTGAATCTAGATGTCCATGCGAGACCGAGCGTAAAATAGATCAGCCAAAAATAAGTGTGGGCTGTATTTTCATTAAATTCTAATGTTATCCACTAAATCAGTAAGCGGTCTAGGACGGTCGATTCTGCAGATGTATACTATGAAGAAATATAAACGATATTAGAGAAATTAGGAATCAATTAACCGGCACTAGTCAATTACTATTTTCCGCTGCTATTGCACTGTAAGAAGCGACCGTTATCGCAAAACAGACTATTTATGTAAGTTTATGGTATTTTTATTAAACTATTTTAATATTATTGTTTATCATGTAAATATAATGCCTGATGATATCCTATATTTAAAATAATTCAAATACTTTGTTGACCCCCTTTGAAACATTCATATAAATATTTTTAATATTAATTATGAAATACGCGTGGGTTAATGTGCTAATCGTTATGCTAAATTTCAAGGTTCTACGACAAATTGGTTCTGATAAAAGGGCTACGACTGACGTATGGACACGTGAGCGATCTCTTAAAGTTCCTCTTTTTTCCTTCTATAGTATGAAACGTTAAAAAATGGAAAATACAACGCTTTTAAAGTTGGATTCAAATTAATTTGAAACTACCTACGTGCATAATTCAAATTATAAAATCGCCCCTTTTCCGTAGTAAACCTATAGTCTACATACATCTGTACGAATGTTACGTAAATATTCATTATACCAACTCAAATCATTACAATTAATAAGAAAAATTATGCTATGAGCGCCGATGTAATGCAGCTCTCATAATTCTTTATCAAGTTAAAAGGCTCTAATGTGTCCAAGACTAATTCTAAATTTATTAAAACAGGGCTTTAAATAAGTACTAGCATTTATTTCAAGTACCAGACGCGGGACCAACTAGCTTCGAATAACAAGTTCTGACAAATTAAGCTCCAAACTCATTTGTCCCGCAGGCGCCTGGTCTAAATGACTACACGGGAAATTAATCGTCCTGCCAACCACGAATGTGTTTCATTTGAATTTTTCGATGAGAAAATTATTAATAGCTTTCAATGTTGTTTAAATAAGAAACGGTTTTAGTTACTTCCTTGTCACGTCGTTTCGTTACGTGATTTTATATACTTATAAGTTTAAATATATAATGACGATGAAAGTATTTTCATTTTTTTTAAATAAAATATTTTTTTAAATATTATATATCCCCTGTGTAGTTGAAAAGAAATTGTAAAAATTTAAGTAGCAATAGTCAGCATTGTACACAGCAGCAATCAAACTCATCATTAATATTTAATCGCACAATGCTTATTGGCACATTGAAAGGCTGAACATAATTAGTATTCGATTCCTTTGCTTTATGTAAGAATGTCTACAAAATACGAAGTTAAGATTTGTTTATTGCAGTTTCTCCCTTAGAGAATTCATTAGCACACACAATTCGTATTGCCACTCTTAATTTGAATTTTATTTTATATTTGGATCTATAAAATAGCTTACTACTCAACGTCCGGTAAAAATGTGTCAATATAATTTACGTAGTAATGTTCGCAACCTCGCCGCAGGGGTTGCACTTTTAAAATGATGTAAGATATAAAGATAAACGTCTTCATTTTCCACCGCGTGACATTTTATTTAAGGCTTATAATTTATAATAATATTTTGAAGCACAACGGAGACTTGTAAATAATATGGAGGGGTAAAAACCTAATAAATTGGGATAAATATGTTTCGACCACGAAGTATCTCTAACATCGTTTATAATTTCACAAAATTTAAACATTAAGCATAAAAAATATATAGGAAAGGCACATGATCGCTCGGTAAAGTATTTAAAGCCGCACAATAAATCTTAAGTACGATAACTGATAAGTCAGGGTCAGAACTTAACAAATGGATATTGTCTGCTTTCTCATCCGTCGCACTTAACCTCTACACAACTCCCGATATACGACGTCGAGATATCGTGATAATCTTCCATCAGAATTTAATTATTTATGTATTTGAAGATACAAAGAGTATCCATCCAATTCGGGAGACTCCGGTTGCGCTGATAAATGATGATATGATAAGGAACACAACAATTAATAAACAATCGTATTCGACAATCCGTTCGACGATAACGGCGCGATCGGATCCGGCACGATCCAATCACTGCCGTATCCTGACCCTTCAATCACGATTTGTGATTTATTCTAATCTATCACATTATTGTCGAGTAAACGGGCCGCGTCGGGCGCCACGCGGAGCGGCCCGCTGATTACTTTCTCAGCGGCGGCGACGAGCGCGCCTCGCTCCGCTCCGACGAGTGATGAGCTAATCAAATATCCCGCTGGTAGGGCGACCTATTTGTTAAGCCCTTCGAGAGCCGCTCCCCTTCGTTTGCACTCCCGTCGGCCCTCTTGTCACTCTCACAAACATCGTAATCGTTGATTAGGCAAATCGAGATGTATCTTTATTTATTGTATCATCGGGTGTATTCCGCTATAGCGTAGTAGAATTTAACGTAGTAGAAATTTAACGAAAATATGAGACAACCTCGGGACTTTCACTCTTTGAAAAGAAATATTAAATGTATTCAATGATACAACTAACATAGTATTTATATTGGAAATTTTCATTTACTACGGACTATAATAGTTTTATCATAAAATCGATCTTGTTATTATTATTATTTCTTTATCTTTAATTTACGAAAACTCATTTCGGTTATACTGATAGCGTTTGCCTTTATTTAATCTAAAGTTTTTATGGAACATAAAACTTTATGCGAAATTTCTTTAAAAATGTATATTTTTGTAAAATTGATTGCCTTTTAATATTTTGTTCGACAAGTAGACTCGGTGCCCACGTAATTTAATTCAATTTTGAAATCTCAATTCACGTCACGTACTACGTGGACGCCTAAGATTACTGTTTCATATAATGTAAAAAGACAGTGGACTCCCTCCTGCTTTATTAATGCTCTGCACGGAACCGCTTGGCGTTTAACTTATCACCGTTTATCGATTATTTCCTCCTATCATTTGTGGCGAATGTCAAAAAATAAAATTGAAATACTTAAGTGTATTTCAATTTACCTTTAATTGTTATAGGTAGGTAATTGATTCATTTAATTAATCTAATAAAATATAGATTGTTTAAAAATATTCAAACTGTTGGGCATTTATCAATCAATATCAATTGTCACTTTTTAAAATACCAAGCATAAAATGTGGAGCCACTATTTGTCTACTATTTTAATATTTGTCACATTAATTTTTTTTTTAATATTTTGCTACACATTAATTGTGGTTTTATATCATATATATGTAATCCAGATGGTTAGAACAAAACTTCTCTAGAATGTAAAATTTGCATTATGTGTAAACTACGTGTTATACAATAATATTGTTTAGAAAAAGAATGGCTCTAATCTACTAAGTGAAATATGTATTATGTACAAACTAGTTATGACATAATAATAGAGTTTAGAAAAATCATTAGAATTCTCATATTGAATTAGAAGGGAGTATAACATTAAAATAAATTAGAGTAGACATTATTTATACAAAACATTAATTGCGTTATGGAAGTCTCTCTAGTTTTTAAAATCGAAGTACTACGTTAGTTTTTGATTTTAGTGTAAATGAAAGTTGTAGAGTAATAGTAGACAATTGATAAAATTTCTTAAAATAACTTTTGTCAAAAAGGTTTTTTGCATAATTTATTAAAAAAAATAAAAATAGTCTAAACTGTATTTCAACCTGTAATGTCATGATATTTATAGCATATATTTTGAATCAAAAATTTAATAGCGTATTGAATTTTCTTAGTGTATTAGTAAATCTACTAATTAATTAATTAATATATACTACATTATTATTAACTAATTAATTAATATATATTCATATTTCTTTGTGTGGCATAGGTAGGGGGACCATTTAACCTTATTACGTATATAAAGTCATGCAACAAAATTAACCACTATTTATGTTGCTACAAGAAAAATGACGCTGAACGATTAATAATAACAAAATTTAATTTAATTTTTACTTGATGGCATCCAGATGATGGAACTATATATAATAATCAAAAAGTGAGTTAGTCCAAATATTCGTGTGTTCATAAAAACTTAAATATATATTATTTAAGTAAAGACGCAAATAATTGAGCTGGCTAATTACTACTTTGTCGACACTTTGCTTATGTACGTCTGTCCAAACTGACAGAACCATATCGAACACTTGTGAAGGAGGTGTTGAGGCAACTTCACGAAGAGATGAGAGACTTCACGTTCGTCACTCTCGCAGTGTTTAACAATTTAAATTTACTTCGTTGCCTATTTTCTGGACATCTATTACAGAGTGTTACCTTCTCTCTGACGAAGGTAATTCACCTTACTGAGATGATTCCACAAATTATAGCACAATCACATCGCTGCCCGGGTAATCCTTTGCGAAATTTGATAAAGAATATTCCTATGCTGTGCAAAATTAGCAAATTTGGATATTCCCCCTAAAATATTCCAAATATGTTCGATTGGGATGCTGTATGTTCAAAATTAGCGATACAATTTTCCCGTGAAAACAGTTTGCTGTCGTGTATGTGCTTCACTCCAATTTCAGGAGATATCAAGTATATAAAATTAAAAGTAATTTTTTTTAATAGCAAAAAAAACGAAACGATCGTTGTGGAATTTTAAAAATACTCGGACTTCATTCTTTAAAAAAGTATACGGAAGTGTCGAAAAAAGTTTTAGTTTCAAATTCAGAAAATAAAAGATTTAAACTTTAGAACTTTTTGTCAAAGTATTTTGACTTTATTCCTTATTTCCTTTAATTTATTTCGGTTCATCATAAAAAGGTTTCATTCCATGTATATTCACAATTACTTCTACTTTCTTTAAGTCCTTTACCACGACTTAGGTTTCGTTGTATTACAATATCTTCGGGTGGGCTATTAGCAAAGTTCTTTGCTAATAGCCCACCTGAAAAAATGAAACTACGTGATGTAGTATTATTTCTACTTTTTTTAAGTTCTTTAACACGACCTAGGTTTCGTTGTATTACAACATCTTCAGGTGGGCTATTAGCAAAGATCTTTGCTAATAACCCCCCTGCAGATGTTGTAATACAACGACACCTAGGTCGTGGTGAAGAACTTAAAGAAAGTAGAAATAATACTACATCACATTAGTTTCATTTAATTGTGAATAATGAATTTCTACAAAATTAACGCCAAATATATTCAATATTCAATTCATGTATATTAACACATATACTCTACTTAAGGAGATAATATATCCGATATACAAGTATTGATACCCTAAATAAAGTTTCCATATATCATATTTCAGTGGTTTTAAAACTAAAAATAATGATTTCAAACCTTACCTAGATAGGAACAAAAAAGATGAAAATAAATGAATTTTATTCGTATGACAATTTCGCTCTAGTGGGTCGTGACTCTCTAAAATTGTACTAACTAACAATGGTTATATGTAGGAGGTCACCAAAATATATTTTTCTTAATAGCCGAAAAAGTGGAGACTTCGTTTTTTACATTGTTTGAACTCTTTTTTTACAATTTATTAAATCCTCATGTATCTACAGTAAATGACTCCAAAAAAGTTTTATGTCAAACTCTCCAAATTGAGATTAAAGGAAACCAGTAAGTGATTATAACATTGAATTGACTTAATTAATTACATTATGGTCTATTAGACTTCATACCTTATATTTAGATTCGAAAAACATTTTTTTAAATATTTGTTTTAAAAAGTACATTCGTCAACAGGTTGCGGATGCGACGTCGCAGAAGGCAGGAGCAGTTAACGAGCGCCAACAAAATTAAAACAAAGAATTGTCACGGTTTATCACATAGATACCACGAGTGCAACACTGCGGTAAGTACATTATCCCAAACCCAATATACAATAGCCCAGTAATTTAGAACGAAATCCGATCAGCTTCAAATCATAGTAAAGCTATTTTTAACACATACCTGTATTTTGGGATAACAAACAACATGTCGAAAATCAATTGGTAAATGTTTTACATTGATGAATTATTGAAGGTTAAAAGTTACGAAATCATTATAGAAACAGTTTTTTTATCTTTTAAAACCGTATTTTTTGTAGCAGGTAGATATGACTGACATATAATTTTATTAAATTTATAGCCTTGTCCGGAAGGAGAAACCGACTATCGAGCGGAGCAATGTGCCCAATACGACAGACGACCCTTCAAAGGTCACTTCTACACCTGGGTTCCATTCGTTGACGGTAAAACATAATAAAATATTATAAAGGTCCCCTACACACACACACACACAAAGACGCGCGCGCGCGCTTATTTATATATATATATATATATATATATATATATATATATATATGTATATATATATATATATATGTATATATATATACTTACATATATATATATATATATATATATATATATATATATATATTTATATATACACACGTATCACATAGAAATGATATCATTTTATCAAATAACTTGAAGAAGTTAGCAATATGATAACTCAATTAAATTCTAATAATATTTACTAATACTAGTAATAATATTTACTCCTTACAATTCACTACCTAAAATATATTCTAATATTAATAAATAAAGACAATGTGAGTAAAATGCTACAGTAGCTAAACAATGACGACTTAAATCGATTGACACAATTAATAAAATATGAAGAAATAAATCTCAACAAACCATATAACTTTATAATATAAATAACCTTTTGATTTTAGAAATTACTATGTTAAATCAGAACAAAGAAAATAGAACAGAGTTGCATGAATTTTAATTTTTATTACTATATAAACAATTAATTATTAAAATATAAATCAGTATCTATTTTAAACTTAAATTATTGAATTACATACGCTGTGTAAATCAATTCCAGACACTTTTTAATCTGAAAATGGCTGTGATTTGTGGCACTCCAAGTGCCAAACGTAACGTTGTTTTTTTACACATTGTTGTATACAAAACGTTGTTTTTTACATGACATCTCTTGGCTTTAAATTGTACTTTTAATTTTTCACAACGGCATTTTTCAACGGCTCCAAATAAACATACTTCAGCGACAATCTCGAGCAAAGTTATTTCAGTTTGTGGGAAGGCGTCGGATATTATATAATTCGATAGTTGATCGAATTTCATGGCATTCGATTCTTCAAAATATTCGACTCTTCAAAATATTTCCTGTTTCAAATGTTCCCTTTCTAATATAATAGTATTAACTTTTTGACACAAGTAAGAGAAAATCTTCATCCTTCTTCTCTCAATATCCCTCTACAAATTATTCGTCGATAATTGCTACTATAACAGAAATGAGCATCATCTGTTAATTTATTATAAACACGACATATTTGTTTTCCAACTATGGTATTAATTTGATTCTTGTTTTTGAAGTTTTGTTTACTAATCGACGGAGTTGGTTTTTATAATGTATCAGATGAAAAAAATTGCAATCATCTCGTCTGAAGCTTCTGCGACAAAATTTCGACTGCTTCGCCTTATGTGTTTTCTCTGTTTTTGCATTCAAAATAATGTCCAAATCCTTTTCTGTTTAAATCTGATCTAATAACTCACCTTCTTTGCATGGTATGATTAATGGAATATTTTTTTTAATTGTAGACAATAATAATTGAAACCCTAATGATCAACCAGCTATGCGTATAGGTCTTTTTCTAAATTTGAATTCGCCTTTCCACAGGATATCACGGTCTACTATTTACAATTTCACATGAAGGCCACAAACAAACCAGCTCTTCTATAATTCATGACCATCCTCGCTTTGGAAGATGTAGGAAAACAGCTGACCGCTTTCACAATTTTTGGAAAACGGCTGACCGTTTTCCAAAAATTGTTAAGAGTTTACTTGCTAGCTAAGCAGCCTCTTTGATGTTATTTATCGTAGAAAACTAAATTTCTTTGTGTGGGAGCCACTTGTACTGTCTATCTGATATTAATTAAAGATCTATTGATCCTCGACTATGGATATCAGTCGATATTATTGCACGGTAAATGATTATTTTTTTTTGGAAATGACTTTTTTCGCTTGCCTATTATAATAGGAAAAAAAGCTTTCAAAATGCTACTACAACTGTAGTGAATATGATAGATATTGACACAAAAATAAGTAACATCTTCTCCGTATCATCGTGCCTAATTACCTGACGAGAGTCAGTGAGAATACGATGGTAGTCTTCTGATGGTACGATTTGCACAACATATGCTGAATAAAATTTACTTCTTAAACATTAATTATGTCGTATTAATTCGCTTTATTTGTAAATTAGGCACCAATTTGTAATCATCCCATATCGGATCCATTGAACTTTTCCCTTTGCTACTCGTTCCTTAGATACCTATCCCATTACTTAACAATAGGGCAACTAAAAGTGAGACAGTCGCTTGTTACGTTATGTTAATATAAGAATGGTATATTTAATTTTAATTTCTAAATATTATTTTAACGTATAATTTGACACATAAAATTTGTTTATTTTTATTTGCCATTAATAATCCAATAAATTAAAAAAAAATTATTTTATTTGCCATTAAAAATCCAATAAAACTTATTGTTATTCCGTAGGTAATGCACCGTGCACATTGCACTGCCGGCCGCGCGGACGCGCTTTCTACGCGGCGCTGGCGACTGCGGCGGACGGTACTCCCTGCACGCTTCCACCGCATCGTGCCGTCTGCGTGCGTGGTCACTGCAAAGTATGCGCCACCTCTGTTGTATTTTAAATTATTAACACCCATAAAGAAACTAAGTACATTATAATAATATTTTTCCGTATTGTGGGAACTAATAATCTTAAGTAGAGATTAAAAATTGTAAAAGACACAGAAACCATAGTAGTGATCAAACAGAAAGAGAAATATAACTTATGAAAATTCTAAAAAAAAACAAAAAAACAAGCAATTCTGGCAGAATTACTTAAATTATCCAAATCAAATAGAACACAGAAACAAATCGATTTATATACACGTATACGGAGTAAATAAACCACAGTCGCATTTCCATAATTCTATGTTTAGTTTTTTAAAATTATTTCTTTAATTAAAAATACATTTTCATTCTAATTAGTTAACTCGATATTCTAAACTACTTTTAATATATTTTATGTTTTATGATTTGGATCTTTCGTTCTTTTAGCCTACAGCTGATCTTGGCACTTCAATTTAACTGTTCAATAAACTCACACCTTCATTCATTTGATCTTTCTTGTTAAGTATGCATTAAAAATGATTGCTTTCGATCTTTAACATTCCCACCGAAGACCTAATTCAGTGTCGCATCTGATGTACCCGGGGTAATCAGTTTGACACTTTCGACCCATTAGAAATTGAGTACATAGTTAAGATAATAAATTAAATTTTCTTTATATTTATAACAGGTAGTTGGTAGCGAAGGATTCTTTACTGCAGTGCCACCACCAGAGACGCGCTGCGGGCGACGCCATGTCAGCGGACTCTTCTCACGGCGGACGCTCCCGCTTGGCTATAGTTTAATAACTACTGTTCCCGCTGGCGCCTGCCGCCTCAACGTAACCGAACTGGAACCTTCCAATAACTATATTGGTATGATCACCTCTTATTGAACATATACAACTAGATTTCTATACATTTTGCCGAATTTTTAGTATTCTGTAACCAAAGCGAAACCCTTGTTGTTTCGTCATGTCCTTCCGTCCATCCGTACGTTATCATAGCGTTTTGAATTTAAGACAGAGTATGATGAAATTTAACAGAAGACAAAATTGAATTACTTTTTATATAATTGAATTACTAAAAAAAATGAACTACCTACATGACGCTGGATGAGAAAACCATCATAGGGGATGATCGTCATCAGGGATAAAATTTTATTTCTTACGAACCTCATTAGATAGGATGTAATTGAAAAGGTTCTTTGAAATGCAATCATGCAGTGCAAACGTCCAGTAAAATTTTTGAGACGGTATCTCCTTCACGAAATGTAAATTTCCAAAATATTGTGTCTTGATTCGTCTCTCTTTTCAACCACGTTTGTCAAAAATCTGAAAAAAAATCAGAATAATTTCATTTAATGAGTACTGGATTCAAAATTATTTCGATCAGCTTAAATTAAAAAAAATATGCAAGCAATCCAATTATATTTTACGCCTGTAAAAGATGTAAAAGGCAATAATACATTTTTAAAGCAAAAATTAATATTAATATTTTTAAAGAGTTTCCTAGAAATACAAAGTATCAGGGTAAGTGCTTAAGTAACACTTAGCTTTATTTAAGCGCCTACTACTCGTACGTCATACCACACTTCACATCTTCAATTTCGCTAAGGCATGTCCGGTTACTTTTGCATGTACCTATATGGAATCTACGTAATGCGGGGTTTACTTAATTTTCATTCAAAGGTTTTTTTACTGCCAATATCAATAAATTTCTCATGCATAATTTATATTAGCGCTACGCGTGTCTGAGGGTGCGTTCGTAGTGAACGGCGCATTTGCGGTAAGCGCAAGCGGCGCGTACGAGGCGGCCGGGGCACGCTTTATTTACCGTCGAGGCGCTCGCGATTCCATACTGGCGGCGGGACCACTTCTGCAACCGGTGGATATCATGGTATGTCTTACTTTATGAAATTTATTTTATACTATATCGTTACGTCTTTACTGATGGTACATTAACCTGATAAAAGAAATTAAAACCTTATGAAATCAATACAGATTATCAGAACTAAAGATAAGAAAAAAAGAGATAAATGGACGATATTTTGAGATATATGTATTTTAAACCTCTTAACTATAATTTTAGCTTTTCGTAACAAAAGAGAAACTCCTTATAATTTCCATTCGTCTGTAGCAACCTTACAATTTCTATGGCATATCCCATTTTAGATACATAACATTTTGCAAACATATGTTTCATTTGAAGATTTAATTTAGTATGTAACAAAGTATTTTAAAAAAACAAATATTTTCGAGGTACCAAAGATAGTCTTTTAAAATGATATTGAAGTTCCATACACTATTTTTTAGTTTTAAGCCGCGTTGGTAAAACGTACTTTCTTAGTTTTTTTTAATGTTTACCCTCAGTAGTCAGATTACTTTAATAGCAAACTCAAAGATAGCAAAATAATTATAAAATAAATTACAGAGGGGCCAGTGCAACTTATTCCATGAATTGTAAGTGACGTCTTAGTGCACACTAAGGAACCAATAAATTAACAGTTACAGATACTTTGAATACACACTCAGTTCAAAGACATGCGAAAAAACGATACTTTGCTGTTGTAATATCTATTTAACACAGTCTAATTTTTCAGTTACTTTACGTAATTTAGGTTCGTGATTTGAAAAGCAATGTTGTTAGTGTTTATTATATTTTATCAAGGCATCGTAATTTATATACACATTATGTATATAAATTTATGTGTATACGCATATAACGATGTCCCAGTTAGAGACGTCAAAATTGAAAATCAGGGGTAAAGGACCTCATCACCTTTTAGTTGAAGGGTAAATGAATATATCCCAAACTCAACGGTTTTCAAGTTATTAGTGTTTTTTTAAATTCGGGAAAATTGCTCACTTTTTTACGCCATTTCTGCAAATAAAAGAATTTTATAATTTTTTATTGTTAAGTGTTCCTTAAGAGTTTTCTCGTTAATTACAATCAAGATTTTTTAATGTTCATCCTAAGGTTTTTGACAAAATTTTCATTTCCTAATGAAATGCACCCGAATCTTTAACTTGGAACCTTGATTACTATTATGATCCCTTCTGTTAACAGCTTAATTTTCTTGAAAATTAAGCTGTTGTTATTTCTGTGCAAAATGGGAAACAATTTTAAAAAATAGATGTTTTAGCAAATCATTTGATTTTGAAGGTAATTTACACCTTCAAATTGTATATCAAATCACAAATAACTCAATAAAAATTAATAATCGCAAAACTAAACCTACTATACGAGAACTTGGCCCTGTCATTAATTCCAATACAGAGAGAGAAATTTTGTAGAGTTCCAAGAGCCAGTATTAGATAAATTGAAAGATAATTGAAGGATTCCCAAGTCGAAAGTCTACCGAATTTTGAAAAGGAATGAGGTGTACTTATGCCACTTTTACAGAGTGCAACTTTTGCCTGCTGATTACCCAAAACGGATGGAATTTTGTAAAGAAATGCTCAAAAGGCAAGACGTGAAGTTTTTCAACAAAATGCTGTGGAATGACGAATAGAAGTTCACAAGATTTGGCCTATTAATATGCATAACAGTCATTATTACGGCATCAGAACCCTCATTTGTCATGGAAATCCTATTTCAAATTTAAATTGATGACCAACATCTGAAATAAAATATTAAACCGCGAGCTTATTGGCCTATTCGAACTGCTAACTAGTCTCAACGCTGAGCGATATTGCCAATTCTTACAGAACGATTTAACTGGACTGCTACATAATCTCAATACTAACATTTCACCAGATCTATAATCAGTTTAATCAGATATGTGCGATTTAAAGAGGCATACCATACCACTATGCTAGAGATAAGTGAATTATACTTTAATCGAGTATATTCAAATAAGAGGATTGGTTGTGGAGGTCGACAGAGAAGTGACGCCAGAAGTAGATATTGAAAATATTTCATAATTTTTATTTGATTTGTTGTGGTTTGAAATTCAGTTTACACATTCTGAATTAATTTTTCATCGATATTATACAATTGTTACTTTTTGAAAAACATCCCCTTTTGCATTTAAATAGCAAAAAAATTATATCTAAGAAAAAAAGTAAAAGTAATGCACTATCCCGAATTTAAATTAAACGTGCTAAAAGATATTATGAAGGTTCACTAAGAGCTTAGTACACCAGAGGGGGTCAAATTAGTATAACCAGGGTTCGCGTGCATTTCATTTGGAGCCATAAGGGGTATTCCAACAATTGTAATTGTAATCAACGAGATAACTATTAAAAAATATTTGGCAGTAAAAAAAACAAACTCCTTTATTTGTAAAAATAGCATAAAAAAATTACCAAAAAAGGAATTTTTTTAATTACAGGAAAACACTAATAACTTGAAATTTGTTGAGTTTGAGATATAACTACTTGCCCTTCAGTTGAACCGTGATGAAGTCCCCTACCCCTGATTTTCGTTTGGACGTCTCCAATTAAGGCGCTCTATATATGTACACACATGTATATGATAAATAATAATATTAATGTTTGTGAAATATTTAAGAGAAATAAACACATGTAAACGTTAAATTGTTTAAATCCTCTTAGGTTTGTATATGCCTAAGTGTGTACAGAAACCTAGTAATGTGAATTCTACTCGCATTGACAGGTTTATTCATTAATTGATATATACACGTCATATTGAGTAAGAAAACTGTCGTTTTTCCTTATGTTCCTTATGCATTAAAATTTTCTTATTTACTTCAAAGCCGAAGGTAGATGTGTATCTTTATATTGAAATATTAGCAGCATTACACCTTTTTGCTTTCCACTGTAACGATAGACTAAAAATACGAATCTCATAAGAATGTAGATAATTGTAAATCATTGGTAATCAATGTTTAAATTTTTTGTTTTTATATTATTATGTTGTAAAAACCACGAAAATATAAAAATTTGTAAAACACTTATTTTTTTTTAATATGTTTTTTCTTATAGATTTTATATCAACATCCAAATCTGAGTATCAAATATGAATATTTTATAAACACGAATTCTGACAAAATGGACAATTCTCTTAGTGATTCAACAAATGGAAGCAGCGAGGGTAAATCATTTGATAAAAAGATATTCACACGGCACAGGCATCACCCATATGAGATTGGGGAAGGGTTACTATATCCCAATGAAAAGCAAACTGAAATTCATCATTTCAATGATAAAAGTAAATTTAGTTTTGATAAAAACCTTTACAATGTGGCCCCTATGGACCAAAACATAAACGCATCAGAATCCAAGATCAATATGACTGACAAAAGATTCTCCTGGAAAATGGTTGGATTCACTCCTTGTTCAAGAACTTGCGGCGGAGGTACGTTTAATTTTTTTCTGTGATTATAACTCTTTTACAAAAAATATGGTTATTTTTAAATTTACATTTACGGACCGCTTTTACCCAGAAATATTCATATATTTTTACGGCATAATCTGACGTGTTTGTTGCCTCTGATATTTTTGTTGAGTTTTGTTACGAAATAGAAAATTTTAAATACACAATTAAATGAAACTACGTGATGTGGTATTGTTTCTACTCTACTTTACATTTAGTTCTTTAGCAAAGATTCATCTTTGCTAACAGCCCAGCTGAAGATGTTGTAATACAACGAAACCTAGGTCGTGATAAAGAGCTTAAAGAAAGTAGAAATAATACTACATCACGTAGTTTCATTTAATTGAGAATAATGAATTTCTACAAAATTAATGCCAAATATATTCAACATCTTAAATATATATAACTATCTTCTGTTCCTGGAGATTAACGATAAAGTTGGTCTTCAATATAGTATTAACCTATATCTATAAGAAATTAGTTTATACCAAAATATTTTTCCTTTTTAACTAAATTTGAAGGTAACGAATTCATCATCTTGTAGATTACGTAGCAGTGTATTAATTTTGCAAAGAATATTTTAATTTTAGGCCTTTTTTTAAACTACAGTATGTATCTTTGTGGTTTTAAGAAACCAAGCAAATAAATATAAAAAAATAATCAAAATTAAACTTTTAATACTATTTACAGTATTCAAATGCTGGTATTATTTTAATATTTTTTTAAAATTTTCACTTTTCTCAAAAATTTCGGTTTTTATTTTAATAATAAAAACTTTGTTTACCAAGTTGAAGAAAAAATGGAACCGTTTTCACGAAAATATTTCAGAAAATTTATTTTAAATCTACTAAATTAATTTTAATTTACCATTTTTAGAAAATATTATCATTTATATCCAACATACAAATTTCGGAAGACATCTTTAATAAGTACAATAATTGTAGCTCTGTAAGGGATTAAAAAATGTTTATAAATAGAGCTCCAGAAGTATAACAATACTAATATTATGTGTAATGATATTGAATGTCTCAAAAACTCACCATACGATATTAGGAAAAGGCATACTGCGCTCAAATTTTTTAGTACCCTTAAACCACGAAAAATATCTGCATCAGTAATTAGAAAATAATTAGAAGTAATTAGAAATAAAACATCTTAATTTTGATATGAGTACTCGTACCAGCGACTTGTTCAAACTATTTTCACAACATGGTAGCCGCGAAATGAAAAACTTAGTTGTAATGGACATGAATAAGTTCCCAATTTCAATTAGCGCTCACTTAGAAACTGCGTAATTTTTAAATCTAACTTGTACGTTTGTAAATACACTTAATTAACCTATTAATTAACGAAAGAAGCACTATATATATATATATATATATATATATATATATATATATATGTGTGTGTGTGTGTGTGTGTATATATATATATATTTATATATATATACATATATATATATATATATATATATATATTTATATTTATATATATTAGTAGTGTAATAGTATAGTATAGGCATACTGCAATGATTTTATTTTATAAAGGTCGCTTGTATTTGTGTCGTTCACATCTTCTCGTTATTTAGATTTTAGAGGGCATAGAAAGAAGTAGGCACCCAATGAAATTCCGAAGTGAGTTGTTTTAAATTTAGTAAAATTACATGACCACTTATAATTATCAGTAGGTCAATCAATATCACACATAGAAAAAGCAAATAGTCCAAGAACGATTTCTTTTTTTTTTCTTGTAATAACATGTATTTACAGTCTATATAGATAGTACATAGTCCTCAAGTCTTGCAAAATATGGCATTTGTGAATTGATTAGCAAAATATGGCATTTGTGAATTGATTAGCAATATATGGTATTTGTGAATTGGCTTGATAGCGCAGTTTTTTTAGAAAGCAACTTTGAATGGATTTGCTGACGGTGAGGAAAACAGAGTCATAAATTATAAATCTTATTTTGGGAAACTTTCAAGTTTCATATGGTCACGACACATTGTTACATTGTACATTATAAAAAAAAACAGTTGATACAATAATCTAGAGGGGTTATTGGGCTTTCAATTGCAAATTTTCAAAGTTTGACTAATATTACTTTCTTTAGAATTAAATTAGGACATCATGTTTAAACAATTGCATATACTTGAAAAGTTATATTAAATATATTTGTAACCTAAGTTTATATTTTTCCTTTTTTATGCGAAGAAATGACGAAATTTAAAATTTATTCATGTGAGAGTCATTGCTAATTCTTACGAAATGCATCCTGCATCCTAAGTGCATCCTTTTTTTACTATAATTCTTGTTAATAAAAATGTGAAAATAATATTTTAAGTACTATGAAAAAATTACAATTGATATTAACGTTCTTGAGTACGCGCGTATATTGTCTTAATTGAATATATAGAACGAAATAATGCAATGTGTTTATTTAAAATTTAATGAGAATATTTACTAAATGTCATTATTTTAGAACTTCTTTAATGCACTCATTATTTCAGGAGTGCAATATGGCAGATTTAAGTGTATGGAGATTGAAATGGAGCGAGAAGCAGGTATAGAGGCGTGCGGAGCAGCGCCGAACGCACGGCGGCGGCGCTGCGGGCGCGCAGCCTGCGGTCCGCGCTGGCGCTCCGGTCTCTGGAGTGTCTGCCCTATCTGTGGACCGGCCAACCGCACTAGGCCCGTCGAATGTGTGAACGGTAACCGTCGTGTAAGTTAAATACACAATTTATAATTAAATGATTCACCCGAAGTATAATCAAAAATATAATTTTTTTTAAAAATAGGTTTATTTGTAACTCATTCTTTATTGATTGTTTACATTTCCCGTTTAATTCGACTGTTGAAACATTGTGCTAACATTTAGGCGAATAAGAAGTTTTCTTATTTTGCTTTTCATGCCTATCAAACAATTTTTTGCGTTTAACTGCCTCGACTTTCTTAATACACTAGTTAAATAATTTTAATTGTGCCCAAACAAATGCAAAATATATAAAACTCTGTTCATATATTTTAGGTAAACGAATCGCAATGCATTCGTAGTAAACCTATATCTAGTGAAATATGCAATATTTCAAATTGCAAAGACTCGTCAGAAGGTGGTCAGAAGTCTCGTCAGAAAAACGAACAGCAGCCAAAAGCTTTCTTAAAATCTCAGTCGACCGACAGAGCTCTGTCCGACAACAAGAATGACCAACAGCCAATAGCTTCCGTAAAGTCTCAGTCGACCGACAGAGCTCTATCTGATAGCTTTGTGGCAGCTCCTACAAGTCACAGCTATTTGAACGATTCATTCGTCGCCGAAGACCACGAAGAAATTACGAACCAAGTAACGAACTATTTCAGCAATGAGGGGCAGCGTGGCTGGTTGAGTACAGAGTGGTCGCAGGTATTAGCATATATAATTCACTTTATGTTATGTATATTTTTATTTCATTATTTGTCATTAATTTTTAACTAGCGATTGTAAATCAGTATGCAAGTATACGATGCAGTAATCGTGTGATCGCAAATTCGAATCTCTTTTGACTAAAACGCGCTTATAATTATGTATCGTTCTTGTATTATCAAAACTTAAGTACGAAACAAAATATATCTTCGCAAGATTTGGTAATTTTTTGACCTCGGCAGTGTGAAAATATGAATCGATTCGAAGAGAGTATCCACCCATTATAGAATTGCTCAGTTTTATATCCTTTTAACTAAATTGTTTTCACTATTTCTTGGTGTATAATATTGAAGAATTATAAGTAATTTTATCTATTTCTAGTGTACAAGCAGATGCGGTAGCGGAGTGCAAACGCGCACGCTGCGCTGCTCAGAGAAGACCGGCTGCGGTGCACGTCCAACTGATTCGCGTCCCTGCATCGACTACTCGAATTGCACGAAAACCCACGCCGAATGGTTTACCGGTAATATTATATAAAGTAATATGTATATAGCAGACCTTTAGAACGGTAATGCTTCTAATTTATTTCTGCAAATTCAAAACATTTTTGAAAACCAAGATACCAATGTTTACTTTCCTCTCAATAAATCGTCACTATATTAATTTTTCATTCACTTGAGTCTGCTAACCTCGAATTTCTCAAAGTTTTTGAGACCCAAAGTGGCGGAATATGATTTTTATTAACAGTTACTTCGTTTTCAGTTAACTTTGCGATGTCAAATTTCACCATGTTTTAAAATTTCACCAATTTCACCGTCTTTCAAGAGACGCAGCTCTTCAAAACTATATTTTTGAATATTTAATAGAAATGTTAACTGTTACATAATTCGTGATACTGATAATTTGTATTACTAAATACAAGGTTACATGGAGATAAACCGTAAAAACGTAAGTATGTATGTCGGAGTGGTAAATAAAGACTTGTGAAATATTCACAAAATGACCATTATTGAGAGTGGACATTGAAAAGCAAGTTAACTATAATTGATGTTTCAACGTATTCCCTGACCGATTGATATCTGGGTCCATCTTATATACAAACCTATAAAGAATAAAATATAAAATTAATGACAAACCCATTGATACACATAATATGAATAACAAGTAAAAGGTGATGGAAAACTCGTAACAAACTGAGAGTCCATTGTTACTCATGTTTGAATAAATTTAGTTTCGTTGGTTCAATTATTTTCATAGCTTCGTTTGCAAAATTTTAATAAAGAAAAACTACAGATTACATACAGATAAATCGTAATTTTTCTTACATTATTAATTTTCTTTACATGTAATGCATTTTTTTTCATATCGACGTGTTAAAGATGAATAAAAAATCGATTGCGAGTTTTATCATTATAATTTTCGCGCTATATTCTCGTAGAATTACATTTAAAATGGCCGGTTAATTAAGTACTTGTGTCAAGAAATATGGTAAATAAATTGGTTCATCTCGCTGTCATGCAAAAAATCAAATCATTATGTTCTGTGATAAATTAACTTAAACGATAAATTAACTTAGACGTTTTTATTGTTCGAATATTGAGCTTCCAAAACTTATACGAGTATTTCAGAAGATTCGATGAATGTAATCCGTGAATCGAATAATAAATATACAAGCGAAATGTTTTCGCGTCTATAAATCAATAACTAACTAGTAGACAACTACAAACTATAATATTGCTACTATTTATAAAAGTTGATCGCTGATTACCTTTACATTACGCTGTACGCAACAGCTTCACACAACAGAACGTTGAGCTTTATAGTGCAGCCCGCAATAGTTCATTATATAATTTCTTTTATATTTGTTTAATAAATGTCACTATAAACGTAAATTTGTTGAAATGTACATTGAACTTGTTTCTTTTTGTTCTATATAAAAGTTACGAGTTAATGTTAAATTAATACAGTTTAATTTAGATCATTTAGATTAAATTGGATATTACTAACCTTATATGTTGTCAAGTTAGGCTATGTTAATTCATAAATTATATTTAAGTTTAGTGACATTCAAAAACGTTTACAAGAAGTACACATCTTTACTTGTATTGTCGTTGTATTAATACAAATTATTATATTTTAAAATGCATCAAAATTATCTAATTGCGACCAATACCCTGACCTACGGTACCAGTCTGTTTGTCATAATTGTAAAGCGTATTAATTTTCTAGTTTGCTTTTAAGAGAGCCTTAAAACACAACGATAACTATTTGCGTTATAGGAGCTTGGAGCGTATGCTCGTCCGCGTGCGGGGACAGCGCGCGCCGCAGCCGCGAAGTGCTGTGCATCGAGCGTTCCGGCAGCTTACGGATTTTGAGCGCGGCTGCGTGCGCCGCCGTGCCGCGACCGGCCACCGAAGAGCGTTGCCGCCTTTCACCGTGCGGGCCGCAGTGGTTCGTCGGCAACTGGACATCGGTCGAATATAATTTTTCTTTTATATTTGTCTCCGTGTACTACGGACTACGACCTACTGAAGGTCGAACTAAAACAGAAAGTGTAAACGTTATTTCTCTCCCCTAGGAATCGTCGCAACACTTTTTACTTATTAATCCCTTAAAAACATATTTATAAATGTAAACTATGTTATTTTTAATAACGGCTCGAACTCGATATCGAAATGATGCATTGAAACTTTTAAGACCTGGTGCTTGCCCTTGAAACAGATTCAAAATATTCTACAATATATACGTGACTGACAATTGCGATAAATCAAACTTATAACTTTCTAATTCGATATAGAAAAGAATATTTGATTTTCGAAACCGTAATTTTCTTATCAAACAAATATTTTATTAGGTACTCATGAGATGCATAAAATAATAACTCATTTATTGTAAATATCATTGTTTATTTGGCACATAAAATTCCACTAATACTAACTTATTTTACAATCAATAGTTATTGGAAATATTAGAATTAACTCAAATATTAATGGAAGAAATTTAAAAATGGCACAGAAAAAGCAAACATTTTTAATTAGTGTAAATTAAACTATCAAGCAGTTTTAAACTATAATATAATTAAATGATTTTTTCCTAAATGTTATATATTTCATTACATTTCAATTGAAGAAAATATTTATCAGAAAATTGGATTGATCAGAAAATAATTAAAAATGTCTGATAACGTTTAGAGCCCTTAAAACTTTCTACTAATAATTAAGTATTAAATTATGAAGCTAAAGTGTCAAAAACTGTGAATGTGAACATAACGAATGCAATCAACAGTGCGCGGGCTCGTGCGGGGCGGGCGAGCGTCGGCGCGCCGTGCGGTGCGCGCTCGAGAGTGACGAAATCGGCGACTTCGACTGCGCCGCGAGGAAACCTGAATCTCGAAGCTCCTGCATACCCAACCAATGTCAAAGTATGTTGTTGGGCTGAATATTAATAAGTATTTAAATAGTATTACCTTGTTTCCAAACTGCACAGCGCAATTAAAATTACACTTTATTTAATCACTTTCAGTTTATACTCGGATGAAAACTAACAAACGAAACAAGATACATAAACAACTAATGTTTTGTTTGTAACATTCCACATAACCTAATATAATATCATTCTAACACCTTCATGCCTGGACAGGTACACATATTCCGAACATATTTCATTAATTTCTAGGCCATGTTAATCCATTTGATTCTATGTTTTTTCAATAATAACCTGATGTCGTATTGGAGTTTTTTTTTCTTAATTTAAATTCCTAAATGTAATTGTATCAATACATAAATATGTTTAATTTTAGGCCATGTAACATCACAGGAAACAGTGGACAATCGAAAGGGTAAAGCCGATATTCAAAACGACCAAATAGCAGGTATTTTATTATTTTTTGTAATTAAACTGTCATTTCAGTATTATTTTGCCGAACGTACTTTCGAAAATAAATATCTATCATGATAAACCGATTGGGAAAATATATTGATAAGAGTTTCTTTTAAACAAATTTAAATTAACAGCAGATTCACATCGAACTATTCGTTCACTAAAATACTACACTCAGAGTTTTGTTAGCTTCTAATTTTTTAGCTGTTTATTAACGACATCTTTCTATTATAAATTTATTTTATTAATCAATTTTATAATCATTTTATTTTCTTTTACACAGAAAATTGTTCAGATCGTCTACCTAGCTGCCGGCTGGCGATGCAGGCGCGGCTGTGCCGATACAAGTATTACAAGCAGTACTGCTGCAAGTCGTGCTACTCCGCCCGTACCGCAGTCGTCCTTTAGGTTAACTTTAATGCAGCGCGTTGAAAAAGTAGGGGTCTGAAAAATCCCTTCCATTTAACGTCAATCAACTGACGCGAATTATATCACGGTTGTAGTCCTGTCCTCATCAGGCATATTTAATTGTTCAAGTTGGGTATTGTACAAGCATGAATGAATATTTGTTTTCTCTTTAGTTTATTTTTTTACTAATGTCACTTAACGTACTGTAAAACTCGACTTAACTGTAACTGTATTAAAATTGTTTTCATAAAAAAATATGTAGGGAAAATTGGACAGGTTATTCGTGAAAATATAGTATCAATTGACTTCAAGTGTTGTACTTAGAATTATTTATAATTACACAGTCAAGAAGAATTAAAAAGTGATCCGCATGTGTTAAAAATTAAATCATAATTAATCTTATGTATTAAAAAAAGTGAAAGTAGTTTCATCTTAACCTGGAAATGACAGATAAGTGTAATATAAAATGACGGATAAGTATACAGTTTGAAATTAAATGCAAACTACACGAGAAATTTAATTTGAATTATAACCTTAAATCAGTAGATTTGCGGCATCTGACATTAAAGTAGGATTAATAATGATGACATATGGCGTCCAACATTTTTGAGTGTAAGGAATTTTAAAATACTACGCTCCAGTTTTTACTAATAGTTTACATTAGAAATATGACATAAAATCCCGTGTAGTCCGTAACAGTGTTTTTTTTCGTAACTCGATATTATTACCCCATTAGACCAAATAAAAAATTACACAATTTTTGGCTACTTTCTCTGGCTTAATGATAAAAAATTGTCCTACATCATAATTATTAAAAATAATGGCATTTTTAAGAAAAAAAATTAGTTAAATTTTAAAAAAGTGTTTCGGTCAATACTTGCAAATGTAATATACGACTATGGGTAAATAATTACTAAATGGGTAAATAATTTAGCATCATGCGTACTACACCGAAAGATTTATTACTTGTTTATTCTTTTAATAAAACGACCCCAATCAATATCAATATTAAGTAAGGGTACATATTAAATAACATAATATTTAATTAAATCCATCGTACAATATTCGACTCGCATATTCATTATGTGAATAAGCAATCATGTTAGGCTTTCATAAGAAATCATGTTAGGCTTTGTAAAAAATAATTATTGTTAAAAATTATTTAAAAAATTGCATTGTATAAACTGCTCGATGTAGTTCTAAATATTCAAATTAACAAAAGTATCGTTGCATCCTAAACGAAAGGTTTCTTTTGAATATTTTAACAATATTTTAATTTAATTTAATTTTCTGTTTACTCCATACTATTCGTAAATAAAGACGAGGTTTTAAATTCACACTTTACAATAACATAGAATAAAAACAATTATGAAAGAAAAATATTATTTTCTGATTTATATTTTAAAATACGCTTCACCTTATTTGTTCGAATTTAACGTGACAGGTTTTAATTATGTTAAGATCATACGTACGGCTAGTTATAGGTATATTTATTGTAGTTACGTTTAATTATATTAAGGCACGTTATAATATGATGTTATTTGACTCCATATTTATATATGTTTCTTTGGGCAATTATTACATACACAGTTTATTCTATCTACGAAACATTACATATCCAAAGACAATTACGAACCACACTAAAATATCGACAATTACGAACCACATAAGAAGGAAGAATGGCTTGTACATCTATTATTTTTTATTATAATGGACACTTGTAATCAAATCATGTTACTCTACAAGCTACACTTACAACCGATTCATCATCACCATAAAGACACTTATGTTTTTCAATCATGCATATTTAAACCATTAATATACATGCGTGTTAACCAAGCCATTAAAATAACACATTTACTACGATGCAAATATTTGGAAACATCTATAAGGAGTTGGCAAAGCTTATTGACGCTCAGTTCCTGTTTTAATTATACCTGATTGAATGTGGACACATTTAAATTAAAACTAAAAAAACTTAAATAAAATTTTCTTTACATAAAAATAGTAGTAACTTCTTAGCCGATTTCGGGACTTAAATTTTTATTTGCTAAACCATACTTAAAAAGTAATTTTTAAAATGTATTTCATTTAATTTTTTTTAATTCTATTTTTTTTTTCATTATAAAATGATAAAACCACTTGTACGCGGGTTTTTATTATTCTATCGAATTATTTCCATGAAACGCAAAAAAAAATTTAAATAAACCATATATTTGGAAATGTGCTGTAACAAATTTTATTGACACTGAAGTTTCCCTAAATGTCACACACACATATATATATATATATATATATATATATATATATATATGAATATATATGTACACACGTATACACTCGTGCTAGTTGTGTCGGATATACGTGTAATATATCTGATATGTAATGTTATATCAGAGATATTATATTATAGTTAAACTGCACACATCTGTATCCATTTAACCATGTTTATAGTATTTTCCACGCCCACAGCGTATGTTTTTACACACATACTGCTGCGAAATGATGGTTCCACTGTTACGTTTAATAACTGTTGTATAAATTATACATAACATTATGCTATATAAAACAGTTTTTCTGCAGAAAAAACTTCATTCTGGTAATGTTTGTAGTTTTTCTACAATAGTCGTTTAGATGTTCGGCAATACCCGCCATTCTTCTATACATTCAATTCTTTTCATAAGTATTCAAAAACGAGAGCCTAATTTGAATGGTCAATGTAGTTTAATATATCTAAAAGGACTGAATGGAATAAGCTCATTTGTATAACAATAAAGTGCTATGATTACACTAATTTAGAATACTTTAGAAAAGTGACATAACGAGTCTCGAGTTTCAATATATATTTAAGGTAATTTTCCTTTTAAAACATGAAATTGAGAATATTGTTTCTTCTCGAAAAAAATTCAAAATAACTTTTGAAATAAATATATCCTTCATTGAAAAACATTGTATTAATATATTCCTTTTTTAATTAAATTAAGCGCCACATTTATGAATGAAAAATATGATCGACATGAAATTTGTTGTTAGTTTTTATATTCGTACAGCGACGAGAATGTATTATGCATATGATTCGATCCTGATCTGAATTCTCTTACTGTTTTGCAATTTGCTTCTTTCACCATAAATCAAGTCTTTTCACCATTAATAAAAATTAAATCAAGTGTTCATCTGCTTCCTCTGACAAAATAGATCAATATTCAGTTTAATTTCGAAAAAACTGTTTATCCATATAATCTATGTTCTGAAACATTTAGACTGCATCACATCTAATATTACTAATAAGTAGTTTCTTGTGTTTTTCTTCTATCCGAATTATTGATAGCACTTTTTACTTTAATTTTATTAAAATGATCAATGTCGATAGCACCTTTCATGTTTAGTGGATGTTTGCCATATCGTAAACCTTCTCAGCTTATTGAAAACACAGTATATTCTCTGATTCATGTATGCGAGTATATAATGTTTATAAACATTGTGATAAATAAGTAGTAAACTCCGATACGTAATTTATTCTCAAAGTCTTACATCAAATAGCTCTTACATCAATAATCTCGTACATCTGAAATTAAATTTGTGAGCATTATTAAGAATTTGCGAGTTTTATTATCATGAAGAAAATTTAACATATAGTTTTTTGAAGAAATAATTTATTAAGATTTTGGAACAGTATTCATAGAAATTATTGCCTGATTACGTGCCATAGTACATGTATATATTGTAATATAGGTAATCACTATTTATTCCTTATATTCTGCGTGATATATAAATTTATGTAAATAATTTTAGAAGCGTTATTAAAGAAATTTATCCAAGTTTACTCTTTTATTTTATATAAAGAAATTTTCACTGAACATAGCAAAGCAAGAACATTAAGCTCAACGGAGAAAAGGCAGAGAAAGTTAATTGTCTAGAAGTAACTGGTAAGTTTAGAGGTAATTATTAATCATTATTATTATAGAAACCTTAATAATATTTTAGCACTATCACAGAGCACATACACATTTTTTATGGAGAGGAAAAATATTAATTTACTTCTACGTCGACTTACAGGATTTATTTTAAAACTACTACTACTACTGACCTAGAAAATTTGCCCCATTTACTTGGTGTCGGTCTTCCTTGTCCTGTCACCAAGCGTGGGTTTGTGCTGTGTTAGTGTCAAGATGAGTTTCTTTTAGGTCTTCTTCGACCGTTGTCAACTAAGTGGCATTCGTATTCTATGTTGCATTGTAAATTTAAGGCATGTTTACTTTGTGTTATCGGGGTGACTTTGAACTCATTTTTACATATTCGTTTCTGATTTTATCAAATGTAGTAACAATAGTGACCAGCATAAGTTTCGCATTGTATTGGGTGTAAGTTATTCAGGTGTTGTTTATAGGTCACTCAACATTTTGAAGTATAAAACCTGCAGATCCTATGGAATTATATCATACATGATGCCTGGAATGATGATGATGGATTGTCACTGATGATGGATTGTCACTATTTGAGCCGGCCTGTTGTAGTTCAACATCGCTATCAATGTTACCATCATTACTAAGGATAGAGCTAAAATATTTAAATTGTGTATCCACGTGTACTTGCGTTGTTCTGATGGAGTTATAGATATATTTGCGGTCCCATCAAAAGACACAACATATATTCTATCTTCTTTCTGTTAATTATTAGACCACTTTCTTCAAATGCCTCCTCCAAATATAATAATGATCTTGGCAGTCAACTAAGCTTAATATAAGATTTATATATCTGCAAACACTTAAAATTTGCCCATGCAATACATTAAATGCGGGTGTTTTGTAAAAAATGTTTGACGATATAGGAAAAAAATTTGAAATCACTTTTTTAAAATTAGTCTAGAAATATTGTTAAATAAAACAGCGGGTTATTGAAGAACAATTCTACATAACAGTGAGAAAACTAGTAATTTATAAATAGGTAAAGCGTAAAGTGGTGAATATCTTTACTAAAGTGTAAAATGGTGAATATATCTCAATGCCTTTATGATATTTTAGTGAGACAGTAGTCATATTTATGATATTGTAGTGAGACAGTAGTCATATAAAATTTTATAATGAAAAAAAATCCTCTCTCGATTCTATATTACTTAAAGTCGTATTACTAAAATGTGTACACGCACACCATATACTCGCTTTAAAAAATGGCATCAAATATCCAATAATGTCATTATTAAATTATATTTTTTTTATTTTTAATGGAAATGAAAAATATGTGAGTAAACTTAATTTTCAAATATAAACAAAATACTCAATGTGTACGTTTGCTTGTAATAAATTCTGTGTTTGGTCTTAAACATTGTATGCTGCATTTTTTACGTCAGAATGAAACAATAATAAAAAAATAGTAAAATGAGTACCGAAACACAGTTTACAACATGCTTTAAATAATTTTAAACTGACATGCTCACTAATCACAACTTTAATTTATAAATCATAAAAAGCAACGAGGTTTCAAAATAAATATTCTGTTAAGGCACGAGCAGAACTTGCGCTAGCTTGACTTACTAAACTCACATATGGGGATAATATTTCACAGACGCAAGTAGGAAATTCTCTGCTTGCATTATTAATTACTTACTAACTATGTTATTGATAACATTGATTATTATTTATTATTAAAGCTTTTTAGGTAATGGTGTTTTTTATGTTGAATTCATAAACGCAGTTCCCACATCGTATGTACGAGCGAAACGAAACAACGAATATTTATTTAAATACCTCTTTTTCATCAACTGCTGCACTTCACTCCCCTCTTATTAAAACTTTCACAAACTAAGCATTTAAAAAAATCCGATATCCATTTTTGCCCAACTATATGGTGTCGGTTGTTACGCTATAGGTAAAAAAATGCAAAACTAATGAATATTTTTTCAAATATCTCTTTCTCGTCAACTGCTACACTACACTCCTCTCTTAATAATACCATCATAAACTAAGCATTTAAAAGAAATCCGATATTCATTTTGATGGGGTTGGTTGTTAGGCATAGGCAAATATGAAAAAAATAAACTTTCCAAATTAAACTTCTAATGGGAGTGATAATAATTTTTGCAAATTTAATATTGATGAAGACAGAGTGAGAGTTAAGAATAGTACGGGCAGTCCTTTCCTATGGTGGAATTCACCAAGAATCTAGGCATCATAATGGACTCACAGCTGAGATTTCATGAACACGTAACCGCAAAAAATAAATGTTGTTTTGTTCGTCTCAAAACGCATACGCCGCCCTTATTTCTCTATTCACGTTAGAAAGATTCTAATTGAGAGCCTCATTCTTCCTATATTCGATTACGGTGATATCGTATATGGTCCGCGTTTACTTTCAAAAACAGTTAATTCGTTACAAACAACTTAAGACGCTTGGGCGGGTTTTTGTTTCGGCATCCCGTGGCGATTCCATGTATCACCCTATTTAAATGAGCAAGGAATGATTCGATTGCACAATCGTCGCAGTTATCACATTTTCTGCTTTATATATATATATATATATATATATATATATATATATGTGTGTGTGTGTGTGTGTGTATGTGTGTGGGATGTGTGAGTGTGGTGTGTGTATTTGTGGTATATGTGTTTATAGTGTGTGCGTGCGTGCGTGAGTACGTGCATGGGTGCGTGCATACATGCGTGAATGAGTGCGTGCGTGCGGGCGGCCATGACGGCAGATGGGCGGGCGTTAGGGCGATGGTGCCTGTGTGCGTGCGTGTATGCGTGCGGACGTACGTGTGTGAACGCGTGCGGGCGTGCGGACGGCCGTGCTGGTGGGCGGCGGGCGTGAAGGCGTGCATGCTTGCGGACGTGCGTGCGAGTATGCGTGCAGGCGTGCGTGCGGGCCTGCGTGCATGTGTGTATCAACAGGTGCTAGCTGTAAACCAGCCGTGTCGGTGATGCTTATATCATAATTGCACAAGCCGAGCTAAGTTACCTTTTTGTGGATAAAATATCGATTAATTTAAAGTTAAAATTGAGGCAACTTACTTTTTTATTTTGTCATTGGTTCTAAAAACATTCTAGATATACCTATATTATTCTACCTCTTGTATTTTCTATCCACAAATAATTGATTATTGTTATTATTATTAATATTCTCTAGTCAATTAAGTTGGTACAATTTTAAGACATTTTAAAAACAAAAACATAGTGATTTTTACGAAATAAAGTTGCTATTTTGCAACAAAAGCGAAGTTACTTGCTAACTAAAATAATATTATTTTCTCTTTATTTACAAATCAACACATTATTTAAGGGAGCCCTTGTACAACGCTTGCTATATTACTTAGGATTAAAAGTAGTGTAAATGTCAAAACTAGCATGGAATCATTTCAGAATTACATTGCCGCTAACTTTGAAAAATTAAAAATTCAAAAGTTGTATTGAATAAAATCATTTGTCCGTTTAAATATCTATTTGCACAAAAGTATCCTTGCTTCATTCTGGACACATCTCACATATTTAAACTATATTATCACAAAAGTTAACTAACCTACGAGCAAAGTTTAGCAGCGTAAACTTAAATTAAACAATTTTACAAGTTTTGGTAAAACAAAAAATAGAAATATGTAATTCCAATACTTTTATTTAATGATAAGTAATCATTTATATAATTAATATACGCAACATATAACTGAGTACTTTTTTTCAATGTTCTCTTCGTAAGTTCTTCTTTGTAATTTATATCTATAGTAAAATGTCATTTTACTTTGAAATATGCCAATAGGCTACAATTTATTTCCATTAAACCTAATTAAATCATCACATACATGATATATTTTATAATTTGTTTAGAAATGCCAGAAAATAAAAGATTATAAAACCAACAGCCATTTAAGGATGAAGTCATTTATTTTCATTACAATCTCTGATACTCAAATTATTTGTTCATATCTCCCGTCATGAGAGCTCCATAGAGCGCCTTGTCGTGCACGGTGCAGTAAGAGACACTACAGCAGGTAGATGGTCACCCATGCCACGAGACGACCAGATCAAATATGTTGTGGGCGGCCTGTGAGTGCCCCAGACTGATGGCAAGAGTGAGAGATCGCAAGACATCGTGAGGCGAGTTAAATCAGTCCCTGACCGTTATTACTACAATACTAGCTTGATTTAATTCTGAAGCAATTAGAAGCATTATTTCCCACACAATATAAATATTAGTAGGCGATACGTTAATTAGTGATAATTAATTAGTTTGCATTCTCCATTAATCGACCGTTAAATACCACCCACCATCACAATGTCGAAAATAGCATCCAATGATTTATTAAAATTTAAAAGAGTATATTCAAAATAGGTCTACCACGGGAAAAAGAAAAAAAAGTGTACATATTTCAGTTATATTGAAAAAAGACATTAATAAATTCAATTATTTTGATATACGTCTCACGATCAGAAAACATTGGGCAAATTTCTAGATTAGATTAAAACGTTACATGACCGGAAGTTAACAATGACATTTTAGGTCTACACAACTTTGAAAACGCTATGCCGTACCGGCTGTCATTTTACTTTCGTTGATTTGTATTCTATTCCATTTACTTTACCGTTCGTGGTGGATGTGCGTATATATCTGGGAATACTTTTGTATTTGCTAATACAATTGTTATTTGTAAACTGTAACTAACTAAATTACAATACTACAAAATGACACGAAGGTGTGTAAACTATTCCATACGATTGGATTATCGTCAATGAAGAAATGCTAGCGACGTTGACAAAATTGCACAATTCTTAATTCTTGGATTTATCCAATAATTGTAAGTAATTATTTATTTCAGTAATAACTACGTTATCAAACGCGCTGTGTAAATATTATAAATTATTTTTTAACAAGATTGTTAACAATTTGGCATGGATTATAGGCACTGTGATGGTTCCGTTTGTAGTTAAAATAAATTTTAATTAATGTTTAAATACTTGCCTTTATGTCAATTTCAGATATCTGTATTGCACCATATATGTCAGCAATGCGTAGAAATTTTTCAGCGCCAGTCATTGATAGGTTAATATGACGAGATAATTTGGTCAAAGAACAGTTTGTCTGAGCTGCGGCATTTCCATTAGAAGAACTAGAAACGTAGTAACGGGTAACTGCAGGTGCACAGAGAAGTATAATTTGGTTATGTGTTATACCGATATTGAGGTAATTAATGTTATTTTTTAAATAATATAAATCTATACTAAATGTATAATTTGTTTGTTTCCATGTAAATATGTCATTATTAAAATTCATTCAAAAATGCGCCTATTTTTTAGCTATTTGAAACATTGTAAATCGTATGTCAATTTCGAGGTGAACCGTATAAATCGTGCGTGCAGAATATGTTGGACTTGGATGACCCGTGCTTTAAGGGTAGATACTAATAGAGGTGCACATTTTTCAGGACAAGTTTGAGGATATGTTTTTCATTTTTACATAAATATTAAAACTTGTTACTAACACCGAACAATGGGTATGGTCACTGCTTATTTTTCCTGCCAGGTCTCGAGACAGACGGAGCAGAGACGGACAAAACAACCAAAGGTCGACTACATAGAATTCTATCCGTTTCGTACATTTCATAATTTTTATAAATTAATACATGTTTACATTGGATATATGTTTTATCGTTTATGTCCCAAAACTACAAAATAAGGTAGGAAAACGTTGCAAGAAAAGATAAAATTCTTACTGACAACAGCCATGACACTTTAGTTGCCATATATAATCATTTTGCGGGAACATCCCCACTGATGATGTGTATATAATAAAAATGAATATATGGATGCCCTAATGCACACTCATACTAACTACACATTTTTCATTTTTGTCATTTAAGTGCTAATTATGTACAATTAGTTCTACATTGCACGTATGAGAGCCCCAATAGTCTATCTTTGAACCTAAAACATAAAGGCATGTTGATATGTCTAAAGAAGCTAATGTCAGTTAATATTCACTACTATTACTGCAAAAAGTTTTTTTTACTCCGTGGCTTTAATAATATAGAAAAGACAAAAATATTAAGTTTTATTATTAATATGTATACAATCACAATAACAACCAAGATTTTCACAACACATTTTTTTTATGAAACATTAAGATCACTCTTCTGTAAAATTAATAATATGTGTGCAAATATCTTACAAGTACTCTCAAAACAAGTAAGTATCAGGGTATTGATTATCATCGTTCCACACATACACACACACACACGCACATATATATGTATATATATACGAGTATATATATATATATATATACACACACACATATATATATATATATATATATATATATATATATATATATATATATATATATATAATAAATATCATAATTTTAATCAAATATGTCTTCCTTTTTTTAGATACTCATTGAATCTGTGAATGAATTTTTTTTAGGAATCATTTCGACTTAATTCTTGTGGTATAGTGGAGAATATTAACTATAATTTATACAAGTATTGTAATGTTAAAACTTAAATATGTATATATTAGCGGAATTGAGTGTTATCATTATGTTATTTCTTGACTTGTGTCATTTAGGCGTACTAATGTATGAAGGATGAAATAATAGGTAATTTATTTGGTATCATTTCAAGTAACTGAATGAGACGAAATAAATGTGTGAATTACTCAATGATATCCGATAGAGTAAAAATAAAATGAAACGGTAAAGTAGATCACTCGAAATTAGCGCAAAATGGTATTAGGTGGCGCTATATCTGATCGAACCACAACCTACTTTTGAAAATATTTAACAGGTTCTACAAATTAGTTACGAAATGTTTATTATACATACTTATAATAATTATAATCTTTCAAATTTATGATTGAATCAGAAAATGTTGTCCTGTGATTTCAGACAGCATAAAATTAATACAAAGGTAAAGCAGAGCACCTGAAAGTTGAAAAATTGCGCTAGGTGGCGCTAAATCTTCATAACATAATCTTATCTTATTTTATGACGTTCATTCCCTAATAGTGAAAGTTTGCCAGTAACCATAACTTATTTTCATAAAAATTTGAAACATGTATTGTTTTATTTTATAATACATTTTTATTAAGTATCGTTACAATAATTTTAAGCTTTAAATGATTTAAGTTTCGTTTCTGCACAATTTATTTTTTTCTAGGTCGTCGGACTCGTGGAAGAGGTCGTGGACCCCTTATAAAATGAACGTGCTCCTTTTTCGAATGTACTGAATATTTACAATCTCCACTTGATGGTGTAATACTTCTATATTTTTTGCTTTTTTATCGGATATGGTTTTAATTATGGAGTGATTTTATCAAAATTCCTTTTGAATCTATCACTTATATCATCGTTACTACCTTGTCACCACTTCAACTGCAGCAGGTCTAGGTGTTTCGTCACCTATGCTTTGGAATATAATACCATTGTGTGCCATGGAAGGTAACTTTACTATTGACAGTGTTGACGAATCTATTTAAATTATCAAAAGCTACCGCATCAGAAGCCAGAATTATACCTTCGAAACATAAATCGTCTCCATCGCTTCGGTTTTGAGTTCTTCTAGTTCGTCGTTTTCGAATTTTACTAGAACTATATTAAAAATAAGTATAATCATGTTGACAATAGCTCTTAACAATTTTGATCACTGCTCCTGTATGTTAGAGTTTATATTTCAAATACGACATAAGTTTCAATTTGAATTTTAACTTGAGTAACAGCATAATTCAATTCTTCTAACTCCGCTATTCCCTGGTAGAATGGATTTTGTGTTGATGTATATTCCTACCTAATTATAATCCTATAAAGACACATAGTGTTTTTATTTTAAACTAAAATAAAAAAGAATACTAAAACCTGTTTATTCTGCTCCCACAAACTTAAAGTATAATGTTAATAAATTTATAAATATAAAAGACTCGTCCAGCTTCCCCCAGTGCTTGTGATCCATTGCGAGAGTGTCTAAGTCCTTGTTCCTCATTCTTCCTATTGTTGTTGGTTAAGACTGCAACGAATATTATTGAACAAAAATGACTCAATTCATTGCCTTGAAATTGACTTTTATTTTTGATATTTTGTTACAGAGTTGGGTTGTTGGTGTAAGCAATTTATGTTCCAACACTAGCAACATATTTAGTGAAGTCTTCTCATCTCAGGCTTTTTCATTTTAATTTTCTTACAAAATGAAACATTTCTAATAAGTATTAATAATAAGTAATTTGTGTGGCGCTTTAAGAAATCCTCTCCTTTACATATGCTTGGCTCCATGATTTTATTTTGATTTTGGTGTTTTACAAGTTTTTGTAAAAAAATATAACAATTATTAAGATATGTTTTCAATATTTTTTAAACTATTCATAAATAGTTATATCCATTTTATTTACCTCTTTTTGATATATTTTTTTAATACTCCTGTGGAAACAATAAATAATTAACATGGTAACAAAATGTGTAGAAGAAAAAGAAAATGTTGATGGTCAACCGAAAATATTTATCTTTAGTGTAATAATTAATACATATTTGATGGATTTAAAAATAAAGTTCCTCTATTAACATAGCTCTTTTCGACAATACCCAAGCTCATAAAGAAAAAAATTCAGTCCCTTTTGCTTCTAGAGAACCTTCTAAATAATAGTTAAATAATTTTAACACACTTTTATTACACTTTCTTTAGGAATTAAAAGGCCGTGACGGATAAACGAACAGATTGATGGACAGATGACGTTGCCATAACAAAGGGTCCGTTTGAAGCCTTCGGGAACAGAACTACTTATATTTTTAAAAATTTACACACTCTCGTTTCTCTAATAGATCAAAAGTCTTAATATATACCGCCAATCATTGAAATTTGCTTTTAATATTCATAACGTTTGCTTATAAAATTAAATCCGATTTGCGGATTTAATTTTATAAGCATATGTTTTTCCTCTGATAAGAGAAGTATATTTTTAAATACTTTTTTATTACTATTAATTCATCTATTTTAGTAAGTATTTAAGTCAGATTTATAACGAGCAACACTGTTACGTTTTTCATTTACAAATCTCACGTGTTTCGTCGACTATGTTTCTATCAGGATGATCTTTGTTTTCAAGTCGATTTTTCGTGTTTCGAATACCAACTTTTGATCGCATGAATAATGACATCCTATTAAACTGCCTTAGCGAAACCGGCATTTTAATAGGATTCCCTTCTACTATTAAGGTTTTTAGCTAAGTCAGATTATGCAATGATGAAGCCGACAGATAAAGCGAGGAATTCTTATATATTAAAGAGTAAATTCATAGAGTTTGAGCTCGGTGCATTAACCATGATGTAAGCAGGAAAGTAACGAAGTAAATAAGTAGGTAAGTTATACAAGTATTCAAAAAGACATAAACAACTAGAATGTTAGTTGATTGGTAAGTAAGTATGTACAGTTACATACAAAGGCACGAAATAATTAGGAAATAATTAGGTAGGCATGTAGTAAGCATGTACTGGAATATACGGCATGAAGCCCTAACGACGCAGCAGCCAAAAGAGGAAATGCGATTTATAAGTCCATATGCATGTACGTGTGTCTGTATACAAACACTTATGTAGGTATGTAGATATATATATGAATATATTTAAATTGTACATATATTCCGATTTCTATAAATAAGATATTATTGAGTTCGTGATATTTTAGGTAATATAGAATATCAGAGACAATATGTGTCTGTATACAAACACTTATGTAGGTATGTAGATATATATATATGAATATATTTAAATTGTACGTATATTCCGATTTCTATAAATAAGGTATTATTGAGTTCGTGATATTTTAGGTAATATAGAATATCAGAGACAATAAAAGAAGAAAAATAAAACATTTTTACAAACGAATTGAACATATTTAATATAACCATCGAATAAGAAGCGTACACGAAAGTATAATATAATAAAAATACGAGTACTTAATTGGAAGTTATCTCTTGTACTTACGTTAATTTTAAAATTAGGGGCGATTTATAAATCAGAGGAATAATAATTGCTAATATAATAAATAGTAATAATAATTGCTTTACTTAATAATAATTAGTAATAATAATTGCTTTACTCATTAGTAATAATAATTAAGATTAACGTATGAATCAACCTTTTGCAATGTCACGTGTTGAAATATTATAAGTTTTAGACCTTGAATTGGGAATTGTTTATCATAATTAAAACGCCGTTTCCTTTAAATTTGCAACAATTTCTTCACATTTGACTAATATCTGGTAGGACTATTACTTTCTATGATCAAATACAACCCTTTTTACAAAAAGATATTGAGGTACTTTTTCTTCAGGCTCTTAATCAAATCTCTAAAGCCTAAATATTTCCATGTATATAAAAAAATATGCCATGTATAAATATTTCATGCATGGACTTGAAATACTCGTACATGTGAAGCGACTAAAGTTTCTAACATCCATGATAAGTGCCTTAGAATCCCATAGAACTTGATGTTGCCTAATGTACTTTTGAAGGACAGAATTTTGAGAGAAAATGACGCTTCAAGTTTCATAACAGTATGATTCGTCAATAACTTCAATTTCGATTTTGCAATTTTGTAAATTTCCTGACAGCCATGACGCGGTACTAGTGTACTGTCTGCAAAATTATCTGTGTCGTGACCGTGATTGACGGTACGATACATTGCAGTCTTTAAAGTATTACTTCCTCCATCCAAATAGCGGACCATTGCCGCGTCCAGCCTCGCTATAATTTCAAGTCGTACATTCAAGCCCATTAACTTCTTCGTGTAACTTTGAAATAGTTTAAAGAAATACTGACACGTAGTCAGTATTTTTTAAACTATTCGTTCATGGGATGAACGGTGTTTACATGAGGATCGTTGACTAAATAAGACAGGTAAAGCCGTATGTGTACCTAACTAGCAGGATTAGTGTGATTTAAAAGTTGGTTATAAATACGAAATTATTGGGGTGTTATCAACCCTATAGGCAAAAGAAGTTTGCTCCTTTCATTTTGAATTTGATTTGATTCGTTTTCTAAAACTCTTGTATTAAGCTAGAATATTTTGAAAATGTGAAAGATATTTTTCAATAGATCCTTCCATTTTTTGTAAAGTCACAGGTTTAACAAATTAAATTTTAGATATGACTGATTCAAAGCTTTCTTTCTTAGTAACCCATTAGTAATAGAATACTTGTTTGAATCGTCGAACTTGAGATAAGTCAAATATTTCTAGAATCCTTTGCAAAACTCGCACAAACCACTCAAGCAACTTATATTTTATTCATTACAGCATAAGAATTTAATCAGTTGACTAGGATTACTTTCTGATATGACTCTAGCTTTAAGCAAGTCAGAAACCAGAGTAGGTCCATATTTGTGTGGTTCTTACAAAGACAAGTGTTTCGTTTTTTTTTGTTCTGTGGGAATATACCCAGTCTTAGCCGACAAAATGGGTGAAAACTCAAGTTTATTTCCGAGGAATCGTTCTAATTTTTTTTAAAAAGATTAATTAATCTACCTGACAAATGCTCGTACCTCTTTTCCTTTCTTACACCGGACCTCTTAATATATTGATACCAGGTGTCACATAAGCAACTAAATCAGATCGAACAAATTCTCAACCATTTTGTGCTTTTCTTCATCCTTTAGTTCTTCCTGCTTAGTTCCTTCCTGCTGAACTTTCTTATTGTGTTTACCTTCATTGAAACTCTGTAAATAGAAATGAGCACCTAAAAAATTTAAAATTTAAAAACAGACGACGTTGCCACAACAAAGAGTGCGTTTGAAGCCTTCGGGTACACTAAAAAATTTGCTTACACTAAACAATTCGGTCCATCACATTGTTTATTGATTTTGTATCGCATTTTTCTGATTTTATGTATACATTGCCAATTGCTTGAAGTAGAAGATAGAAGATTTCCAGGAAGAAAGAGATCAGTATCTTCGTCTGTAATATATGTATTCAAAATACTTTTTAATTTTTCATGAATAAAAATTTGTGTCATTTCTCTTTCTTTCCTCTTCCTCTGATATTTCTTTGAATTTTCTCTCCACTTCCCACATTGAGGTTTTGATCACGTCTAGTAATTTTTTCATTAATATTTTTGTTTTCCCTTCTTTTCATTGAAATTTTTTTTCAGTTTTTTCTTTTTGAATTTCGTATAGCAGTGGATCATGTTTAATTTTTACATACCTCTCTCTTTAGTATAACCGTTATGCTGCTCATTTTTCTCTATAGGTTTCCTTTGACTTGGGAAACTGAGATCTAAAAAAATGATAAAAATGAACTTTAATTGTCTTATTGTTGTTGGTATTATTTTTTATGATATACAAGATTTCCGTCCAAAATTCTTTAGGTTTCGAATCCAGAATATCATTTATTAAGTAACAAAATGTTAATGCCTTTACCTTTTTTCACAAAAGCACGTGCCCATGCGCGTTCTCACGCCAAGCAAGCAAACCTTCTTCTCAACTTCTGAACTATTTATATGTAAAATAAAGTTAAGTTACATTTATTTGTATATAAAATAAAAAGTAAACCTTTGATTTCAGGTGGATTAGATCTAATATTATTCCAATTTTTGTACATAGTAAACATGGGCAGTGAAATTGGATGACTCATATTTTTCTATACCATTTATTCAGTTAGTGCATCATTATCTAATACAATGATGGACTAAATACTTAAATAATATAGGCCAAAATTATTTATAAGCTTGAGCGTTTTAAATAAAATTATTTTTTTAATTATTTATCAACTGAGGGGACTTTGATTTGATTATTTAGTTCTAAAGCATTAAAGTTGTGGAGACAAATTTAAAACTACTAAGAGGAATGAAAAAATACACGTTTTTCTTAAAGTAAAACAAATATTGAAACTTCCACATAAATGTCGTACGTGCCATTTGAAAAGGAACAATAAGTAATTTTTCTTTTTTTTATTTAGGCTCATTTAAACGTACTTCAAGGAATAAAGCAGGCAAGGCAGTTTTTATGTGACATGATAAACCCTTATTTGAGTGTGTGTGTGTGTGTGTATATATATATATATATATATATATATATATATATATTTATATATATATATATATTTATATATATATATATATATATATATATATTTATATATATATATATATATATATATATATATATATATATATAATATACGTGGTAGAAAAAGAGAAGCGTCCCCTCGGTACCTCTCCAAAAATCTCTAATAGCATTTTTCACAATGCTATTAGATATTTTATGAATTTATTTTATAAAAATATGTCCGAAAAGAATATTAATACTCAACGTTTGCAACGTGTGCTTAGTTCAATTTTCTTAATTAATTCAATAACCGCGTCTTTGAGTGCAAATTATTTCCTTTGATGTATTTTTTATGAACTTCATACTACCATTTCTAGCAATGTTATTAGCAGTCAAGAAAAAAAACTCATTTTTAACTTTAACTGTTCACAACCTGAAATTTTATTTTTTAAGTTGTATAAGCCTAATACTTCTTTTAAATTTATTTTGTTCGTAGATAATCTAAAATACATTTATAAGTTATTTCAAGTTTTACATTTTTTAAAACTACAGTAAAAGAAATATTTAGTAGATTATTCAGTAAAATATAACAAATATAATGTAGTCTGAAAAGTGTTAATTTGTTATTATACATCTCTTAATTTCATTGATTACATTTTCTATGTTACATAAATTTAAATATATTTTATTACGGTTATAAATACATTCAATTTTATTTTCTCTTCAATTATAGTAATTATCAAATATATTAATAACCTTAAATATAATTTATAAAAATATATTTCTTCATGAGTTTATTCTCATAGACGCTAAACTGTCTTTGGTGGATGCATTCTTAGTATTTATTATCTAATGATATTTATATGGTATTTTATATTTATTTCAGATACCTAAATAAGTGTTTCTTAAGATAGACTTTGTAACAAAAATAAACCATAAATGACTATTTTACCCATTCTCTCATTTCCTCATTTTTGACATCATGTAGTCAGCCAATAAATTATGAACGATATAAAACATGTTAAGTACGACAAGTAAAGGTAGGAAATTAATTCTGGCCCCAGTTGAAACCTGATGAAACACATCTCAAATGAATTTTGTAACTAAAAATATATCAAATATTACATAAAATTAAAAAAAAGTCGTTATAAAAAATATGCCAAATCCATTTCTTTTGTCATTTATGATAATAAATAAACACATCTGTGTGTAGTTGTAGAAAAAAATTCCAGGTTTTCATGACTGTATACTGCAAATCGAGATTTTGATTCTTAAATTATAAGCCTGTTATAATTGAACAAATATAAACGCTTTGTAAAAGTATCCACCAGCACTCATTCTATTACTACGATGATTAATAAATACAAATTGAAGGACTGCATCGACCTTTGGTTTAAGTTTATAGGATAAATTCAAGCAGTCAGTAGCGAATTGCTAGTTTACAAACATGTTTAGCAATTTCGTTCCGAATATTTCTTTTGTCCCAGTTCTAAATGTTATAAGATTTATCATTTATGATAAATCTTTCTTAATTATATGTAATGTACTAAATCGAAATAATACTTTTATCACACAAATACTTTTATCTGTAGAGTTAACATGTCCCGTAATATAAAATTATTTCACCGGTTTGTAATTCCCCTCCGTTAATTCAGTTACATTTACAAATATTATAAAGCTCTGCTATAAAAGCTATATATATTTGTTGTTCTATTCTGATGCATTTTTTTTGGTTTGCCTAAATATTATTTCACATCATCCTTTGATTTTGATCGATCCTTTTTCATTTGCTATGCGCGCACGAAGATTTAATTTTGGTTCTCCTTAGTAAACAAAGGAATAATGAAGAAAACAATAAATAATTGGCCAACAATTTGTCCGCACGTCTGTCGTAATTAGTAAATTTCACATGTTCCGGATCGCGCTCGTCGTCTTATTTACGGGAGTCTTAATTGAATAGTACTAACGACATCAATTAGTCGTCGGGAACAAACGACCGGCACTAACTTTTCTACGTAAGTAGTTGTTATATATAGACGGCAGTGCAAGTTCAAGTTATAAAATCTACGTAGTTGTATTAAGAATATAGATTTTGATAGAGCTGTATCTATCTCATTGTTAGAAATGATTTTTCAACAAATAAATATATTATGCGCATGCTGTAATTTTTAATGTAAAATTTGTCTATTCTTGCGTTCAATTATTACTACAGATCCACAATTTTTCATTCGTTACATAGTTCTCCGGAATAATATCAGATTAGTGAATATCGCATTAAGTAATAAAATAAATTAACATGGATATATTTATATATTCATAACATTTATTTTTTTATTATAAACCTCAACGTAAATGCACATATATTAAGCGAATTTTGATACATCTCATCTTTACATATAACATCAAAGCTGGCAAAATGGTTAAAATGTATGGGAGGACCCTGTTGTCATCTTTCCAAAGGACGTTTGTAAAAAAAATGTATTATTGTAAAATTATATCACCCAAAATATCGGAGCTACTCGTATATTCTTAATTTAGACGTAAAATTGACGTTGACGTAACGTATTGGCCTCCGCAGTCGTATGACGCAATGTCCATAGAAAATGTTTAGGCACACATAAAACTCAATCCCTTAGGAAAAAATATGTAAAATGTTATAAGCTCTTTAGTTCCAAAAATTCAACTTAAACACAGGTAATGGTTCCTAAATTATGTTGTTAAATTAGTGGAAACTATGGCTCTGCCAGGCAAATAATAAAAAGTCGTAATTCGGCAAAATTTTATATGAATTTTTGTCAATAAATATTTCATGATATTTTATGAATATATTTATCACAATATTTTATGTTTCAATAAAGTTGTAATATTCTCAATAATTTCACAAATTAAATTTATATTTCGCATTAATTAACAAGCAAAGTGGTTCCAGCAGTAACTTTTGCAAAGAAATTAACGATGGATTGCTTCATAAATTAGTTTCTGAGAAATGAGTTCATAAAATTAGACCAATTTTTTTATATTACATTTAGATGGTCTTGTTGTCACAGATCCATTAATAATAGTTTCTTACACAAATTATGTAATAACAAATTTCGAAATAACTTTTTCTTCATAACTGATTTAGGATTTATAGAGAATAAAAACAAATTAATTTGAGATATTGCTTTATCAGAAAATATTATATTAAACATTTTAAATAAATCCTAAAGTAAACTGCATATATTAGCTACTCTATTACCACTTGCTAATTCAGTGTCTTGCTAGCTTTTAGTTGACCATTTCACTTTGTGCCTTATTTTTCTTTTTTACTATGTTTGTCATTTTTATATCTTCAAGGGAACTATTGACAGCTAATCTACGGTTTTATTTAATATTATTGAAGTAAAACTTCTTTACTCACGCTTGACTTGGTGAGTAGGCTGGTGAATGTGTGACGAGAGCGTTACGAAAAATGTGATCGGGCGAGGCGAACGGAAGTTGAGAGGGAGATATAAGTTAGTGAAGACAGAAATAGAGAGAGAGTTACGTTTCGTATATTACTGTGGGGACAAGAGAGAGAGGTACGAGCACACATTTTCTTTCTCTCTTTCTCTCATAGCCAGTTATGTTTTGTATATCTTTATAGAATATTTAATGTATTATATATATATATATATATATATATCGTATATCTTTTTAGAATGTTTAATGTATTGAACAAAATTAGCTGGTGAATGGAGTTAGCTGGTGAATGCGTGACAAGAGGTCACGCATTCACCAGCTAACTCCCCAAGTCAAGCGCGCGTAAAGAAGTTTTACTTCAATAATAAAATATACATCATTAATACTGAGACTTTCATATTTACAGTCTTGTCGTCGATATTATATATTATTTCGAAATTGATTCCCTTCACTCGATTCAAGTTTATAACTACAATAGTCAGAACTGCCCAGTCGAAATATTAAGTAGAGATTCGGGTGACACTTAAATTTGAAAATTTAAATTTAAATCTAAAATTTTTCTGTCCTATCAACTTAAAACCTATTCGAGCGTAGTTATAATATAGTGATGGAAATATTAGTAATTTATCTTAAATTTTTCATCTACAACGGTAAATAGAAGGCGATCTATCTTAATGAAAGTATTTATATAATCTGAATCTTTAATCAAAACTTCGTAATAAAATATTACGATTTATTAAAATGTAAAGATTTAAAAAAATGTAATGCTTTAATTATATAATTCAAAAGTATAACGCTAAAATACAGAGGTTAATAAAATATTCCTCAGTACGCATTAAAAACGCATTAAACATTAAAACACGAATGAAATAACATTGATGGTTAATGTAAAAAATGAAATATAATTAATGGTTTACTTAGCAAAAGTATTCTTTCACACTAGATGATGTGTTAAATCGAATCGAGACTAAAAATAAGCCACTGCCAAAACAACTTTATGATATTTTTGGTAACTAACATAAAGAGTTCTTCGTTCGATATCAAAAATCAAAAATCTAATTTGAAAAAGTACATTTTTTGCAAAATGTAATAAAATAGCGAGCACAAGAAACAGACACAAGAATAGCATTTCTACAAGTGCTGAGTGTGTTGTGACTGAAATTTCCGAGAAAGCTTTGATGGCGTTATCCAGAGGTAAACTCTTGTAAGAGAAGAGCAAATACTAGTTCAGCTCCGTTAATCAATTGTCTGTTCTATAGTTTTTGCTTAAACATTTAAATAGGACAAAACAGTACCAAACATGATAAACAAAATAGTACAAAACATGATAAAATGAAAATATAATTTTTGACAACTACAACGACAAAAAAAATTAGGTTGCCCAGAGTATATATATTTTATATGTTTAATAGTATTCCTCTTAATTTAGTTATTATTTCAACATTACTTTAATCACTGTAAAGACACCGACTGTAACTGATACAGAATTGTTTTTCAGATTTATCTCGAAAATATAAGATGAAAACAATCTATAACATTTTTTTATTTGAATCTTTATTACGGAAAAAAATTATTTTCCAATAAAAAAACATTTATTATTTTCTCCAGCATTTAAACATTTCATGTCAACCACCGTTAAAAAAAATTAGAATAAACACTGAAACAAGTATATTCTATATTTCTTTCCGTGAAATAATATTCATGTAGCTGAATTTTAAAAACAAATGTCGGGTTTATTTGCAAATTGCCACGGCGTATCGTAGCGCGTATGGGGCTGCACCCGGTGTGCAGTGCACTGTGTGTATGCGGTGCACTTTTTACCCTTTAACCGAATAAGTGAAACGTTACGTTTTCGTTACCCGTATAAGTGAAACGTTACGTTTTCGTTACTCGTATTTTCTCTCGCCGAAAATTCGGCGACAAATTTTGAAATGGAATCTAACTCCCAAACACAAAAAGCCTAGGTTTTACTTGGGTGAACCCGGATTCGCAGATCCATTTTCACACATTAACCGATCCATTTTTACCATACTAACCAATTATACAAATCAGCATTTAAATCCTAAATGGCCATTGAAATAGGAAACCGATTCGAGGAGATTCACTTTTTCCGGTTTATAAGGTTTAAAAAATAATGAGAATAGTCCCACATTTAAGTACAACCTGCTGCCAAGTGAGTTCATTCAGAAACTGTTTGAGATATTTTCAAACGTTATTTTCGGCCGAAAAACAGGATTTAAAGAATGTTAGGAAACATCAAGTGAGTTAAGGCGAGCAAGTCAAATAGCAAATTATATAAAATTAAATATGTTTATTGAAATTTAGAAATCTTATTATTGTAAGTTATATCATATTTTAGATGTAATTTATATCATGTTTGTGAAACGTAGCCAGAATTGCAACCATGACTATTATAAATTAACTTTAAATCATAAAAGTTGTATTAAAATGTTTGTCTACACGAAGAAAACCTTTCTTAATAAAGTAGTAGTTGTGTAAGTTTTCCAAAATATTTTATGAGTATAAGAATGTAGCAAATATTTACACGTAAAATGTATAAATACGAAATCGTGTGTAACATTGGAATATAGTGAAATCGTTATTTCCCATGAGACTACACTTAACGTGTATCAAATATTTAATAAGATTGACCTGAATAATTTGAGCGTTAACTCTGGTAATTTTAATATTATAAATCATCGTTCATATTAAAATGTATAAATCATTACTTAACTTAAACTGCGTACGATAATTTAATTGATGAGTTTAATTGATAAGAATTATGAGTATCTAAAAAATTCCACAGATTTGTATCCCAAAACGGGAAAAGATACGGACTAAAATTGTGATTAGGCCCAGGCTAATTGTAGCGCCACGTGCAGGATAAGACCAATGAAATATTTCGGTTATCGGTCGAATCGGTTTGCTCGTGTTTACCTTCACTGATTTAACATTCGCACTTGACAACCCACGTCAATATTTGAATTCCTCAACAAACATTGAGAAATGTAATAGAGTGATTCGTGCCATAGCTGTTATGTGCGTCACCTGTTGATCTTCGTAACAGTTATTCAAATTCGGAGACCGCAGAAATTGTACATTTTAATAGATAATTTGTTTTTATAGCAATATGAAAACAAAACGCAATTCATTTTAATTTAGGAAATAAAACAATATATCACTATATTGTAGAGGTGTAACCAATTTATATACTTTTATCCAAAATATTTTCGCATACCTCGTCACTTTTAACACCACAGGATATTCACACGCAACCGCACAAACATAAAGTCGAAAAAGTCTTGCACGTCATTACCTGTCTAATACGCAATAATGGTAAGTGGTTACTCTTTTCTGGTTCTGTATTGAAACATGCCATCCATCCGTAACAGTGTAAAATTGCAGTACGAATGTGTGAACACACATTTTGCGAGTAGATATTGGAAATAGAGGTCACATTTAAGTTGTAGCAAAATATTAAAAATATTAATTTAATATATATATATATATATATATATATATATATATATATATATATATATATATATAATATATATATATATATATATATATATATTTGTAAATTATCTGTTCCCACACATGGCACGCCATTTATGTATAATAAATATAACTATTCTATCCCCAAAATAATTATATGAGGTTTCCATAAGACCTATGTACACTGTTATTAAATTATATACATAGCTGTGTTTGTAGTAAAAAGGCTTGTAGGTGTTATTAGTTCTTATGTGCGATCATTCAAATAATTTCTTATGATTATGAAATAGTTGTTCAATAGTTGTTAACAACACGCTCAGTTTAATTATTTATTCCACATACAATCATAATTTATTTACTAAAGGATATTACTTTTTTTTTAAGGAACACGCGTAAATTAATTTGAAAAAATCGTCGTGATACGTATATCAAATAAGGAGAGTACTGGAACCATTATCAGTGCTACACTCACACCTATTTTTAAACTCGACTAGCGACTTCAAAATAACCAGATGTTTTCAAAAGAATTTTAAAACATATATCAGAAAAATGCTTGAACCTAAAATTAATTGGGAAAGCTGTTAGTCCCTGAATAATGCGCGATCTTGATGACGCGTTTTCATTTTTCTTTTTCCATTTCCTTTTAATAATTATAGTATTCCATACTGGGCATATTATTAATAAAAAAATGAATTATTATGCAATTGCGAATAATCTATTCAAACAAATAAAGTAACGTCTGAAAAAAACGTGCAGGGTTTTATTAATTAAAAGATAGTAAAATCATCACGATGGCAAGTAAAATACACAATTTTTGTAAGGAAAAAATTGGTAAAAATATAAAATAAAAAATCAGTCATTAATTCGAAAAGAACACAAACCTTTACTGGAAGCCACTGTGGATTATTATAACACTGGCGATATCAAACTTTTTCGACTAAAAATGTTGCATGTTGCATATTAGTTTGATAAAAAACAAACGTGATAGTGATAAAGCTTGTGGAGAGAAATAAAAACGCATCAGAGTGAAAGTGACCAAAGGCATTATCATAATTTTTTGGCTGATATGCTCGGCAATTTCTATCTCTATGGTCTATCAAGTACGGTGTGCGATCCGGAGTGTCCTCTTCAGGTGCTATCTCTACCGCTTTTTCCTAGTCCTGGGTGGATGCGGGCCTATATAAGTAAGTTCTCGATGTTTTTCTGGATATGTTTGGCGCGTTTGATAATGCCTGGTTACCAGCCATTTTAACCGCAGCATTAGAGTCCCATGGAGTGTCAACGGATCTTCGCCGGTTGATTGTGGGCTATATTTGCGATCGTACTATTCATCTGTACGACAAAGATATAGAAGTTAAGAAAACGCTGACCATGGTCTACGTGTAGGTTCGGTCCTCGGCTCGGGTCTTTTGTGGAATGTGATGTTCGGTGGGAACCTTGCAATACTCCATCAGGGATGCTGGACCATAGCTTACGCGGACGACACGCTACTATTAGTTGGAACAACGAGCCGTAGAGAGATTTAGAAACGGGCAGCGAATCCTTTGCCAGGATATATGACTGGGACAAGGAACGAAGTTAGCTTTGCCCCCAGAAATGTGCCCCCCATTTACCTCAACGGCTCCCTCGCCTCCTCGCGAGGTAATGGGTGGCTCCACTAACGGTATGCAAGACCAGCTTACATACCTGGGCGTGATCTTCTGCTCAAGGCAGAACTTTATGCCACCGGCGCGTTACATCAGGGAGAGGACTCGGGTTGCCTTCCATTCTACGGCTCGACTGGCCAGTGCTGACGGGATTAAATAGCTCGATCCTCAAACTAATGTATACGGCAATATACCTCGATTTATTGAGCTATACGCCAAAGGCGTTAAATGGTAAGACGGTTGTACTTACTATTGACGGTTGCAGCGCGCGCCGCTTATTACCTAAGCTTACAGGACGTACTCAACGAATGCTTTGACGACTTTGAAAGGTCTTCTGCCTGCCAACCTCGCGATTGCAAAAGGGGCGGCTAATTTTAGTCTGACTCGAGATAAAAGTTTCATTGCGAATTCGTTGAGTTTCGAATTCGTTGAAAATTAAACCTTTTTGACTAGAAAACGACGTATTTTGAAGATCACTCTCGATATTTCTGAGCGATTAAATAAAAAATGGGTCAATGGCCATTATTACACTAATCAGATATTAATGAACATGACGCCTTCCACGAAAGTCTATATCGATTTGCGTTCACAGATACCCCAGCGTATTCCTGCGGTTTTGATACACAGGATGAGAATCATATTTGTTTTTCAATCACACTAAGCATGATAATGTGCGGGGTGTTTTGATGGAGAGCATGCGTCAGTATAACAGTAGAATAAAATCACGCGAACCGTTAGGACGAGGGTTTTTCGACCATCGTGACTTGGTTGAGTATAAACCATACTTTGAGGTATTTAGAGCGTTTGCCAATAGCATTCCAAAGAAAATGGAGATACCAAATGGCTCACTGAGAAGGGACAGTACTTGCCCTGTCGGATGGAAGCGTTCCATTGTAGATAAGTTATATAACCTATTATTTTTATCAAATCAAATTCAATCATGCTGGAAAACACAACATAAAATAGAATGTCGCCAAATTTATAATGGAATTATTGAAAATAAATGAAAAACGTGCAATTTTCAATTGCATTTTGAAAGACCTTTTTGCTTATACCCCACTCGAAGGGAAAAAGATAAAAATTGTAGTTTCCTTATTTTTATACATAAGGTAATTAAAGTATATGTGCCAGTAAAATTTCATTACGGTCGGACTTAAATCGAAAAAGTTGTAAAGTTGAAAGAGACAGATACAGACGAAGAGACAGACATAACAAAATTATAAGGATTGCATTTTTCGTCATTTTCCAAATACGGAACACTAAAAACATAATTACAAATCAATACTCATATATACATACATATCACTTCAAACGCAAACAGATAATTGCCTGCGCGACACAAATAGAATACAGTTTACGTTTCATAAATTCTTAGAATTATCGTACCGCATTCTAGAACATAAAAAGATAATAAAAATGACGTATGACGATTTTTAATCAAATATACAAGACAAACTAATATATATTTGTCTCTTTCGTTTCTCAGTTGATAATGTTCATCCTTCTCATTTCGTGAAAATCATCCCACCTATATGTCGCTTATTAAAATTAATTTAAATCAAAATATTGTTACTTTTCCGGATGTATATAAATCAAAAATATTGTTTAAACGAGCTATATGTAAACTAGTTATCATAAAATAGCTGATCATAAAATAAAAACGTCCTGGCGTTGAAAATGACATTGATGAGAGTATTACAAAAATATCCAATAATAAAAATTGTTGGAGTATATATATATATAAATATATATATATATATATATATATATATATATATATATATATTTATATATATATATATATATATATATATATATATATATATATATATATATATATATACAGTATTAATAGCACTTGGTATTATCGATGGAGATAAGATTTTCTCATTTCTAGTTCAAATGGACTTAGTATGCGACACGAGACATTTTTTACCGTATAGTCTAGAAAAATAATTAATAAATGTATCTCGACACTATCCAAGCGACTGACTGATAAGATAGATGCAAATATTATTATTCATTGGCCAAGAATGTGGGTCACATGGCTAATACGGTTTCAATGTATTGTAAGATATAATGCGTAAATGTGACTGTAGTTTCAGCGCAACGAACACAGGTGCAAAAAATATAGAACACTTACCTACGTCTTCTTGTGTTTAATGACACACCGTAAATGTTGTTGGCGAGAGGTATTTGTGCCAGAATGTTTTGTATTTTAAGTGTTTAGATAAGGCATTCCTAAATGATTATGTAACATTTCGTTGTCAACATTTAAACCACCGGTGTATTGCAACCACTAAAATCTCTATGTGCAATATATGCCTTGTGTCTTAAAAGTTATGTCGTGTCAGAGAAAAATGAATAATACTTTTATTAATTTTCCTTTTTTCCGCTTAATTAAAAAAAATGGTTGTACTTAAGGGAAATTCAAACTTTTTGGTTTCTTATTTTTTTTTAATTGACTATGTCAACAACTTACTATAGCACTCGTAACTGCTCACGGTGCACCAAAGCGGAGACACCATGATAAAACTTATTTTCTTTTGCATATTTTAATGGAACCTATGTGAAATATCTGTTTTCATATAGAGTAAATCACATTTCGTATATTAAGTAATTTCATACTGACAACAAATTATATTAAAACAAGCAGTATGATCTGAACCAATTTAGTTTTTCCTAAGTAATTTTGAGGCAAAATAAAAATAAACCGCCAACGGCATATTGGCACACCCACAAGCAGAGTCGTGAAATTAATGTAAGTTTTCTTGTAAAAATTGTTGACGCAAATTAACCAAAATAATTTAGTTTGAAAGTTCAAATCAAAGCCCAGTATTTAGAATTTTTCTGGATTTTCAAATCCATGTTTAAAAAGTTAGACTTGCTAGTTACAACATTTGAATGATTTTGGATGAAGTGACACATCGGATGTCACTTTGGAATTCAATATTTGGCTTAACTTACGGAGCTCAAAAAATGAAAAATAGAACCTCGATATCTTAGCTCGACCGAAACTACGAAGCTTGAAAAATGGCAAATGTAACTCATTCCACTGGATAGATTAGCCTCGCTGCCGCTTTAAATGTATCATTTTATTAATTTTGTTTAAGATTTTATCTATGAAGCATCGGCTAATAACATTTCATCCACATAAGTCTAATACTATAGACACTACAAGAGTGTGATAGATAGAGGCGTACCGACGGTTGAACAGAACAAAACTGTGTGTTGTCTACGAAAGTGTAAAAAAATATTTGTTTCTCTATAAATTCGGTGAAAATATTTTAAATCGTAGGAAAATGCTATAATAGTGATATCACCATGTCGCAACAGAGTTTTTAAAACGAAACCTGAATATCACTAAGGACGTCCCCATCCGGCTACTGCATAACCCCACATCAGATTTAGGTCGAGTTAATAATAATCTACACAATGAACGCATGTAAAAAGCACTTTCATCACGAAACACACTGCTACCATTATTTGATCATTTTACTTGATTATTTTTGTATTATATTACTATAACTGAACTCGGGTAAATTCATTAGGGTACGTCTCGCTGGTTAAGATTTATTAGGAATTTTTCGTCAAGAATACTTGACGTGCAAATTCACATTTTCTGCACGTATTCTTAAAATAAAGGAATTATTTTGAGAGCAATAGGATTATTACAAACAATAAACATTGATCAGTGACTACTGCCAATAATTAGAGATAAAATTTATTAAACTAAATTGGTATTAATGATTAATAATTATAAGCCGCTTTTATAAAAAGTTTTCAGAGTTAACTATTTTCTTTCGAGTGATATAAAGAGTGAAGAGGGTATTGTAATTATCCAACAATTGAAATAGGAATTTTATATTATATTAGCAGTCCCTTATAATTATCGTCTCTAATTTTTTTCATATTTTATAAATTAAAAATTAAAGGTACTTCACACAATATATAAAGGAACTGAAATTTAGATTTTCTCTGGAATTTATGTAACGATTTTTTTCAAAACTTTCATATCAGTAGTTTTTTATAAGCTCAAAAATATATAATAATTCATTTGCCCTGAAACATGTAACGTAAATTCACATCGTACAAAACTTAAATAAGAGTGAGCTCAGTAAACTAAATACTTTATAACACTAAAATACACTAAAACAAAACAAAAAAATGATTGAGGAATCGAAAAACAAAGCTACACAAGCTAATGTTCTGCAGAAAATTACGTGCACTGTGGCTGCACCGTATACTTTATATGGAATTAAGTAAAAACAGAATTTTTTTTTTTTATTTTAAAATTTTTTTATCAAAATTATGGGTTCCTTATTGAAATAATAGATAAAATTTAATTTCATCAACTATTGAAAAACTTGTTGGAAATGTTTATGTAAATCACGTGAAACATTGTGAAAACGTAATTATTGTGAAAACTTGCGACATATTTGCTGCTCGTTTTTAATAAACCACAAGAGTATATTTACAAAAAAAACCTTTCTTTCTTTTGTTTACACATCACTTTCTTTTTTCCAACTCTTTTCCTTATTTAGCTTTCTATCTACAAATATAAATCGATCTAATACAAATTTATTCATCTAATGCATTCTTAAAAATTTCTACCTAAAGTAAACCTTTTACGTTACTGTATTAATTTTTTTTTTAATATTAAATTTTTTATATTCATAGAAGTATTGTCTGCACTTCCCATCTCCGTAATCGATCAAATTATTATAGAAAAGAATATCATAAATCCACTTGGATATATTTTTGTGACTTCTTCAATACTTTACCTGTAACGTAAGGTTAGTTTGTGTATATCGTATGCCCCAAATATATTCTACAAAAATAATATTAAATATACATAAGTTTATATCTGACTAATATCAATAATACTCAGTGTAGATAAATTCATACATCTAATTTAAAAATGGATTCATGCTTTTAAATTGTATCACGGTTATCACTCAGTGCTGGCATAGCATATGAACTGTCATTACCCATCCTATCTTTTGTAATCAAAACCTTTGCCGAGGCGTACATCATTCAATGCAATGGGAACACTATCTGAATAAAATGCATGAAAATATTTGCAAGGCATAGATTATAGCAAATACTCGTAGTTCAAATAATTAAATTCCAGCCAATAAGACTCCCTTAAAAATTATTCGTTCCCTTTGATACTTATAGATATATTTCATACTTTTGATATTAAGTACTATAAAATAAAAGTTTTTCTTTATTTATAAAAGTTAATTAAAATAACTAAATACATATCATCACAATGAAAACTATTTTTGTTGACTTTGGCAATACATGTAATTCTGTATATTGCAATCCTGATGGCGCGATTTAATATTTTACTTCCTCTTCAGTTAAGGTTTTTCAACGATTTGAAATGAGTTCTAACCATATCTGAGAAAAAAATTAAAAACACATAAAACGTATTCTTATACGATTTATTTAGATTACAATGATTTCTTAGTTAGTGTTTTATAAGTAGATTTACATCTTTATTATTTTTATCAACATATATTTAAGGGTATCAAAATTCTAAAAAATTTACATCATACGTATGGAGATACTTCACAAATTCACGTACATTCAGACTCCTACAAAATGTTAACTACTAATAACGGTATTAATGCGGACCTCTGTTTGGTCAATCAATAAATTCAATGAATGAATCTTCTAATCAAACCACTAAGTCATCAACTTTATAATTGAGAAGGAAGGGTTTCCATCTAAAATGTAAGTGACCCACACATTTAATACAAATGTTTTGTATACGTTCGCCAATCAAATTTACGGTGTAAACTGTAAAAAATATTTGATATTTCAAACTAGCAAAAGTTGATGTTTTAAAAGAAACCATAAACAGAAACTATAACCGCGTTCAGAAACTATACGTCTGTAGTAAAGAAAATCCTGATAAATTCTCCTGATAAATAAATAAAAACTGACTAATTTTAAGACTAAACTGTTTCAGCAATTGCAATCATTTAGTGTATTGTAAAATAATTATGTAGAGAATACTTGACAAATAGCATGCACGTTACAGCAACAAGGAAAGGTCCTTGATTGTATGGTAAGTGATCATTTTCCTATGGGTAATGTCCTTAATACGGTTCCGTGATTCCTTTTTCTTCAATAGTTAACAAAGTTAAAATTAAGGTGTAAATTTTTACTAACATTTTTTATATAATATCCTACTCATACCTTGGTCTGCTCTAAGAGTTTAAATGAAATGAAATGACAGTGATAAGTTCTCATAATGAATTTTCTCTACATTTTAAGATGCTAACACAAGGTTGACATATAAATCAAAATGATTAACTAAGAGAATGCGCGCTTACTTAAAATATCGAATTAATAATTTTAGACTTAAAATACCGAGGCAATGGAACAGCAAGTATAAACACTTGGACACTGGATAATTGGGTTAATATACGCAATATAGAAGTTTGACAAAATTAAACTGCAAATATAAGTAAAAGTAACCAAAATATAAAATACGTAAAGTATTATTTTTACTCGCGGCTTAGCTCGCCTAATTTGTTATTACACTTCTGAAAAGAAGGAGAAAAAATACAAACCCAACATGGTCCCATGAAAATTTGGTTATTATTTGACAATAGCATTTGAAGGCATGCCTTAGAAACCCTTAACACTGCATGAAGCCACTTTTTGTGTATGTTACCTCTTATCTCCCACCTTAATCAACCGATTGGGATGATACTGGATGATTCTTGTTTTTATTTAAAGGTACGTTCCCTAATGTTAGCTAAAGAAAATTTGTTTGAAAATCGAATGTAAAAATTGAAAGTATATCGCAGAATTCCTCAATAATAAACAGTACAGGTGTCGTAATCCAGTTTGAATGATATAGGTCTAATGATAATCTAATAATGAAACTTCTAAACTTCTGATAAATCTTCTTTCTGCTAAAGGTCAAATAAATGTTTCTCTTTGGCAAAGTAAGGGTACAATAAAGGAGTGGAAAATGGTCATAGGAACTATTCTCTGATGCGAAATAAACTCATTGAGTTTGAGTATGATTCACTTGATTTGAAGAAATCAAGAAAGCAACGAAGTAAGTAAATAGGAAATTATTTAATAACACATACAAACGCGTCAAGCAACTAAGATATTAGCAAGTAAATAGGTAACTAAGTAGGTAACAAATAAATACATGTAGTAACTAAAATTTTGTAGGTAGTTAAGCAAGTATATATAGGTAAGCAAGTATAAAAAGGTATATATGACATAACAACTAGAATATTAGAGTAAGCATATACAGATATTTACAAAGTCATTAAGTAAATAGGATATTTTATTAGTCGGCATACAAACATTGTGTACGGATATACAGGCTTGAAGGAATTACTATGGTAAAGCCAAAAGAGGGAATATGTTTTATAGTTCTCGTACATATTTAGATTCATCGAAAAAGTCTGCTTTAACTCCAATTAACGACATATTCATGAACTCTTCATAAGTCCGTGACATTCTGGGTAACATAGGACATCACTAAAAATGTAAAATTAATTTTTTTTAAAAATTGAATAGACTACAAATAACCACCGGGTAAGATGTGCATTGAAAACTATATAAAACTATGAAAATACTAGTACTCAGTTGAAACTTTTACGAACCATATCGTTTTAGAAGATAAATCGATTTGCAAAATACTGCTGTTGCTAGAGATTTTTGAGTCAGTGCCAAGTGAAACGTAGTACCCATTTGTCTGTGCGGGTATAGATATAAGATATTATACCATACAAGTTCCAACTAATTACTCGTATTTTCTTTATTTTATACGTTTCAGTCCGCTTGTTATTCGTTGGCTTTTTGAAGTCGGTATATTGTTTTTTAAAGCTCATTGTTCATACAGAAGAATTAATACAGAAATTCTCCTAAACAGTTTCATTATTAACAGTGCTAAAAATATTTTATTCCAATGTAGAATACCACTCAGAATAGTAACCGGAAGCTTTCTTATTTAAGCTAACATACTCTTGCATATTTCTTATATTATATCCACGCACACCTGTGCAAAAATTTCAAAAACTCTACAGTATTTATCATCCACAGCTTTAGTGACTGTGTATGATAAAATTTAAAAAAAAACATGAAGAACCAATTGACGCCTCATTTTAAAATAAGTTCAAATAAGCAAGAAATACCTACAAACACTATGCACAGTACACTCGCTGTGCAACAACTAACAAGTCTAAAGTATTAAGTTAATAGTATTGATTTTATTTGTGTAGCTGGTAATACAAGTTCGAGGTAATACAAGCTGAAAATACAAGTTCCAATGTAAATTATGTACGATACATTTAAGATGTTTGATTTTCTTTTTTCAATTTCGATTTTCGCTGACGCTGTATACTAGTGGATTTTTAATACTCTAAATTATTATAACGTAACATAAACAATAACTATTCGGAAGGTCGCATTTTATAGATGCGTGCAACGTGAACATGACGTCAATAAGTTGGCAGCCGGAGCGAGTAGTTTATATAAATTTACTCATCAGCAGGCCTCCCGGCAGCAGAAACCGACGCGCCTTTCCACTCCTGCGCCCATTCGATATTTGTTTTTCGAGAACTTCATTGAGCGCCATGCTCTGGTAGTAGAGCTCGCACCGCAGACCGTATCTGACGTGCGCTACATCGTAGCTTCTCCCGCGTTATCTCCCTTGCAGAATTAATTAATTTTCTCACATTTACTCGTATATACTTAATTTTTCATTCAATTGAAAAATAAATCTATTTGAATTTTTTTGCTTTGCATCACCAATGAAAAAAAAATTTAGGCATAATATTTTTTTAAACTTATAACTGATTTTTTAAAAATATCAACGAACTTAGTGTATAATATAAAGTGTAAATTTTCTCAATGGCATGTTGAAACAGCAGTTGCGCTTTCAGTTTGTTATCGGAGCACTCTTGCTCAGTGCTAGTGACAATATGGTTTACTTCACTTTTTAATTATCACATTTCGTTAAAAAATACCCATGTTTCAACCGCATAAAGAATACAAGAGTAAGTACCAAATATATTCCAATGTTAATAAAACAACTCCTTACGCATCCAGTCTAGGTTTTTTTAAATATTTGATTTATAAACCTCATAATATAATTATAAATACAATAAATACTACCGATATCTTTATTAATGTTACATTCGAAATAAAATGGAATGTGGCTTATTGTTAAATAAGGAAGACAATTTTGACGGCTTTTGCTACATTTACATACATATAGAAAGCAATATAATCACCCTTAGTTATATATTTAGTTGAAAGTAAGAATTATTTTTAAAAATGTAGAATTTAGTTTAAGAAAAACCAAATGTTTACCTTATAAAGCTAGAAAAATTAAAAACTTGCCGGTAAATATGAATTCGCTCTTATATTTCCAAAACTATTGAGGTTATGATTTAAAAAAAAATGAGCAAATAAGAAAAGAATAAAGATAATCAAGAAAAATGTATTGGGAGCATAAATTAAAAATGTCTATACTTAAACAGAAAATAATTATTATGAATAAATATTCACTTTTTGTATGGGGTTCGAAAAATTTTGAAACACTTTTGTATAGCTTAATATCATAGAAAAAAAATAAGCGTCATATATCATCGCGTTACGAAACCAGGAAATCAAAGAGTAATAATTTAAACTCACTGTTGTAAACGAAGTTAACAGTAGCGAGATTTAATTATAAGTTACATTGATAAAATCACTTAAATCATTTTTGTTTTATAGTTAATGTCTAAAATGTTTATAACATAAATGTATGAATATTTGGCTCTGGCACTTATGTAATTCTTTTTTAAACCCAATTATGAATACCTTATTCGTAAATGCTCAACTTCAACAAAAAATGAGGTTATTTTATTCTCAGTATCTGGGAACAGAACATTGTTAAGATAAACCTGCGTAGAAATCAAGTGATTTTATTTCGAGCAATTTTCCGTTCTATCAATCACAATTAATAACTTTTATGTTAACATTGTATCATGCACACCCAACAAAGGCGTTTTCACAAAATTTCAAGGACCTATTGCAATATTTACATGTTTTATTAAGTTAATGTATTTTTATTTGTTATAAATTTAAGCAATTCTATCTGATTTGAAAAATAGGATAATTAATATATTAATGGAGATCGTTTACTAAATCTAGTAAATTATTACTTTAAAATATTATAACGTTCTTTCCATTTATCATCGCGTGAATTTCAACACACGCCGGTTGCATGTAAATGTAAGCTGACTTTTCGTCGATTGTAAACGCATAGATCTATGAAGGAATACCACATTACACATTCCTTGCACAGTTCATTTGTTTACTAATAAAACAAGCTTGTTTGTTGTTAAAACTCACAACGTTACTTTCTTTAGTTACTCTAGAAATAGTTTCTACAATGACAAGCAGTTTTCTACGCTTTGTTTTATTTAAGATTGACTATATATTTTTAGTCTCACATTTAGTTGTACACGATGAACGTGTACATATAAATCACAGAGGTAATCCTTTTAATGACACCTCGGTCGGTATGAGGAGCCCTTGCGGTTTCATCGTGTTCATCTGCCTGCCAACTATTGATTTTTCCCAGCCTTTTATTTGCAACTATTTTCAAGCTATAATAAAAATATTATATATGATCTCAAAAAATCCATTATATAGAGATTTGTGTAATGCTATAATTAAACAATTATAACTGGGACATAGGTACTTACTCCACTCAAACTGTTATATACAGAAAAAATTGAATGACGGAGGTAAATAACGAATTAAAATATTTTTATTTATTTATTTATTAGACGCGTTAATGACTCCAAAATAAAATAAATATAAGGCTCACATATAATCCTTATCATTATATTAGTGAATACTTGTACTTCTAATTACATTTAATCGGGAATAAATTTGAAGTTATTCTGAAATTGTTAAATTCATCGTTTCTTTTCATGTGACCTCATTTCATATTTTATCCATATTATCTGATGATATAATATACCTCAATAATTGCACCTTTACTTATTTCTACATTTTATCCTACTATTACCCTGTAGAAATATGAATGTATGAATGTATGAAATATTCAAGATTCACTTCAGTATACAGATATGTATATCTAAATATGATAGATATTACCTCCGTTTTACAGCTGACAGCTCCATAATGTCACCATTATTCTATATTTGTAAACTATAACATTTTACCCATTTTAAGTTTATATTAATCAGCAGTATAGAATAAATATAAATAAACATAAAACAATTTTGAAATCGGTTGGTTGTGAATGCTACTGATTAACATCGAGTGACGCGTGATGCAATTGTAATGCTCCTTACAAGATAAAAAGTATTGGTAACGAAGACAAAATTGTGGCACGCGCTGGCTGCTCATATATTTGTGAATTTATTATCTATTAGCATTCCTCAAATTAAAAAAAAAACAATAGTTTGATCCTCGCTTTCACTTGGATATCGTGTCTTATTTAATATTCGCCTGTCTGTAAAATTTCATACGTAATATGTGCATTATAGAGAAGCAAAAATACTTGTACACTTTAAACTTTAATATGCAACAATCGGGATATTGCTCGTAGGACGTATTTGTTATGTAAAAAAGGGCATAAACTTAATTGTAACATGTTCTCATTCATTCATGTCATCATTCATCTCTCATTCCTTCACTTTTAATTACTTTAACTAACAACATTTGTCATGTCAAACCTTAATCCCTGTTAGACCCTTGAACAGTTCTAAGGGTGTGTCAAAGGTTTTTAAAAATTTCCCGAAGGTGTCCCAAAAGTATTCCAAAAATTTCGAATTACTGCCGTAATGAATTCACATTAACAATTAATACGCAATGAACGTCCTCATAGTTTTGTTTATTGAAATAAAATAACAAAAAATATTTGACAGAGACTAATAAAAAAAACCCAGTAAATATAAAAAAAAATTAACGTATAAAAGACGTGGCATTCACCCTGAGCATTCAATGATCAAAAATCTAACTACCTTTGTTAATTAAATTGTTGCCGATGAGTAAACGTGGCCTATTTAATTTTCAAGGGTTAAATTTTGCAAATTGAATACACGGCGAATAAATGCTAGGTCTTTATTTTCTTGACTTTGTATTACAAATGACAATGAAATTGAAAATATTTTCTTCTAAATAAGGGATAAAAGAGAGTGATTTAGTTATTACATCACGTTGTAGCGTTTCATAAAAACACATCGATCCGTTGCTTCGTGGCGAAGTTGCTTCGTTGTTCCGTCTATGTACTTCTTCAGTTTCAAATAAGAATTTTCCCAAAGGAATGAGATTTCCTGAGATAAAAAGTGATCTATGTAATATCCCTGCCGCTATATTATTTTAATACCCCTGTAAAATAAATTACGTCGATCTGTTGCTCCGCTGCGATGTGAAAGAAGAAAAAATAAACACACGTTTGTATTGGTAATATTAGTACTTTCCGTAATACTCATTTCGCTTTCTCTCCATGATATATAGGCCTTCTCTAGGTTTATAACTTCACCACATTGCATTCGCCATGTTATCTACAGCAACAAATATTACAACAGTGCATATATTGACACATCACTATGTCACTATATATACTTCTTGATTAATTCATACACCATTCTCTTGCATAAATTCGGGTTTAAGTCATTTGTACTACAAATACACAATATCTTCAGTTTTTTCCCAAATCATTCAATGCTTTCTCTTTAATCCTTATCTATTTTTCTTTTTATATACTTATAGATGTCACGTAGGTTTCGGCGATTTTATACATTTTATAGTTTCCTAAATTTTGCTATAGTTACAAACTCCTAAAGTAAAATAAGTAAAAAGGTTATGTCAAAAGATATTTACCTAACCTCCTTAACAGTTTCTACTTTTAAAATATTACTAAATAAACACAGATAACACTTTTAGGCGACGCGACAATACTATTATACAATATTAACATATGTATCGTGCGCGGTTATAATTTTTCAATTTTATGATTAAAAAATTTTGTATAATTAATTAGTACAATTAATGAAAATTTACATTAATATCCTAGACAGATAATTTTACGCGATGTAACAATACTATTAGTCCCTTGACATTCAATACGGTCTCTTATAAATATGAAGGAGAAAAAAATTATCGGTAATAGATAATAATAAAACTCAAGCTATTAATTTGCTTAACAGCTTATATTTTGGTAATATATTAGTTCTTATAGAATAAATTGTGTCTATTACATCAAGAAACTATGGTTAACTATTTTATGATAATAACTTCATCCTTCCCTGTGATTGCGAAAGAGGTAGAAATAGTGATGTACTTGCCTAGAGGGCCTCACAGTATAATAGTTCACTTGTATCAGAGAAGATAAGAGAGTGTTGTGCTTATCGGACTACGGGTGATATCATTTAAAAATTATCTGTGACAATGTAAACAAAGAAGATCAATTTAAAATTTTTGATAATATGAGCATGGAGTAATTTTGTTTAATAATGGTTATCTGTTGCTCTCTTAGCATAGCAAATGAAAGCTATTTTTAATTTATACCTGATAAATAAAAGTTTAATAAAACAGAGTTTTAAAATGATTACCAAAATTTTGCCATATTTAAATATGATAACCACAGAATTTCGCTGGAATGTTTAATGTGTTACATAAGGATAGACATGTTAAAATTCATTAATACTCTTACCATTCTTACTATTTTTTATTAATTTTAATTAAATTACGCATTCGTAAGGTAAAATAAGAAATTTCATAATTTATCAACTTTTAAAACTTTAACAAAAAAGACGAAGTTACTCACGTCAGATACGTCAATTTCCTTTACAAAAATTCGATTACTGAAAATACAAAAAAAACTACGGAGCCAGATAATCCATCATTTTATTACATACGTACTGTTTATGCAAAAAGTGAAAAAAAAGTAATGGGACGTCACTAATAATTACGAACTGTATAAGACTTCGGTAATGGAAGAGTTATAAATAAAGTACCGTGTGACAAAGATCTAAGTCTGAACTAATAGCGCATAGCACGCTGCTGCGTATTTTCAGTGCTATACAAGGTAGATATCTGGACTCTGACACTGACGGCTTTCAGTATGTGTGTATACTGTCGTGTTTTAAAAATATTCTAGCATGACCATATAAGAAACGAATACTACGGAAACTTGAAAATGAAACGGAACTTATAAAGAGATTAAACATAAAACGCGAACTTACTTTGAATATGTCATGGAAAACGGGATGTATAAAGTTATACAACTCAACAAGTTTGCAGAAAAAACAAGGAATAGGCTGACAATAGTACTCGTGGTCAATGAACCTGGGTCAATGACGTGGGAGTCGTTTGACAGTAGTACCACTTCGCTCTTTAAATAAGCCGCTTCAAAAATGAGGCTATGATGTTTTACAATTTCCGGTAAAAGCGGAACTCAAAAAAGATTATGCAAGTTATAACCAATTCTTGTCTGTCAAATATATGTATACAATTGTATATTCGTATTTATAGAATACATAATTAAAAAAAGAAGTAGAACTATAACAGAAGAAGATAAAAAAGAAACATAGATTAAAATTAAAAAAAACATGGAACGAATTGTTTATTTCATACAGAAATAACAAGAGAAAAATAAAAAATAAAGGATAAAACACATAAAATAATTTGAGAACACTTTAAAAAAAGAAATTATATATATATATATATATATCCCATCGGTAAAAGTAGAGAAAATAGCCTGCCACGCCATCTCTGCGATCAAGATCAGATTATCGATCACTTTGCAACGTTACCTTGCGCCGAAAGTGCGGACGCTGATCTTATTTCTTTTTATGATACCCATTGTTTAGCTGAGACAAAAATGCGTTTTCAGAAGGTGAGTGAAGATATTGTGGCGAAGATTGTGTATTCTTTAAAGTCCGAAGCTATCGGTGTGGATGGTATCTCTGCACGGATGCTGAAACTAACACTACCGTACACCCTTACCGTGATTACCAAAATTGTGAATCTGTCGCTCACTTCTTCTACCTATCCGGAGATATGGAAAAAAGCTGTTGTTATCCCAATAGGCAAGAAAAGTAGCGTTCAATCATTAAGCGATCTTCGCCCCATAAGTATTCTACCGGCAATGTCTAAAATCATAGAAAAAATTGTCTGCAATCAGCTTAAAAGATTTTTAGAATCCATCAAAGCGCTCCCCCTTACTCAATCAGGTTTCCGTGGTCAACACAGTACATCCACAGCACTTCTATCCATTACTAATGATATCCTACCCTCAGCTGATAAAGGGGAGGCTACTGCTGTCGTTCTTTTGGATTATTCACGTGCTTTTGATTGCCTAAGTTTGCCAATTTTAATGGCTAAATTACAATATTACGGCTTATCGGAATGCGCGTGTGAATGGTTTAAAAACTATTTTAAGCGACGGTGTCAGTATGTCAAAGTATTCGATGGTAGTAAAACTCTTACCTCGAAATTTCATGCCATTTCTAGAGGTGTACCGCAAGGGTCAATCCTAGGGCCGCTACTTTTCACTTTGTACACGTCAGATATTTCGAGCAATTTAAAGCATGTAAAAACTCATTTTTATGCTGATGATACACAGCTGTACAAATCTTTTCGTGTGGGAGATGAAGACAGAGTGTGTGAAAAAGTTAATGGAGATCTTATGAAAATCTGGAATTGGTCGTGTAAACATGCCTTATTGTTAAACCCTTCCAAATCCTGTTTTCTAATTACGGGAAGTAGGGCTCAGGTAGCAAGATCAGGAAGACTGAAGCTAGCCATAAACGGGCAGTATATTCCTATGGTGGAACACGCCAAAAATCTAGACATTATAATGGACTCACAAACTGAGATTTCATGAACACATAACCACAAAAATTAAATGTTGCTTTATGCGTCTCAAAACGCTATACAGATACCGTCCTTATCTCTCTGTTCCCGTTAGGAAAATTCTAGTTGAAAGCCTCATTCTTCCTGTACTCGATTATGGTGATATCGTATACGGCCCGCGTTTACTTTCAAAACCAGCCAAGTCAATCCAAAGAATACAAAATGCATGCGCGCGTTTTTGTTTCGGCATCCCGCGGCGATCCCGTGTATCACCGTATTTAAATGAGCATGGAATGCTCCGAATGCACAATCGTCGCAGTTATCACACTCTTTGTTTTTTGCGTAGACTTTTCACAGCAAAAGAGCCGAAATATCTCTACGACATGTTAAACTGGTCCGGCAGTGCTCATAGCCACGTGACGCGCGCCAGAGACCGACTTCTCTTAGTCCCGGAACATCGCACAACCGGTTATCGGGGTAGTTTCAAATTTGCCGCAACTAAAATTTGGAATGACCTCCCTCCGCCCCTGAAAACTGCTGTATCCATGACTTTTAAAAGGTCAATCCGTAAGTGGCTTTTGACCCAGCAAATGCAAACGGAATAAACGGAAAATATCGGCTTCTATCTTCGAAATCATTTCATCTAAATTATATTTTCTTTGTGCTATATTTTCTCTTTGGGTAATAATGTGTATGTAGTTATATGTCTGTATATAATACCTGTATTAAAAATAATTATTAATAATATTATATATTGTGTATCTGTGCGTGTATGCGTGTAAACTGTATACGTATATGTGTGTATATGTATATATGAGTATTTGTTTGTATATGTATGTATATCAACAGGTGCTAGCTGTAAACCGGCCGTGTCGGTTTTGCTTATAGCATAACTGCACAAGTAACCTTTTTGTGGATAAAATATTGAATAAAATTTAGGTTAAGGCGTGTAACTTAATTTTTAACTCTAATTTTGTCATTAGCCCTAAGAAAATTTCTGTACATGTCTATTACTTTACCTGTTGTATTTTATATCCACAAATAAACTATATTATTATTATTATTATTATATATGTATATATATATATATATATATATATATATATAGATATATATATATATATATATATATATATATATATATAAATATAAATATATATACTTTCAATTAAATTTTCAAGCCAGAGAAAATCGAATCTAAACTTGATACATCGGGTGAGTTCCAACGTTGCGTGCCCGACACCCTGTTAGAGCGATGTAGGTTATCCAAACGATAGCGAACTGCAAAAACATGTGCCCGCTGACACTTGCCTCGCGACGAGTCGTGCCAGTATCATTATGATACCATACATGCATAAAATAATTCTGAGATCTTATGATATGTAAACAAAGACTCGCGCGATCTATATGCATTTATAATAAATATTATATATAACTAAAAAGTACTATCCGCGAATATTCAAAATATTAAAAACTTGTGTTCATTATTTTTTTATTGCAACGTTTTAATTCATCTTATTTAATCACCTTCTAAACTGATTACAATTTAATCAATATCAGTGCTTATTCTATTTCGAACTCTAATAAAAGTACTATCCGCGAATATTCAAATTATTCAATTAAATAATTTAATCCCTTAAGCACAGGCATTCTATTATATCCATTACAGCAATATATTAGGTTACATTTTGATATGTGAACAAGGAACAATTAAGAAAAAATAATTAAATCATATAATGAAAAAAAATTCAAAATGTAACTATTAACGTTTTATTAAAGTGGGAATGTAGGAAAAAGGCATTCCATTATTTCCATTACAGAATATACTAGGTTACATTTTGATGTGTGACCAAATTTCAAGAAACAATTAAGAAAAAATAACTAAATCATATAATGGAAAAAAATTAAAAATGTAATTTATCTTAACTTTTAACGTTTTGTTAGAGCGGGAATGTTAGAAAAAGTTTAAAAAATTACATTTTTAATAAATAATCCCTTAATCACGGGGTATTATATTATTTCCATTACAGAATATACTAGGTTACATTTTGATATGTGACCAAATATCAAGGAACAATTAAGAAAAAATAACTAAATCATATAATGAAAAGAAAATTAAAAATGTAATTTATTTTCACTTTTAACGTTTTATTAAAGCGGGAATGTTAGAAAAAGTTAAAAAAAATTTTTTTATTATATGATTTAGTTACTGTTTCTAAACCGCTCCTTAAAATTTGGTCACATATCAAAATGTAACCGGGTATATCTTAAATGCGCACATGAAAGCTATTTTTAAACATGTGTCTGTACAATTTCAAAGGAATTTCTCATGTTTAATATATCATTGACGTCTAAAAGATTTAGATTAAATAAAATTACCCCATGTAGATATTATTTTTTTCATAGCTGATAGATAATGATTTAAATACAATATTTCTTACATCCCCGCTCTTCTATCGGAATACATTCCTACGATGTTTAATTATATGACATTGTAATTATCATTTTTGCTCTGTTATCAGTCAAAGCGCAGTGTGTATCAAAAGGTAACCACAATACAAATACAGTGAAGCTACATTGTGTCGCTCGTGTACAACATTTTGATATTAAGTAAACTGTCGTCGTTAATGTATTAAGAAAAGATGATATTTTTAGCAAATTAATAATAGTACACACATCCAGCTCTCCTTAAGTACCCATCTTGAGTAATAAGGGATGAGTGATAAAAATGTTAAAAAGTTATTATATTATGTTTAGTTCAATATGATCTCATAGAATATTTTAAAAACAAGTAAGTAAAAAAATATTTCCAAAAAAAAAGTTCGATAATTATATTGATTAATAATCGTTTTTTAAGTTGTCAAAACAAAGGAAAAAATCGGTTCGACTTGTAGAATACCTCATGTCGTCGTCTGTTACAAGCGCTTGCAGAAACCGATTCACAGAAATGGAAATGATACGTGACAGTGAAATTATAGTTTTACTGCGAGTTTTGTGTAGGCAACTTTTTTTATGAAATTAAATAGTATATAACTTTCTTCAATTGGATTTTTACGTAGAATTAATTTTACAAGCGAAAGAAGGCCAACAACTTCAATATAAACATTTAAGATGCTATAACGTCTTTATTTTCAATATTTTTTTTAAAATATATGTGTCCTTTTTATAGTAATAACTGTACAACGTTTCAAAGGCGGAAAAATGAAAAAATAAGTAGTGCAAATTTGTCGTAAAAACGTTCGTAATTGTATTTTCATTAATTTATTATTTTAAGTTAATAACTTAAAGGAGTGTCAAACCGTTTTTTTAGTGTTCTTGGTGGGTACCCAGAACACCAGAGTCAATTATTAAAGTTTTATGAGCTGGAAGAAAAAAACGCATGGAAAAACTTTTATGACGCTGTTACGTCTTTAAATTCAATTTTATATATTTTTGAAACAATAATTTTGAACTACTTATTTTTTTTAAGTTATCTCTACTAAGAGTAAGTGAAGTAAGTGAAATTTAAAAAGGGATAGATTGAAACGAAGTAATGCATATTTGTGATACTTACTATTTTAAATTTCTTTAAATTCATGTTACTATGTAGAAAAAATAAAAGAAAAAGTAAAGAGCACATTTTACATCTAACATGTAATACATGTCTTTAATTTTCCCATTTCGACCCATATTTACCCGTTTAAAAAAAAGCTTTCTCATATTCAAAACATCATGTAAAATGTAATGAATATAGCATACCGAAGGGTGTTTGTGGTATCAACGAGCTCGTGTACCTTCAGTCGGTGATCATTTAATACATCATTGTGGATATTTATCAAAATTTGGGTGAAGATTTTTCGGTGATTCTAGCGTTCATCGTGAGAAATGGATGTTCGACTTAACAGCCCACATTTTACCGTAAACAATAAAGGTAAGAAGTCTTCAAAGTGGAATCCAAGTAGTTTTCGATATATATACCCTTTAAAATAAAGTACTTTAAACTCTAATACTGTTATACAATATCTACTATTTACGAAAAATATGTTTTTTAAATATCAATCTAATATTTAATATGTATAACTTAAAAACATTTTAATATGTATAACTTAAAAATATTTTAATATGTATAACCTTTTATATTTTTTGCCCGGTTGCGCAAAAACAGAATAAAGTCATGTTTTTCGCCTATTTCTGTATATCTAGTGCTCGTTTTATATTGTTAAATTCATTTTAATCTCGGGTTTATTATATTCTATGTATATGTCGTTACAAAAAATTCAATGCAGCTGTCGTTAGCGGCCATTTGATCCCAGATATTTTTATTAATTCAAAATGAAGCGTTATATATTAAATAGAAGGTTTCAGGAACAATTTCAAAGATCGTAGGACAATTACAAAAAACATATACATGTGTATCTTAATATAAATTTATTAAAAAACCCGACGACCGGCACCTATCGAAAAGATGAGTCTTGCTTTGGATGCATTACATTAAGGAAGATTGGTACGAATACGTTAGGAAATTGGTAATGCTTTAAAATTATATTCTTTTTTATTATCTATCACTTATGCGCTATAAAAATGTCTCAAATTTTAAAATTAATTTTAGCCCATTCACCATTTTAAGCTAGATTCAAATCTAAACTATTTTGTATCAATTTTCAGATCGATCAGTCAAGAAGTATAAATTCCTCTCCACAAAATTTTGTTACTAATATTTATGTGTGTATATATATATATATATATATATATATATATATACATTGTATATACCAAAACCTTACTATTTAAAAGTCAAAGTTCATACATTGGGTAAATTTTCGCAAAATTCGCCCAACAAAATTGTTATGCGTAATTAGTATATACGCGGCGATTCTTTTTTTAGTATAGATAAATAACTGAATAATAAAAAGTTAGAGATACATAAGAATATCCAAAAATGTCTAAAAAACAAATACAAATAATAGAATTTAAAGGAAGCCAGAAAAAAATTAACCCAACCATAGAGTTTAACTTAATTCCATTCTTTCGGTTCACGTAATAAAAAGGCAATCTTTTTCTTAATTTTTTTAATGTAATTTTTATAACATTATTATTAGTGCACCTTATTAAACTACACATACTGGTTTCAGTGCCATTCCTTTCAATGTTCAAAATACTTTTGCCTAACTTTCATACTATATGACAGTTACATAAATTTTAGAAAATCGAGCATGAAAATGAAAAATAAACGATACGGTCGCTAATAAAAGTTATAGGCTTATTTACAAAATTAAAATAATCCAATTCAATGATGACTCACCTCCGTGTATGTGTTTCCTTGACATATATAATGGCACGCTTTACAGCTGCCGCGCGTCATTCGCCGATGGTTCATTACTAATAGAGTATACGATCGTAAAATCATGTCGATCCACATCACCGATCCAATAATATATGCTATACAGTTCTATTATAATGAATTTATGTTAATAATCGCACAATCTTATTGGGCTATATAGCTGTAGTCTAGTTATGATATATATAGTCTAGTTTATGAAGCACTCTTCATAGAAATAAATGGAAAATAGCGGAGACTATATTATTTACTAACATCTTAAGAATTTGCCCATATAGATATTAATAAGTAAGGATACATGTTAAGTACTAGCAAAACACGCACTACAAGTGTTTCGTACACATTTAGACAAATTATAAACTTTAAGTCTAGATAATATTTCTATTAAACTATTTACAAAAATATTAATTATTCACAACGTGATTATATTGCCTATTATATCATTCACAGGCGTAAATCGTGCTACATATTAAAAAAAATTAAGATCTAGGATAATTGCTAAGTTTCCTGTACTCATCAGACTGGTCAGATTTTACCAACCCTATTTTTTCTGATTTTTAGTTCAGTAGTTTCGGAAATAATAAGAGTGGGAATGCTCTCTACTTTCCCATATTTTTAAGAATATCTTTTTATATACACTATTTAAAATTGTGAAAAAATACTATTTTATTCTTCATAGCAAACTCTTTAAAATTAAATAAATTATTTTTAATCTTTTATTTATCCCATCTTTATTTCTTACACGAATATTTTTTTAAAAATTAGCTGTCAAAATATTTGAGTATTTGAATACTTATGCCAAATTTCAAGTTTCGACGTCACTTAGTTTTTGAAAAAATCACTTGTCGGACACAGTTAGTCAGACAGACAGGCAAATGAATGATCTTATGAAGGTTCCGTTTTTCCGTTAAAATCAAATTTTTAAAGAACATTTCCGTAAATTAGGTATCGTATGTTATGTAGGTATTGTACGTATCGGGATATGTGGATATTTAATATATTTGACTATAAATTTATTTAAATTCTAATAAATATATTCTATCAAGATCTAATAGAATATATAACAATAAATGATTAATAGGATTACTTTATATTCCTTATTATCTAAAATCGAGTATTATGAAAGAGAAATAATGTTGCGTCCACTTTGTTTACTCAGGTCGAGCTATTTTATTAAATTCCGATGCATTGATAAAAGAAAAGACAAATTATTTGGATGGGAAGTGCATTGCTGGTAATTGCTCATGGAAATAAATCCTCACGTCGAACGCAGTAATAATTGTAATTAAATATGATGCTTTCAAATTTCAGCTTTAAATGAAAGTGATAAGATTCCTTTATTAGTATTTGAAATAAAAAAGAAATTTAATCGAACATTATATTGTTGAGCTAATACAGAATCAAAAAAACAACAATATGTGGACTTTAATTAAGAACGAGGGAATACTGTGAAAGATTACTATTAATAAAGAAACATATTTTATAATGGAATATTAAGATAACATTTGCACAAGTATTAAAGTATACGATAAATATGCAAATTGGGCAATTTGCATTTTTGTATAAAGGTATATCCAAGTAAAAAAAATAAAAAAACGAAATTCAGAAATATGTTGATTTAAATTTAAAAAAAGAATTTCCGAAAACCCCCGAAAATATTTCACCTTTGTTCTAAAGGGCGCATATTGTTAAAAAAAAATATCTACTCCCAGTTTGTTTATTTACCGTTAACATTTCTCTACCAACACAAATAATCGAGAAGAGTATCTCGCCTGAAATTAAAGTGCAAATACAACAAAACATTTCGCTGCAACTAAATCTAGATTTCTAATTATACAGCAAGGGATAAAACTGTAGAGACAGACGGGGAAATAAAAATTAGCTATGAACATTACTAACTATTGAAATACATAGAACACATGTGCATGCGTAAACTTCAAAGTTGCAAACGTGCTTAAGGGCAAAAAATACTTAGTGTAAGATTATAGATTGTACTAAATTCATGTAAGAACATTTTAACACTGTACACTCAGGAAAATTAATAAAATGGCATTACAAATCGACGTAAACATCTAATATACTCGTAAATTTACATAGACAATTGTCAATAAAAAAACAGCTGCGATGTAAGTACCAGAACTCGCCTAAATGCAGCTGAGGGAAGTTGGAATGCATTGCTCCTTTTAAAAATTATATTTATGACAACTATATGGGTGAGTTAATTGTAGATTTATAAATAAATTAAGTACATATGTTGTGAAGTATAGGTAAAATTAGTAATAAATCAATCACAAATAGGTAAATAAATCGACAAAATTTTGACAGTTTACTTTTGACACACATAACATACAAAACAGCTGATAGCTAGTAATGAGCACCACTTATATTTGTTTAAGCGCACACATACACTTTTTGTCATATTATTTCGTGCTCGTCTGTCTCCCTCAGTTGCTAGCCTATTTTTCATCCTTCTTGCGATCAATTCGTTACATTCTGACGTCAAAAAAACGTTACATTAAAAGTGTTGCGACCTTGATAATTTTACAAACAAGTTTCACTTCAATATTTAATTCAATAAAAAAAGAAGAAAGTGTTGCTCACATATTCAATCCAAAAAAGACCACAACTAGCCGACTATATTGATAAGAATGGATTATGACAGCAGCATGGATTGAAAGAGCTTCAGGATTAGGGAAACTTTGTAAGAAAAATTACATCATGAAATGTCGTCTAAATTTCACACAGGACCAACGACGACTTAGAATGTTAGAGGATTACTGGAATTTAGGAATGATCAAAAGGCAATAAGCTTTATTGCTAATACTGTTGAAGAAGTTGCGCCTAAATTTAGCCGTCAAAATCGACCCTAAAGGGAATTGCTAAGGACTATTGTTCTGAAGAAAATAGAGGAAACCAAGATTGAAGAAAACATCTTACGAAATATAATCTGAATTGTCTAAGAAAAAAAATCAGATAGCCTGAAGGTTGTTAATTAAAAATTAATTCCGAGATATTATAGGTCATTTTATGATTCTCTCTAATCGTTTTCGATTGTAGGCATATTTTTATTTAAATAATTATCTTTGTTTACTCAGAAATGATGTCATCCCGGACACCTGATCATTACTAAATGTTTTTGCGAGAGATTTAAATCAGAGATGTTGTTATATTAGTAAACTATATTATTTATAAGTAATAATATTTTTAGGTAAATATTTACCTCAAATATATAATTTAAAACACTTGCCAATAAATTGTCAAATACCCTATTGTAGAAGTACTGGCCCACTCATGAATTGTGCCATAGTGATGAGTAAGAGTTAAAAATGAATCATTCTATTAGCTGACCAGCTATTTAACGTGATTCATATAGTAGCTAATGTTTTATTAAATCTTAATATTCAATAAATATATAATTAAGCTTTTGCTGGTGTCACTAAAGTATTATAAAAAATTGGAAAAGGAAAGTAGTGATTAATAAATTTGTTATAGAATACATGAAACATAAATGGATATATGCGTAACTTGCATTCATATACTCTTTCACTTCGCGAAAATAATGAGATCATTGCTACTTTATTTGCCATAGCTTGAATTTAATGTTGAAATCAATTAAACATTATTTTTCACTTTCAAGGGACAAAGTTGTGAAGAAAATTTTGTAACCATTAAGAAAATTGCAGCCGAAACTTTAATATAATTTTTTTCTAAAGCTTTTATACATAAACCTGTTAGGTACGACTAGAACTCACAATATAGGGTTCGATAGCCACTTAAGCTTATATAAAAGTATAAACATTTAAGGATATATGATATATCCATTAAAGTATTTAAAAGTAGTGATATTGGTTTTCTCTATGTAAAGTGTTGCCTAGTACATCATTCACAGGCGTAAAACGAATAATTGAGTTGTTTTTTTTTATTTATTAGCGTAAGTTGACTGAAAAAAATTTCATTAAAATATTTACTAAGTGCTGCTAACCAGTTTGTAGACATACGTAGTGGAAAAGTTATGGAGAGGAGAGCACACTACGTAACACTTCGGAGACTTGTATGTTACGTCATATAAGAGATATTGCCCGTCATTCTAGATTTAATTTTAGAATCCTATTTAACGATATCCCACTCAATTAGGACACTTCAGAAGAAACACTTCAAAAAAAATTTAAAAAATGTATTTCTATTTATTTATTGACTTATTCAACCTTATCTTCACGTAACATTTCATTACGATCGGTCCTAAATTAAAATAATTATAATGCATACGGCTCGGCAGACGGACTAATTAACATGGTAAAATTATGTAAGTTCCGCATGTCTATTCAGGTATGGAACCTAAAAGCACCAATATAATTTCTTAACGTGTCCAAAAACTACATCTACCGAAAGTATTTGCAGTGGAACCTTACCATTGATTTCCGCTTAGTATAAAGTCCAAATATTCCTTTTATTAAACATCTTTTTTCAAGAAACGGTCTTGTCTCACTAAACCTCGATCTTTAAATTGATTCCCTTTTAAAAAAATTGGAAAAATCCAAAAATGTATGTACTCTATTTGTGTATATTTTTAAGACCTAAACCTTTTAACCTGTTAATTTCTCAACGTTACGTACACTGGTGAACAAAATATAGGTCGCATCTCTTTCTGTATTACTTTAACAAGGAGAGTGTTTTTATTTGTAGCGCATGCCAATTTATATTAATATTACAGAAAGAGAGTCTGAGTTTGTTTATTATTTATTCATTTGTAAGAAAAGTAAACTGGGAAACTACTAGATCGATTCCAAATATCCTTTCACGGTTAGAAAGCTACATTGGACATAGACATTTAAAATAAATACAAGTTATGTTTTATTCTAAAAAGTTTATGATTCCTTAAGATATATTAAATATTTGTAACTCAACCCGAAGAAAAATGAATAAGTTGATTATTTACTTGATTTACGCTGAGTAAACCGTTACAGATATAAAATAATGTAAGAATGAATTGTCTGTCTCAACGAGCTCTACAAAAAAAAGTTACGGATATCATATGTCAATCTTTTACGAAAAGCCCATAATATTTATATTTATGATTAAAAAAATATAATAACATTCGCTCGGAATTTTAAGTATGTGTTACGTCATTAAAAAATTTGTCCAAAGGACAATAAATTAAATATACTGGATCACTATTTTGTGTATGTAAAGAATTATCTTAACTGTTAAAAAATTAATTTAAAAGGTATAAAAATGTTTTTGAATACACAAATACAGATGGCCCATTTACAGTAGTCCAATATTATATACAATAGTCCAATATTATATACAATTTATTTTTTAGGTAGAAACATCGTTTTAAGTTATTTAAAAAAAATTAGCTCCAAAAAAATCAATAGTTTAGAACTTATTATCTTTTTTGGTACTACTTAAAACATTTTTATTCCAGTCACACAAACCACTTTGGGTCGAAAGCAATCCCACTAAACACATGAAATTTGGATTGAAGGTAGATTAGTTATATAGCAAGTGTACAATGAAGTGTATGTTAAGGTTAACAAACATTAAATTGCGATAAAATTTAGACAAATATGAGATTAATTAATGTATTTTTAAAAGAAACACACTTAGGTGCCCTAACACCCCTGTAAATGGGTCACCTATATAAATTGCTACGTGGCCAGCAAGAAGCTAACATTGTAACGGAACGGTGCGGTGAGTTCTTAATAATATTGAGAATGTTTTTATTACTTTGTAAACTTATTTAAAATTACAGTTTATAGTGTGTTTCAAGATTTTATTATTCTCTTTAATTTTAGTAGGAATTGGCAATTTGATTTGTCTTGACCAATCGAGGTTTCGATTCCTCCTTTCGTCCGACTTATAAATTTTGAAATGAAAACTTTTGAATGAGTTTTGTAGTATAATAACCATTTAATTTTATTTATATTGATGATTTTTGTATATCGTTTTACAAAGAGCTACTGTGAGATAGATTAAAATATGAAAAAAATTATATTTTCCACCAAAATGTATTAGAAGTCAATACAAAAATAGATGTGTTTAATAGAATGTAGAAGTTTTATCGAAGGTAATAAAATAATGAATGTAGTTTTAAAATAGTAAAATAGTAATGTAATAGTAATGCATATAATTTCTCGGAATATTTTTCCTATATACCTACCTGAGAAAAGAATTATTTTCTCAAGGGCAACTGTATGCTGGTCTATCAAGATCAGGGAATCGGGGAATTTGGAGTCTCAATATATTTTAAATCCTTTAAGAAAGAATATAAAAATATGCTGTATTTAGAAATATTATAGTAAATTAATCTCTGTAAAACTAAATTAAGTAAAATTTTCTTATACATTTTTAAACTAATTACATTTACATATTTAATCTAAATTAGATTTAGAGTAAAAAGCTAGGACAATAAAACTAACTGCAAACAATTCTGCACGAACGAAATCGCGAAGGTGTGCTAGCAATTGATAATAGGGGCAAGCAAACATTTTACAAATGAGTCCTCTGTAAATTCCAAGAAACTTTTTGACTTATAATTTATTGGCACAAAACAATTTAAATTATTATTTATTTATGTCATTTTATATGATTTCCAGTATAAAATAACACAAATAACAAAATCATCTGGCATACCAAAAAGAATGAGTCCTTGTACTTTCTTAAAAAGTTACAAATTACATGTTTTAAGGCTATTAACTATTTTTCTCTAAACCATTTTTTAGGTATGAAGTGTAAAAAACTGTTAATGTTGATTAATGGAAATACAAATTTAAGATAATCTTAAACATTATTAAAATTATACATGTACAACTAAATGTTTATTCAAAAATGTACAAAAATAACAATTAAATGACGCAAGATTTAATAGTGATAGACTATAAATACATCTAAGTAGATTTTGTAAATTTTGACAAATTATACAAAATAAATGGCCAAAAACGAATACAAAACATAATGAGAAACTACTAGTGGGCCGAGAATCATAATCCGCGACCTTGATTCTAAAGTAATCGAACAACGGAATAAGTCGTCGTACGTCGACCTTTTCAATATTAAGCTAAATATATTTCCAATCCTTCATATTCCCCTTGAAGGAAGGAATATAGATGATTAGCGAAATGTATTGGCCAAATCTTTGTATTCATTTAAAGGTTAAATTTGTTGTTTGGTACGTTTATATCTACTTGTACTTGTTTATTCTTTGTTGTAAATACAATATAGAAGCAGAAAATGTTAATTACATTTATGGTTATTCTAGATATTGAACCTTTTTTTCTAATTTTCTTTCGTATTCAGTTTTTACCGGCACATAGCCCATAGAAATATTTTAATTACAATTGAAATTTAGTTAATACCCACAAGATAGCGACAGAAATATTTCTTCATTCTTTCTATTATGCGGGGAGAGTGCCTTTTATCCAAATTTTGACAGGATTATTTCGATGTCCAACATTGCAGTAATATTCTATCGCATATCTTCGTTCAGTGTTCTTTCGTCTAATACTGTGGCAATATGCTATCACATACATTTACTCTTCGCTTGCTTTCTAAATGCTTTCACTCACAAGCAACAAATCTATCTTCTCAGCGATAATAACATGATTTAACTTTTTTATTTATTATTCCCTTTAAACTACTTTTTACTCTTCTTTTGTCTTTACTGTACACTTTTTTATTTGTTTCAATTCAACATCAATTCTCGTCAGGTGTAAGTTAATTTTTAAATTATAAAAATTAAAGGGGTAGACGTGCATCCATACTACTAATTTTTACAGAAATACTAGCGAACAGAAGTCTGATCATTACATACTTAACTACGTATTAATGAAATAAATAAGGATCCCTCCTTAATTTTGATTGGGCTTCTGTTCAATTATTGTAAATAAAAGTAGATTTGGATTAAAGGAAATTAAGAAATAGCGCGTTGTAGTTAGTAGCGCGTTGTAGTTGTAAAAGCGACATTATATTTACTACTAGTTTGGATAAAATATATTTAATGATTTTCCTTGAGTTTATATTAAAAACGTCAATAATTTTCCAATTCGCTTCGGAAGGAAAGTTACCAGTTTCGTCTTTAGAGTATCGATTTCATTATTTATATAATTAAATTTCATGTTTTATTAAATTTTCGCTTCTCACTACGATGTCATCCTTACCTTTCGAATTTTAATTAGACTCCATAATACATACAGAAGATGCAATTTCCTATTCGATGGTGTTTCTGTTTCACTCAAACTTGTTTATTTCGTGTTTTGTTCAAACTCATTGGGGTTTTTGTTGAAACTAGCGGAAATTGTCACTAAGTTTACTTAACTTGCTTAATTTTACTTGGCCTGTTCCAAATCCACCCAATAGCGTGGTGACCTTATCTCAGAGATAATTACCAAAATGGCCTCTAAAGTAGTCTTGTACTCCAAGCATAATCTTTTGAAGGTGATTTCTTTGATGAATTTGCAGTCAAACCATCAATCACGTATTTCATTACCGCCATTAATAGATTCCGCTTTAATATCCTTTTTAAATCCAAACTTGATACAAAAAAATGTATTTTGTTTTTACTTTGAAAAATAAATATTTTTTTTAATTAAAAGAAAATCTTAAATCAATATTTTAATATCAAATGACATATCTCTTCATTTCAAATTACTTGTATACTCAGACTGGAGAAAATATTTTAAAATGTAATTTACTAGTCTCATCAGTTCCCTTTAACTTAAACAGAAATTGCTTTTGATCATATATATTTATAAAGTATTATATGAATACGCAGATATCTGCTTATTTTTCCATTTTTATTACGTTTTATTCTTCTACGAGGACGAAGCCATTTTATTTCACCTGCTTATGATACACACGAACATCTTGCAGCGTTAACCTGTATATCATGCGTTCACTTTAATAGATGCAATACAGCGAGACGCGCCTACTTTGAATTTTTTACTATTTCCTTGATCCCTTTATAATCACAATTACGGAATCAGTTCATAGTTCACTCTTGATCATTAGTTAGAGTACCTATTTGTTATATTACTACTGACTTATACCACACTTTAAAATCGTTTGTCTTTATGGTACTAGCGCATGTTCAATACTTCGGCTTCGTCTGTAAATAGGATAAGGGCAAATATATATTTGCCCTTGCAATTGAAACAATATCACTAATATATATACTTTAGCGTACATCAAATAATATTATATATATATATATATATATATATATATATATATATATATATATAAATAAAATATATATAAAATTTTGTTAGGCGCAACATAGGTGGAGGTTTCTTGTTTCTTTTTATAATTAAGAGTTTAAAATTAATATGTAAGAGAAAATAGTTATTTCATTATGTTTAATAGTAAGGTTGTATAATAATGTCTTCAATAACGATTAATAAAATATATGTCCTCAGTAACTACTCCAAAGCATATACTTGATTCAAACGACACTCCGATACAAAATCAGTCTCATGTAAAAATTATTTCAATATTTTATTTTGGTAGAGTTTTTTAATTCCCTTGAAATTGCAAAATTTTATTGAATTATATATAAAATAAAATTTTATTGAATTATGTACAAAAATATATAAAATACATTTTGTTTAACTTCTTCTTTCAGAAGACAAATAAAATGACTTTGTAAATCCTGTGAGTAAAAGTTACGGTATTTTACGATTTCGATACGATATTACTATATCGAGCGATCGTAACTTCACATATCAGTAATTAAAAATTCACAACGGTATTGATTGCGATAGACCGTTGTACGAAGTAACAAACTAAAAACAGTGGGGTTCAGAGAGTCAACAATAGTATTATATATGAGCCCTTGTATTTACTATGTCATAATATAATATAATAAAATAATTGTATTACAGCACGAGTGGCTGTCACCTATTGGCTCCTAATTTTCGCTTGCGGTCGAACAACAAGTAATTATTAGAAAAGGCTCTTCTCTACTCATTCGAACGTACAATAGTGTTTGGGAGAAACGAAAATAATTTGGCCCTTCTTCGACATTCAAGTGAAATAATGAAGCATATACTAGAATTGTTGATGAGCGTAGCAATGGTAAGTTAAATAAAAAACGATACTTAATCTGCATGTTTATATATAGTTATCAGTTCCATAATTTGTTTACCTAATATTTACATATCAAGTTAAACGTAGTCTTAGAAATTAGCAAGTTAAACGAACTCTTACAATATTTATACATATATATTTTATTTTCCATAATAATTGTATAAAAATCATGATTTATCTTTATTTTTTCTAAATATTGAGTAATTTTCATTTTAATGCAAGAAATTATTTTTGACCTTAACAGGTATGTAATGAATGTCGTTTAGAGTATGAAAAATATAAAATCTGTGGTTCTGTAAGCTTAAGGACGCGGATAAGAATAAGGATAGGGACGAGAATGAGAATGTACCAATCTGCTTGCATGATTGTTCCTTATTTTTGTGTCAAAAATAATTATTGCAATATAACAAAACGTACTGTGTACTGACGGGAAAATGTCATAAATTTCTTAAAAATATTAAGTTTAGAATCATTATTCCAGTGTTCCATAAACTTTAGGTAAATTTTACGCTGTTTTTTTTATTTTTTTTTACTTTAGCATTTTCGTAGTTGGGGAGATACATATTGTTTGGATACTTTTAACAATATCTTAATAATAAGGTATTTAAAAAAGTTTTGAAATCCTTATGACTTGTTCTTTCAACTAAAATTTCTACTTTAAACGGTTTCAGAGAAAACGAAAAGACGGATGGATAGACAGAGATAACTCTTGACCTTGTAAGAGTTTCATTTTATGCGTTTTGTAAATACATTCTTTAATTCCTAAATTTTAGTAATTTTTTAAACTTGAAGTAAATTTAAATGAGTAGCTAAATAGAATATCTTTAGAATGTTCTACACAAAATAATTTAATGTGCAATAATTAAAACTATATTATTGAAAAATTAAACTTTTTATGGCTTTGAAATAATAATGATAATTAAATTTCTTGCATCGAAATAGTAATATTTGTTTATTATTAAACGGGCAGTTTTAGTTTTACCCACGTCAACAGGAATTTTAAATTTATTTTAATACAAGTTAAATAGAACTAGAAACTCTCCAGAAGAATTTGTTTGTTTTACATATCCAAATCGACTTGGGCTTATGTAGAACTTGTAATAAATATCAATTGTACGTACAATTGTACCATGTAAAATTGTTCATGATTAATAAAATTGGTTCGCAGTTTTGAGTTAAAACGTTAATTTTGAAAAAATACAAATTTAAAGTTAACGATAGTTGCAAAGGGTTAGAGAACACATAAATGTGGAATGCATATATATATATATATATATATATATATATATATATATAAGACAAAAAGAAAAAGATGGACGCATACCCTTTAACCTAGTTATCAGAGAAAACAAACGTTAGGTACCAATCTAACAATTATTAGTACAAAATATATATACTGACGTCATATACTGCAATGACATAAAGCAAAGTAAAACTTAGTGTTCTTAGGACATTAGAAAGAGTTCTTAATACAAAGTTGGTTTATCCGACTTTGGATAATCGAAGGCTGCCTAATACGAGTAGATATTATATTTATATAATTTGAAACCAAAATTCACATGTTTCATATATGATGATCTTCCAATGACAAATCCAGGTTCGTGTCGAACCAAACTAAGTCGTAATATAGTCAATATCACGGAAATCTCAACTTCATACTTTGCCTGCTTAATACAGAAATTCTAAAGGCATCTTACAGGTGTTATGGAGAACAAGAGAAATAATTTAAAAGAGCAAGTCCTTCACACTTACCGACGTTAAATTTAACACATTACTCTTTACGGGAACTACATCCGTTTACTCCGGTACATGCAATCAAAACGGAAATGGATATTAAAATAATGTGTGTAGATATAAATTATGGTTGCACCCACTCTTTTCAAAAAAGCAAAACTAATTAACACTGGATTAATAACTGCTTTATGTAAAATATTCGATGAATTCTTAACTAAGAAAAGCACTTAGAAAATGTTATACATATTATTATTTTGGTATTCCGAATGTAAGTTTTACCAAAATTCTTTCACATAAAGTACACTACGTTATTAATTTTATTTTTTTAATTTTATATCATGTAATAAAAAAACCTATCAAGTACGAGTAGAACTCGCGATACGGGGCTTCCCCACATATTTAGGAAGTCATAAATATTTATGGCTGTCCAAATGTGTGCGGTAGGTATCCTCCGTAATATTTCTATAAACTATTTACAAATATTAATTTTTCACAACGCAAATATACTTTCTACTATAATTTTCAATGGCGTAAAAACATATATAATAATAATATTTAATAACTATGCGATTTGAAATAAGTGTTAAAATTTTCATATAATCTACTGATATTTAACCAACCCTGTCTTTTTAAGATTCTTAAGGAAACAAGTAGGTAACAAGAAATTAAAATAAAGATCTCAAGCGGATTTTACGAGGTCGAAGTTAATTAAAAAATTTTAAACAAACTATTGTGAAAGGACATGCCTGTCTGTGTTATGAAATTGTGCACGTGTAATAATAGTAATACAACAATTTTAATTATAAAATTTTACTTTTTTTCTGGTGCTAAAAAGTCATGAGACAGTTCTCTTCATAGCCAAAAGTAATCAATCGAAATAACACCAAAATATGTAAAAGAATAAAAGGCATAGCAGAGCACCATGATAAGTTCCAAAAAATAATCCACATTCCACATTCAAAATAGCCAGATACGCTCGACAAAGTTCTTCATCAATAAATGGCGGCTTTAAAAATAAATCTGACCGCAGCATAACATCAAGTCAAAGTGGCCTTCTACAAAAGTGGGTTTGATATTTTGATCAAACCATATGCCCGTGACGCGTGGGATGCGAATTTATGTCGAATACCGACGTACAATGGGTTATAATCAGAGGTAATTCATAATAAAACCATAGTCTATCACGGCGATCCAAATATTAATGCTAAGTAAATATATTGGAATTTAGAATTTTATGCAGCTCTACTTTAAATTGACATATCGAATTAATAAAAAATACGAACATAAGTATATAAACTTTTATATTTGATATTATTGAGTGAAGAACAAGTTTAAATTGAATTACAAACTTATTAGTTGAAATTGATGAATAATCTTACAATATAAATCGAATAGCGAATATTACATCATATATAAAATAAATCATATCATCTATAAAATATATATATTTATTAAAATTAATGCTAGTTTTATCAGAAATCCGATAAATTAAAAGGCATATATTTGAATATTTTGTATCACTTCTTTTCGCAAAAAAGACCTTAAACAAACAGTTTTTACTCTAACATTTCAATTATTTCTAAGTTATGAAAAAAAATATTTTTAGAAACCTTTAACTTAAACGTATCGATAATTTTGCATTTCTAATGTCTTCATTTGATATTTTAGAAATCAAAAGTAGGTAGTGAGATAAGTGGTTAACTTACAATCCTCTCGAACACAAAGAAACTAATAAAATTGAATTTTCTTTTAAAGTATATACGAAGTATGTTAATTACAAATTTAATGAGTAATTAAAAGTATACAAAGTCTACATGGGCAATGACGGTACGAATAAAGCAAATTTTAATAGTGCGTTAGTTTATAATAAAATTTATCAATAATCTGTCGTAGATCTCGCTAATTATTGAGAAATTTAATTGAAAGGTTAAATGTTTTCCTAGGTTTCTTGGAATTGCACGTTATAAAAGAATTTTTACGCACAAATGTTTCATTTCCGTTAGACTAGACTATTATTTTAACATTTCAGTTCTTACTTACAAAAAAGTAATTTCATATACTTTAAATCGGTGCAGTGGGATAAAAAGTTCAGAGAGAATTTTAGCGACCTTCATATATGCACTCAACATCACAAGTAATGACTAGTTTAGTGCGAAAAACTAAGTTAAAATAACTTAATAGTTTTTCCTTTAGATAGGAAAAGGTACACATCTATATTAAGTTGAAATAAGGGTAAATAATGTTAATATATCCTTTTTTAACTATCAGGAGCCGTTTCATAACGATTTGAAATAACCCAATAATATTCACGATATTTTGTAATGTCAAACATTAATCGACTTCCCACTAATTCCAACAGGATTTTATTTTACTATTATAATATAATACCTTTTCCTCCAATAATTAGATATTTATCCAGCCCACACATCGATACCACTATCCAGGAATCTTATTTCAAAACCTTCTAAAAGACAATTACACAGTTTATTTAAAGAAACAGTAAATTAATTGTCCTTTACTTACGAGCAATGGGCACCTGAATGTCAAAAGTCTCATTTCTTACCCAAAACCCACAACATTCTGTTAGTTTTTATGTTCACTCGGTTAAATTTTATGTATTTAGTTACTATACTCAATAAGCTAATAGATCTCGTACAGCTCATATAACAGTCCTTTAGGTACCTTTTTTCACAGTCACCAACCTTGTGATGGAGTAGTGCACTGAATTGCTCTGCGATATTTAAGTAGCTCACCAATTAAACCATCTACCCTGGTAACCTTGTCATTCCTAGGCCCTTTATTACTCCGTTATTCTGGCTTTTATTAATCTGGTTTTTATTGTCATTGTTTTTCGCCAAATTCTTTGTTTATATCGAAGAGCAACACTTACTCTTGTATGGTAGTGTTCGTTCAGCTTCCACAGCTTACTTTAACTTTCATTGCTCACTTTCAATCGCGATCACTTAAGGAATGATTACTAAAATGATTTCTTCTAAACTAAATTCTTCACATTGGTAAGGATGCAAAAACTAAACCATATCTTAATATATTTCCAGGCACGTCTAAAAGATACGTGCATACTATGCGATATTTCAAAGCTTTCATTCTTTTTTACCCTTTTCTCTTAACCACCTCTCATCTACTGATCCAGGGCTCGAAATAATGATTATCACCGATAATTATCTGATAATAATCCAGATAAATAAAAGTTGATTAAAGATGCGGTGGAGCGGCTTGGAACTTAATAAACATATTCAAAATATTTAACTTACCACTCTTCAATTGTTTATTAATAGTTAGAAATATCACGCGCCCCACTTAATATGTCATTTTATGTTGGGTTTTTTCCCGTATCGTGTTCGTATATATCAAATTATCAGCCAATGTTTGAATCTTAAATCAGATTTAAGTTTTATTTTGGATGTGGAATCTGCAGATTCAGACAATAGTCAAAAAGTTTATGCTGTTGGGGAGGATGAGAATGGTATTCCATTATTTAATTTTAGTAATTACATACAATAATAGTAATTACAATTAAATGAAACTACGTGATGTAGTATTATTTCTACTTTCTTTAATTTCTTAACCACGACCTAGGTTTCGTTGTATTACAACATCTTCAGGTGGGATATTAGCAAAGAATGACTCTTAGGAATATCCAACAGCATTTATATGTTTCAAACACAATAGCGGAAGCCGGGTCTGTGTGGGTTTCCCACTGCTTGTGGGGAAACCCACACAGACCCGGCTTGCTAATATCCCACCTGAAGATGTTGTAATACAGCGAAGTCTAGGTCGTGGTAAAGAAATTAAAGAAAGTAGAAATAATACTACATCACGTAGTTTCATTTAATTGTGAATAATGAATTTCTACAAAATTAACGCCAAATATATTTAATAATTAATATGTAGTTTTATTTTTGCCTCTTTTTGTATGAAAGTCTTGTTTTATACATTTTTAATTGCGAAATCATGGCCAAAAGATTACCTTGGTTATTAAATGTGTAAAACTTAACTAAACTACTTCCGGCTAACATAACATTTGATAGATAAAAGCAGTTAAATAAGGGTCGATTGATACATATGTGTTTGATAATTACCACGAGGCATATTTATCTTGATAATTTCGAACCCCCACCCTAATTATATTCTTTGTCGTAACTCCACCAATACAAAAAAATATTATGGAACGAAAATAATTATCATTGCTTTAAATGGCATTGAAAGGCTATATTGCTACAAGGATTTAAATTGTAGTAAGTGATAATCACTTACTACAATTTTAATCCTGCTCTTCACTATTTTAGCTGCAAAATTATACATTGAATATTTTACATCTGATTTAACTTACAAGTTTTAATAACCAGTTCTTACACGTTTGAATGAAACGCGTAAAGTTTTGTATCACGCTAAATTAACAACCACTGCTTGAAACTATATTCTAACTTTACGTAAGTCTAAAACATGAAAAGAGCTTATATCAACGTTATATTCGAATTCCTTGCTTACCATTTTCAGTACAATAATAACATATTGAAAATAATTTAAATTATGACTCCATCATTTTTCGAATGATTTATTTTACATTTATCAAATCCGGATGCATGATAGTGCGGCTCGGCATGGCGTGTGTTGCCACGTTCCAAGCCGCTCCACCGCATCCTGCAACCTTTACATGAAACGCTTCGCAGTTAAATTGACACCTCCATAACTCCGCTCAAGCTAATGTTGAAAGTAATGCATTCCTATCCCGATATGTCCGATAAATTTAGTACATCTCGATATGCTAATTTTTAATATATCAAGTGAGGAAATTTACTTCTAAAGTAGTTTGGGAGATATTTGTCATAAGAATTCATCAATATCCTAGCACAATTATCCACACGTGGGTGTAGTCCCAAAACCACTTGTAGAAGAACTAGAAAATTTAAATTTAGCACGTACGTTGTATTTAGAATATCAAAATAGAAATATTCAGAAATCTAGAAATTATCGACTAGAAATAAAAATAAAGTTTATGTAAATGTACTTATCAAGTTACATATATACCTTGTAGGCGTTTACGGGTCTGTATATGTATTGTAACAACATTTGTAATTCTATAAAATATAAAAGTAAACTGCACAATACAGGTTCAGGATGATAGATTAATTTAGTAATTATATGGTTACATAAATACACTACTTTTGTTATATAAGAAAATCGATTTTCTTTTATTTACAACGTTTTAAGACTACGATAAAGGTTTGATTTTAAAAACTAACATTTTGGCTTTGGAAAACGGTTTTCGTTGTGCAAGTAACTTGAAAATTAATATTATATTATTTAATAATGTTCAAATTAATTTCAAATGTTCAAATACGTCTTTGGTGCAATTGAACAGAATATTTTCTTTAAGAAGTCAATTAGTTTATTGTTTATACTGTAAAAACATATAATAAAAAATAAAAATAAAAGAATTTGATTTTCTATGAGAAACAGTGTATTAGTGACAATTACATTGCATTTAATTTATCCAAAAATCCACTTGTGGAAAATTGGCACTTTGATATGTACGACTTTAAAAAATACAAAAATGTTTTTACGCTGTAATGATAATTATTTGTGATAAAGTAGATATGATTTCCGTGAATACCGATAACCTCCTTAATTTTATTTCAATTTATGGTGACTTCAGAAAAGTCGTGTAAAAAGTAATATTTTTATAATAATGTGTTATACTCGAATATTCCAGAATATCTGGTTACGAACATTATAAAAACTTCTCGACACAAAACTTCTATCATATTCACACTATTATTTAACAGAATTAAATTCTGACTCTAATTTCCGCCAAAGAAAACTAAAGTTTTTGAAATGTTCAGTGAGTGCGTGATTTTGGACGTTCTACGTAACACATAACATTGATTAAATTTTATTTTTCTACGTAACATTGATTGAATTGTATTTTACTTCAGTTATCTTCATTTGTTTTACCTTTATCTATTTTTATATATAAAAAAATTCGGAGCGGCCTTCGTAAGTGGACATCTGTCACACGAAAGAAACTCATTTTGTTGACAGTATGTAGACATATGAAACTTAACGCGTTCAACCAATTTTTTACCTATATATGTTAATTTTATATACGTAGGTGTGCATATAAATACGTATGTACCCATGTATATGTCAATTTGGAAATAACGCTCCGTGTTCATGATATACGTTAATTGGGTTTTATCGACTTTGTGTAGACAATTCAAACCTTCATTCGATAATGTAAATTTTTCTTTGAATATCGACCAAGTTAGTGCTTCCAGGTTTAATGAAATTTAGAAGTACTATATTGGTCGTCGTATCTTCGTGTATTTCAAAATATATAGAGTCCCATTCACACTATTAGTGAATCCGATATGAACTGCTTTAATAATGTCTTGATAAATATATGGTTCCTCGCTGTGAAAAAAAAAGTTGCCAAGAAATTGTTATTTCTACAGTAATATTTCTTATAAAACGGATGAGGATTAAATTATTGATTTAATTAGGAAATACAATATTTTCAGTCAATATTCTATCGAGAAGAAAATTTGTCTGTCGTTAATTTTGTTTCTCGTTTTGATCATTTATTTTTAATTATTGTGATTGTTTAGATGGTTATCTAGTATACATACTGAATTTACGTTGATAAAAGATGTTAAGATATTGTTATTATAAGTTTGTATAATCATTTTAGTAGTAAACCAATTTACGACTGACGCCGTGTTTTAAAAAGATCGCTTTTCCATACTTCAAAAAATAATTTTCTTCTTTTTCTATAACAATTGTAATATTATTAAAACTATTGCAATGTACACGAATGACGTACGTCTATATTGCAATCGAACGACGTTCGTGTTGCGTTCTAGTAATAATATCTAACTTCTTACAAAATAATTTTTTAAACATTGACTAGTCAACACAGTGTAACTCCAAATTTATGTCATTTTTTCTAAATTACTGTTCACTGTGCAAATATTATTTCTTCAGAATTATTTAAATAACTCTGGGGGAATAATATCTATATCAAACTTAGGCAGTGAATATTAGCCTAAGCTTGAAAAATAATAATTTCCACTTTTTTAACATCTCTTGAATAATTAATTTCAATAACTCACGCACTGTGGTTTCTGACACATTGATTCTGGCACTAGGGGTGCATAATACATTTATATGTGCTAGAGATGTTTCGAAGAATAAAGAAATTTTATTCGCGAACGCCAAAACGAATACTAACTAGCCTTCTATGCACGCACTTACGTCCGCTTTTTCCTCGACTTCAACCTCTTCCATAATTTCTTTCATAATTGTTGAAGAAGGAAGAAAGCTACAAGGTTAAAAGGGAAATGAATTTTAAAATAGACTTTAATTCATAAATTATTTTTTAACCCGACTTCTTTTATTTACTGATCATATTGAATTTGTATTATTCGTTTCATCTAATATCAGAAAGAACCTTTCTCCGTCCACTGGTGGACGTGGGCGGTTCCCTATGCGCGTATAATTGACGGTGATGCCCATAGTAGCGACGCTCTGAGGTAATGACGATTTTAGTAGTCAAATATTCATTTAGAAAATAGCGGATACTGATACGAATATGAGTACTAAAAATTGGTAAGTATTCGCCAAAATAAATAAGAGTGTCAGGGAATGAATGAGAATGATTCAGAACATCCCTGATATGTACCTACAACTGTACACGTAAGCAAATACATATGTATTTTTGTAAGTATTAAATATCTTTATTAAATAATGTTAAATGATCTCAAAATTGTGCTATATATTTACAAATTTAGGAAATGAGTGGACAAATATCCACATCGTGAATGCAAGGAATCAACTTATATTTTTATTTGATTCTAGTCCAGTTATCTGAATTATTCAACACGATAAATTATTACTTTTTTACCAGTTTCGTTAATACTGCTGATTTAATTTTGCTGGTGTTAATGTCGCTGATTTTTTTTGTTCTTGATTGATAATTAAACTCAACAAAAAAAATGAGCAACCGAAAGCAAACAAAAAGAAACAATTAAATGTTGTATTACTGCACTTATCTACTACAGTCATGAGCTCACAGCCGTAATATTGCATATTTGTTTATAGTAAATACGAACATCGCACATTCAGTAGTGACGGCATTGACATTACTTCCGAAGTACTGAAACGTGACACGTCTAACTTGTACTATTCACGTGGTAAAACCAGTGTGACCTTTCGTAATTTTGTCATTTTATGTTGAAATAATTTTAAGCTTTTAAATATTTTTCTTTGTTAGTTGGATATTTATATTTAGACTCAACATTGTAGAACGTAATTATGGATATTCATAAAGGTATGGATGGGAGCGCATGGCGAGCCAGCGTCCTGTGGCCAGCGCCTCGTATCGGGCCTGTTCACTCGACGCGCATTGCCTCTTGGCTACAGCCTCGTTGCCACAGTACCCGCCAGTGCCTGTCGCCTCAACGTCACCGAGCTCCAGCCTTCCGGAAACCACATCGGTGAGTGAAGTGCCTGATCTCTTGGAATAATTATAAAATTTAAAGTTCTTAATAACTAGAACCGAACTCTCTCAAAAACTGGATCCCCGACTATTATAACAAAGAGCTTTCCTCCAATAAGTCGTGTATCAAACGTCACGAATTCCAATAAGTCGTGTATCAAACGTCACGAAATATTTTATTTCGCTTGGTTAATTACATCCACTGCAACCTCCTTGTAATGAATAAATAAAATAGATCATTTATTTGAAACAGTTTCTCAATTTACTCTGCAGGTTACAAAGTTAATCAGACTAATTATATTCACATTACAAAAGCATCATTACCTAAACCTCACAATCATAATCCCCAAAACGTCGATGAAAGCGAAGACAGTATCATCATCCAGCAACAACTGAATTAGACATAATTCGAGCTTACGAGTTCTAAAATAAAAAATAATTGTGGTCAAAATATAAACTTTAGGGATTCAAAATAAAATTAACCAAAAGAACGATTTACGTACATAATAATAAACAATAATACAAAATGTAAAATTAGGTATAATTGCCGTTTAAACATTAGAATAGATAACAGTTCAATATAAAAGTGGTAGAAATTCGGAAAACAAATTCAAAAGAAAAAATTTTTTTCAGAAATCCCTTGACGGTGAAACATGAAATTTGGCACAGTAGTAAATTATATTAACCCATATGTGCCTTATTAGCTATCACTCAAAAATATTTATATGGCAATTTTAGGAGGAAAGAGGGACAAATTCGAGAAACGAAAACTCGAAAAAAAATTTTAATTCCATATATGATATGGAATATCGTTTTAAAACGCTAATCAGAAAAACCGCAAAACAAACAAACTTTTTACATGATTTTAGATGGTATATATTCATTGATATACTGAAAAATATGCAAAAATATGTCACCCACTTCTTTCCAAAATTAGCTAACCTAAATTTATAAAAAAATGAAATTTTTAGAAGCCCAACCAAAGGTTGTATGGAAACTATAGCGATTGCTCTAGATTTTATCATTTTTGAAATATGCGCCATGCTTTTAAGCCTATGAAAGGCATGGTAAGCAATATATTTACTTTGTGAAAAATTAATATTTCAAATAGTTTAATTGAAATACTATGTGCCCTTAAATGTTTACAAATGCCTAAATGCAAGATACAGATTCATCGTAGTGCGGGTTCTAATCGTGCTCGATAGAATTTTTTACCATTTTTGATTAATATTAATTTATCAAAACTGCAACAAACTTAAAATTGTCTACCATTAAAATGTTTATATGAACTCTTAAAAAGCAATATACTACGACATCAGGCCAATACGGACTAAGTATGTTTATAATTTTCACTAGATGAATTTAAAATTATCATTAACAATTATTGATAACCAGTAAGCTTCAGATTTAACTAATATTCATTGTGTAAAGACGATTATATCTAATGATACATAAAAATAATGATTGTGAAGTATAAATCTTCTATCTACGAAAACATCTAAAACTCGTACAGAAGTTATTTGAGACACGAACAAATTACACAGATACAAACCGATGTTATATAACCAGAATTAGCCGCACGCGTGTTGTCGTCTGATTGCCTCCGGACAAAGGCACACAGTAACGCATCTATTGACGCAGTGATCACTCCAGTTGCGCGAACTGCATCGCTAAATTTCTAGGCCACCTCGATAAATGATACCACTATTTCATCATTGAAGCGATGAATTCACATCGGCCGCACTGAGCGCCGCGACGTGGCGTCCCGTCGCTTCGTTCAGTTTTCCAATTGTGACAAATGGGTGTAGCTATGGTAACGACTTCGCGGGCTACCGCAGCTCCATGTCGTTGTTTCAATCGTTATGTTGATATTTATTGTCTATTTTATGTACCGTTTATTAATGATTACAATCAGTTACACACAATCTACACAAGCAAGACGCACCATGTTACAAGTATCGACGCAAACGCACATACGCCCACGTTCGCGAGCACGTACGAAAAATAACTAGTATATTAGTGTAAATAATTTCTGCAACTCAAATTTTACCCTTATAATCATCACAACCAGCTGTCATAGAATCTAATTTGCCATTCTTTCTGACAACTCGACATAGAGTTTCTCAGTTTGAATAATTTTGAAACCTTAATCTACAATATAAACCTTTCCAAAAATTCTCAATGAAATTCAAATCGGTCCTTTAGCTTGACCATCAGAAAACTTATTTTTTTCATATTTCAGGAATTTATGAACTTCTTCTGCGACTTGACTCTTTACGAAAGATATTCTTTGGGATTCAAATGGACGCTTTGACTTTCCCTTAGAGATTTTTTCTCGTTCCAGGAAATTATGTGTGGGCTTTGACTTGTGTTTCGGTGCAAAATCACGCTAAAAGTACCACCAAGGTATCATATTATCTTCAGAAAAAGATAGCACGTATATTTTTAATACGTTTTGATGCCTATAATGATCCATGTCTTATTTTTTTCGAATCAACACAGTTCGTTCAAAAATTACACCGTACTGTAATATTCCCACGTTCATATTACACAGTCGGTATTTCGTATCGAATATCATACATTTTATTGAAAGAAAATCGCATGTACTTAATTCGGTGAGATGATAAAAACTAAATTTACTTTCATCACTTTGTTGTTCTTTGAAGATATAAGACGCTTCTTCGCTGTTTAAAGGCCTAAGGCTCCATGATGGAATCATGAATATTTATGCATATAATTACTTCCTAGTAACTTATTTCATATTTCTCTTGCTGACTTCTCAACATCGCTAGCAGATAGTATTTTTATTAGAGTATCAGTAGATGGGGTATTTTCTAACATTGAATACTTTTTATAACATGCTGATAAATTATTAAAACTTATATATATATACATATATATATATATATATATATATATATATATATATGTGTGTGTGTGTGTGTGTGTAGGTGTGTGTATTTATGTATATATATATATATATATATATATATATATATATATATATATATGTATATAAATATACCTACAGATAATTACAAAAATTCGTTTAAATACAAACTCTGAGACGCGTCTTTAACATGAAGTTGCTAAAATCGCCAAGCGGTCGCTAATTCTGTCAAGAACCAAAAATAACAATGAAATTTTTAGCTGTTTGCAGATAACGGTTGTATGTGCCATTAATTCGTTACACGTTTTACGCTATTATTGAAATAATCCGAGATGAAGAAAAATGTGTAAAAAATTTACTTTACAAATGTCTAAACTTTTCGTCAGAAAAGGAATATAATTTCGATGTGATCTATTCCCAATTTAACAAGAACCACAAACTTCTAAACCACATAAAATATATTATTTTTGAAATAAAGTATATAAAACTAGTTCGATATGCGATTTATTGAAATTTGAATAAATATTTTCCTTGGCATTGAATTTTTTTTTTGAGTGATGAAGATTTTCGATATTTATCCATTTAATATGATAGAAATATTTTGGACTTAAGTAGTTGCAAATCCTAGGCACACCACAGCCTACATACAGCCTACTATACCTATATACAATCGCCAAATATTAGATAAGTCTTTGAGCAATTGTGAATGTAAAGATAACGTAGTTTTCTTATCGTTTACGGATACATCTTTTCATAACATACTAAAATTTCTTATCCACTGATTTATATACAACGATTTCCAAAAATGTATACGAAACGTTAATTAGGATTTATGATAAAATTCTGGAAAAAATGAGACCGGTAATAGATTTTAAATTCTCTCTTACGTCCAAATTTCCATTCGATGCGTAATGAAGTTAGCAAATATTATAACACAAGAAAGATCTAAGCTGTGATTCACGTGCTAAGCACTCGTAAATAAAGAAATTTTCAAAAATATTTATAATCTTTGAATAGTGTGCTGAAATACTCACAGGATCGTAAAACAAAATTTTATTGTTTATTTCAATTTCAGAAAATTAATAACAATAATAGATGTCGTAATGTAGTCTAAATTCATCAGGAATTAGAAAATAATAGAATAATTGGATGTATGTATGTGTGCTTGCGAGCATGCGTGCATGTGTGCATGCGTGCATGTATGCATGTGTATATGCATGAAAATGTGCGCTAGGACTTATATGCGTACATTTGTATACAAATATATATACTTATTTTAATAACTTATTCTGTTGCATTTTCTCTCTTCATCTTTGAAGCAATTCATGTTATAAAAACTTAACACATTTCTGACAATGAACATGTTGTATGTTTAAAAGATATTTTGAAACACTATGATCTAAACAGCGGTAAATTAGTTTGAATCAAAAATGCTCAGAGAATGGAAAAAACATCGCGCATATCACCTAGGGGGTAATCATTAGAGTGGCACCTTAAACTATTGCCAAATGATATTTTTGAATCCCCTATTAAATATGTATTCACAAACCTTACTGGATATGTGGTAAAAATATTTTTTATTTTGGTATGAACAAGCGAAATGAATTAAATATTTTAAAAAACAAATTATGCCATTACTGATCATGTTTGGCTATGGGTGTACAGAAGACAAAGTGGCTCCTGCTGGTGCAATGAAGTACTCTCTTTACTATTAGTGGTATCGAGGTCAATGCCAATACGTTCAATGGTGACTTCACAATAGCAATGCTGTGCTTCACAATCAAAGTCTCTAGGTCGGCTGATGCGACATTACGTTCATTAAAAACGTGATTGTTTATTCCTATTTCATATTCTGATAACACATACAACTTACGCGAATAGAGAGTTGGAACTGAGAATACGGAAATCCATGAGTCGGCATAATATTTTTCCGTTACGTTTTTGTGATGATTTCAAAGGGAAAATAATCATATACTTGAATATATTTGGTGTTAATTTTGTAGAAATTCATTATTCACAATTAAATGAAACTACGTGATGTAGTATTATTTCTACTATCTTTAATTTCTTTACCACGACCTAGGTTTCGTTGTATTACAACATCTTCAGGTGGTATATTAGCAAAGATCTTCTAGCAAGAATCTTTGCTAATATCCACCTGAAGATGTTGTAATACAACGAAACCTAGGTCGTGGTAAAGAAATTAAAGATAGTAGAAATAATACTACATCACGTAGTTTAATCTAATTGTGAATAATATACTTGTAAAGAAATTGTGTCTCCATTTAATATACTGGTCTATCTACGACGTGTAAGATTTATAATAGTACTTATTAAATGTTCTTTCAAGTAATTCATAAATTGTTTATAATTATGATACAATTAAAACAGCGATGAAACACTTCGGCCATTACAATTTTCATTAACATTAACGGGTATTACTTAGCTTTATTATTAGACTTAGCGAACTTCAATCCTTCTTATTGAAATGTGACAAATTAGATTTCTAACTTAATATAAATAAATCAATCGGTAAAAGCATCTCTTTTAAAAAAAAACATGTCAAGTACGAATAGAGCTCGCACTATGATTAGGTTCACATTTAGACACTTATAAACATTTAAGAGTACGTGGTATTTCTGTCTAAAAATTTACAAATATTAATCTTTCACACCGTACATGTATATTGTCTACTATATCTTTTGCAAACCTAGAAACAGTACATATTTCAAAAAATATTCAATCTAGGATAAATTTTATTTTAAGAATATATATATGTTTAAAATTCACGAAAATAAAAACATGCTGATTAATTCATATTATTAATTTGTCATAGTTTTAATATGTAAAATTATTGTACTTAAACATTTAAATAAATCTCAAAAACTTAGACTTAATATATTAGCAACTTCACTGACGCCAACTTTCTTTCAATTACATAAACGAAATAATAATTTATCTAGTGCTAATGCATAGTCTAAAGCGGTAAGTACTAACTCAATATTATTTTATTATTCATTTAGTATTTGTAAATTAGTTTTAGTAAACTAACTGTATATTGTATATAATAAATAATAATATTTAAAAGCCGATAAACTGAATAATGACGCTTTCTTCGCTTTTAACAATTAGTTCTCTATTCATTAATATTATTTATACACAAGTATAAATAAAAAAATAAAAAATATAATCAACAAGCAAGTTATTATACATTTATGTTTGAAAGTACTTTCGGGGCACCGTATACGTCGTTTCATCCGATGGCGTCATCGAGAGACACTGTTGGACCACTGTTCCTTGAATCTTTCCACATCCTTTTCGAGTCACTACTTCTTCTACTTCCGGGAATCATATTCATCGCAGTTTTTCTAAGGGTCCTTATATTATTCAGTCAATTTTTCAGAAGGAAATACCAACTGCACAAACTAGCTCTTAGTTTCATAACAGTCTATTCAGATATTGTTACCCATGAAGATGTCGAATAAAGAATTTGAGGGACCTACGTCGAATTTTACTAACATCCCTCGACCTCAATCTACCGAAGGTGTTTTTGAGCTTCAGTCAAATCATGGAGTACCCACCTAGCACAAAACTTTCTGACGTTTAAATACTCAGGTCAAATTTTCAGCATTTGATTCATAACAATGCTTGAAATTGCCCAAAGATGCTGATAGGTTACTCTTTTCTCAGTCTTTATCATGAGCTGCATAGCATTGATGTTATTTTCAGTTGTCGCTGAAGGACGTCCCTCGCACAGACTATCTCTGAGATTAGCACAACCACGCTCGAAATCGCTAGACCGATTATAAATAGTAGCATGAAATAGAACATCATTAAAAATCCCAATCCAAATCGATCGTTACTTTATTGCTGATTGAGACCACATCAAAGGTCATAAAAGTTATCGAACGAAAATTTTCCCGTATTAAATTCATCTCAACGTGACAAATTTCAAATTACCTTCAATTTGTGAAAACAAATAACAAATTAAAGGAAAGTTCAATTTTTCATAACCCAATAAGGTTATTGGATTATAAACAATTTTTCATAATCCAATAAGGTTATCGGATTATGAAAAATGGCAAATAAAATTTCAAATAAATAAATAAATATATCTCTGAATCTATTCATGCTTTCGTCGTCCTATGAGTAATTTCCAGTAAAGAAAATGAGAGAAGCGTAAAGAAGGATAAATAATAGATGCTACAAAGCAAAAACATGAAGCAACGTCTATGGATTACACAAAGATAATTGAGAAAAAGATAATTTTGAAAATTGGTAAGAATTTTTATATTTTATTGCCCCTTCACTGATATTGCAATCAACTTTAAAGTTTATTCTTTGTCTTCATTTCAGTCTATACAATTTCAACTATCACAACCACCCGAGACGAAGTATCAAGTAGAGTGCCTGATGATAATTGACTTCGGTTTTATTTTTCCAAACGACATTTTCAGACCGTGATTCTAATTGCGATCATACTATGAATAATTTCGAAATCATTAATGAAAAGGTCAATACTTTATCTTCAAATTTATATATAGAATAAAACATGTGTTGTAGTAAAATATCTTTGATCATTTATCATAATTAAAGTGATAGTATGGCCATAAATATAGGAGTGACTAGAACAACGCTGGTAAACTCTGAACTTTCAGAGTTTAACGAGTTAGTTTCCTTAGGAGAACTACCAACAATTAAGTCAATTGCCATGATAACGGAGAGTAGTGGAAATCCGCAGCAGAAGCAAAACCGCTCATGCTGTTTCATGTGGCGAGCTGTTTAATGGTATTCCTGAAATTACAATTAAAATGACTGCATCGTGGTAAAGGCTTATACAAACCAATATCTTAGGTTAAGAAATTATAATTGTAAAATTTGGCCAATAAATAAAGAAACTTCTGTATAAATAAGATAAAGCAAACTATTAGCACATGATTCGGTGACTTACGCACAGGAGGTCGAGCTATAGTTATTTTAACTTATTGTAACGAAATTAAACATTTCAGAAAGATATAATGAATTATCCGAAACAGTTTTTGAAATAACGGCAATTACAATACTTATTTCTGTCCGACGGAGAGAAAAACAGAAGTGAATAACTTGTCAAAGGTTATAACACTAATGGCAGTGATTATTTAAACAGTACAAATATGGTTTTACACTAGCATTTTATTACATAGGCAAAACAATAATAGAACATAACAATTCAGTATCATTATAACTAAATACGTGGAGCGAAAACGTGTTAAAATTTCCTTCAATCAGTCATATTCCTCACAATGCTTTGGTACGGTTGTCACATTTAACTCTCAAAAATCACAATATTATTCAATTAAATCTAACTTAAACAAACGCCCAGAAAATAGAAAAAACTTTGAGATCTTATCCGACCTTACACGAGAAAAAATCGTTTTCGTAAAACTTTTATTTCAAAATAGTGGGTAAACGCATTACAGTAACAGTTGCCAATAACCTGACTTGACAGAAGAGCAATAGCTTTTTTGCAAAATTTAATAATACAAGCGGGCCAAAGACAACAAACCGAACGCGAAACTATTTTATAAGCGAAAAATGCGTTATGGCTGGAATTGTATACATGCCTTTTGATGCGTTACCTTTAGCGAATTTTCTAAAAGACCAACAAAAATAACTTCTTTCTTGTAATCAAATTCCTGCTCCAGTTATTGCTCAGATAATGTAAGTAGTACAAAACATAATAGAAATAACGGCTCTTTAAAACCTACAACGTCAAGTACGATTAGATTTGGAAAGATGTGGATTATTCATAATAAGAAAATATTACTTTTTTAGAAACATCCTCATTTGTATTGTTTGATTTACTAATTTAGTAATTTAATACCGTTTTTCTGGTTTTAAAAATAAAAGTCATATTTTGGAATTTTAACAACGAAGGGAGAACTACTATAATGAACTACATGATATGTATTTCCAAATATAGGATTCATTTCATAAAAAATTGACAAATTAATACAATAAGTGTATGTTATAATCAGAAGTCGCAGACTAGAGCAAAGAGCATTCGACGTGTCTATCAGATACTCAATATTGAAACACATAGTGAAATTAATAAACTTTTCTAGTAAATAAACAAATTCGTCATCGAATATAGTTTCATGAAATGATTTTTAGTTTCAAGATTATGCTTTTACTAGTAATTTATACCAATTTAATTTTTTAACAATTTAAAAAAAAACTCTTAGCGCAGATTGGTATATTTATCAATTTAAAAATAGTCGGTCCAAATAATGAGACTTGTGTATGAAGTAACTTAGTAAAATCTTTCCTTTATATTTTTTCTCTATATTTATTTTACAACTATATATCAACTCAATTTCGATAAATAAGCAAGAATTCTTTATTTATACCTTTTTGTGAATCGGTTACCGTACATGGATGATATTTATTATATATTTACCGTAATGGATGATGTTTGAGGGCTTTGAGACGTTCAAAAGTAAAGAAAGCGCTTTAATTGAAAATAAAATAATTGTAAACTTACGTAACAAGAAAAATGAAAATATGTTTGAAAATAATCGCAGAGAAACTGAGCAAATTAAATACCTGAAAACTCAGTATTCATCATAAAATGACCTGAGGAAGCTTTGGAAAAATAGTAAAAAATTGTTTTAAGAATTGCTGAAAATCTAGTATCGTCAATACTTCACACACATAATGCAAGAATATCCAATTAAATGCCGAAAGACCTATAAATCGTATGAATATCCAACTAAATACTGTAAGAGTTATGAATTTTATTATTATATTAATGGCCAAACATTCTCTGTATAAATAATTTTGTTGCATGGATTCTCCGATTGACTAATATGTAACTCAACAATGATACATAATGCAAATTGAAAGTTAGCATTTGACCGGCTTTTCGTGACAAATTACAATATAATTATTGTAGATATTTTGTAGATTAAATCTCATCTAAACAAAGCAAATAAATTATTTCAGTGTGGTAATATTAGTATTTAAAAAAATAATGCTAACATCATTTGTACATAAGTCTACACTAAGTTATTGCATATAGGTAAATATAATTTCTCTGTCTCGAATTTTAAAAATTTCATGACAAAATAAAGATAGAGGGAAACTCCATAGGCTACACAACTCAAGATCGCGGAGGAATAAGTAAAATGTCATTAATTATTTTTATTCCATTACTGTAGTTTTCACTGGATATACTGTGCACCCTTTTTACAAGACATGTTTTAGAATTAACAATAAGTTCCCTGGTGAGCTTTTAGAAGTAATCTAAAATTTTTAGCATCATAATACGATCTATGTACGTAATCACACGTTACTTCACAACTTTTATTTATATTGCTCTAAATCTTAAATACATCTTCTTAGCATTTACAATAATAATCATATATTCGTGTTTAAGAAATATCATAACAAATTAGATATTATAGAAGTAAAAAAGGAATATATGTCCTATAAAATTAAGATGGAATTTTTTGAATTGTTTGGTAACAAATAATTTTATTATTTTCCAAATTAACACCAAACAGCTGTCAATGAATAGGCATATAATGGGATTATTTTTATTTTAAAATGTGACAGTTAAAAAGGAAAAAAGATATCGAAACGATAATATGGATTTAATTATATGACATCCCAGAGTTATTAAAATTGTATGTATATTATAATATATTACATAAAGAATATCTGTTCTAATTCCGAGCTATATACGAGTACTATAATGTATCATACTGTAGATATATATATATATATATATATATATATATATATATATATATATATATATATTTATTTCTTCAAATTACTACACGGATATAATATGTAAAAATAATTACATTAACAAATAATATGTTTTGCATTATTAAACGATTTCTTAATTTATATTATTTACTTTTGATATTTTGTATTTTATATTCAGATGTGTTAATTGTTTCGACACATACGACATGTGATATATATAACGAATCACACCTGCAATGAAAGTTATAGAAAAACATAATCGTGCAAACATTGAGAATCATCGGCTGGTCTTATCAATGACATTTAATATGGAAACAATGTTCTATGATGATTTTTAAAATTATATTTTCCTGGGAGTAGTAAAATTTCATATAATAAATGTATTATGAAAAAATATTATATTTTTTGTCGAAAAAGATTTTACAGTCAATATTATGCGTGGAGTCGAGATCAGTCTATTAAACACATGTCGAGAGGAAAAATTCCTCTATACGGATATATACATGCACACATGAATATTCATGATATTTTTCATTTGAGCCCTTATTAGGGGGAAATTTTCTGGATCAGAATCCTAATCATCACATATTTAATGTTTTATTGTCACAAATACAACCCCCAGGGAAACAAATTAATAAAAATATTGTATTTTTAATATAATTGCTATCTTGGCGAAATAATATTATTGCCGTTGACAATTCAAATTCCAATAAACGTTTATTTAATGACGCAGCTTGAATCAGATGTGCGGTGCACTGCGCATATTATTTTAATTTGCTAAGGTTGAAAGAATGTATCAGGAGGGTGTAATGAGATTTAAGAACATTTTATTAATTATAACAGTCTTACTTTGTACTCTGGAACTTTTTTCACCCCATCACCCCCACTCAAGTTTTTCTCAATCAGTCAATCTTCCCGTACAGGGAAAGTTGCCTAGCAATTATTGTCATTACAATTTTTAATACACCATTATGCATGGACGCAGTCACTTATTTTCAATGCTGTATGTTAAGATTAAATACGTTATGTTTACCTAATAATCAGCTCTGCGCCTTGCAAACGGAGCATTCGTGGTGAACGGGGCGTTCGCGGTGAGCGCGAGCGGCACCTACGAAGCGGCCGGGGCGCGCTTCGTCTACCGTCGCGGCGCCCGCGACTCTATAGTGGCGGACGGACCGCTTATGCAACCAATAGATATTATGGTTTGTAATTATTTTCTTATACATACTCACATACACACACACTATACTATCTGCCTGTTTTTTTTTCAAATTAAATAACTGTAAAACCATTCCGTCTTAGTAACATTTTAAGTTTTCAAATGACGACTGATTTGTTACATGCAGAAAGAAATTCTATTATAGGCGAAAACTTTTTCTTTGTTTTTAATTTTTGCTTCGATTTCCCTTAGTTGTCTAGCCAATTTCTCAAAAGTATGACTTATTTTTTTAATATACTAACACTTTATAATATTTCCAAGCGAAACAATTGATACGGTTTATGTCGGGAGACATTGAAGACCAATATAAAGGCCCGCAAAGATCAATCAATTTCTCGGAAGAGTTATAACTCTAAATCAAGATCTCCTAGATCTTCGATAGTTCAATTCTTACCGCTGATGCGATCTGGTATTTGAAATGAGACAATAAGTTGTCCATTTAGTTTGTCACACCGAATATTAGCACTAAATTGTTTTTACGAATTCGTTTATATTGTAATGTGTTGATCTGGGCTTATAGAAAGATAAAATCCACAATTTAATTCGTCATCCTCTTACTTTCTCAATATTTCTTCACAATTTGAGATTCGGTAAGAAAAAGATTATTTACGAAATGCAATTAAAAATAATTCCGTTTCCTTTTTTCGGCATCATGATAAGATTTTATACACTTGTCCATTATAAGCATCCGCTTTTTTCCCTTGTATACCCGAACGCGAGACTCGTCATAAGTAATTATAAAACACGACATGTCAAATAATTTATCTTTTCTATTTGTAGCTTTCTACTGGACTTAATATATCGAAGATATATCAAAATACACATCATTACATATAGGGCTTTATTACTAACACAATTATATTCTGTTATTAGTTAATTTATCATGATGATAATTAAAGAAAATGCATATTTTCTCAATAGTACATTTTCTAAATTACTAAAAGGTATGTATAAGTATATATATATATATATATATATATATATATATATATATGTGTGTGTGTGTGTGTGTATATGATTGTGATTGTTTTCAATACTGGCAGTGCCTGCGAGTTCGTTCGCGTGAAATTCATCGCTGACTATTGTTTAGAATAACCTCATACGTAAAAGTATTGACAATAGATAAAAGGTGAATGGATGGATATCGATACAACATAAGTGTGTTTAAAAATTAACGCATATACTTCATTTTTATGTGAATAAACTTTATAAATACCGCTAATAGGTGGCGTTAACTGTACATTTATTTTTATAATATTATAAGTCAAAAAACCCCTTTATAAAAAGTTTAATATTTAAAAATAACATCAATGTAGTAATCACTATTGTAAACCACACAAAGAAATAGTCCATCGCCCGGTGGGAATGTACCTACGTCTTCGGCGTATGTGCCAACGCGCTAACCATTACATCACGGCTGATCCAACTGAAGTGTCGAAACTATTATGACTATTATAATCATTTTCATCATTATTATTCTGTTTTTTTAGATAATTTTTGTAATATCTATGAGCAAATTGCTTACTAAAAACGCTAATAGATGACGTTGGCAGTACCAATATCGTAATATTCACCAAGGCAAGGTTTTTTCTTCACTATCTGTACTATCCAAATGAAAAGTATGGTTTATATTGCTCGAAGGTATAAACTATTAGCATTTTATTAAAGTTTTGCGAATTAAAACACAAAGGCAGCCACACAAACAAAAATTCTAAAAATAGGTTTTCTGGCTTATATTATCACTCTATAAATATTATCATGCCAAATCAATCACAAGATATTTTTAGTTCACTTCATTACAATTTTATTACATAGATAATATTTGAACGTTTTGTTAATATTTCGCGCTGACTCACATTTTTCACTTCTTTTGTGTTTAAAAGCTCATTCATATAATTTACATGAATATTATTTACTTTATTTATAAGTTCTGCTAAGCAGAAGACTGTTTACCTGATTAAGTGAAAAGTATTTTTAGTTTCTATTTTAATAATTTGAGAAATTCAAGAATTTCTAAAGCCATCGATGGCTAAAAAGCAGGTATTGGACAATTTCAATTTCCTTTCAAAATCTCTTCGATAAGTATACCTTCCATGTCCAACAAACTAGACACAAAAACATACGTATTGATATTTTGAATTACTCTTTTACCTAATTCTCTGTCTAAAGTAATTCCCTGACGATATGCAAATATCCAACTATACGACAGATGAGTCGTATCTTTCTGAAATAGTACAATTTTGCTACTAAACCCCATCATACTTTTTCAAAACTGAATTGCTACTGAAAAAGATCAGCAGCAAAACTTTGAATTTTTCGATTACAAAAATCTGATACTTGTTATCCATATTATAACTATAAGATTGAACTTATAAATTTTATTTAAATACTAGTTCATTATTTCATCAAGAAAACCACTACATTGCAAAGAGCAGGTCTAAAAATATTCAAATTTCCTTGGCAATATATACGCCTAGTATTATATATATATATATATATATATATATATATATATATATATATATATATATACATATATATATATATATATATATATATATATATATATAATTTTTGACCTGCAAAGGGAAGAGTTGACCTTCACAAAACTTGTTTTTTTATTAAATGATGCAAGCATAGCCATCACGCTATTTATTATTCCCATCATATTACAAACTGCTATGTACCAAGATAGGAATGCATTCATTATTAGCGCGCGTTGCAACGTGCTTATGACAAACGACAAGTATGAGTATCATATTGATGTTTTGTAAATATATTGAGACAACTTCTAATCTTACAGAAGACCAATTTATAGAATAATTTACGATAGTTTGTTGTTAATGAAGTTTTAATGAAATTTGTTTTTATCTGAGTAAAAAAATTTAAAAGATTCTTAATTTAATAAAAAATCTGTGGTTTAAAATAAATATAAAAGTATAATATACTTAATAATTTATATTAAGTATATTTTCTCGTACCTTTTGATAATTTTTCAATAATAGTCTTTCTTAGCGATTGAGATTAGTTTTACATCACAACAACTTGAATCATTACACGCAGTAAATAAAGATGTAAAGATTAAAATTGATGCATTAAACTGTGTTTAACAGAGAGGCGGGTAAATTTTTAGAAGAGAAAAGTCGAAAATAATGTTTTATTTTTGGTCAAGAAGTTTACAATTATATTTCACAATGTCAATAATTTCACAAATATTATGAGTAACAAAAGTAGGATACATAAATTTTCAATTTGTTTGCGAAAATGGATGCCAGTGTTAAGTAAAAGAACTATAAATGTGTTATTTTACATTTAAATATATTTGCACTTGATCTCAACAAGATAAAAAAGTCAACCGTTTTATTTGGAATTATCATGAAAATCAATGTGAATTATTTTCTACAGATAAAAAACCAACGTTTTATTAAATGATATTATAATAAATCCTAAATTCCCTCCGGTTTCTCATAACTTTAGCCTCAGTCACCCAATCTGTCGACTCTAAATATAATTTTTACAACTCGTTTTATCTGGAATATCATTAAGATTTTCAACTTCAAATTCCATTTCAGACACTTCGTTGCATTATCTTTGAATCCATTTATTTTCATAATTTTCAAGTTATGCATTTATTTCAACTGTGCTTTGAACTCCTTTATAAATATTTTCTATCTACCTGACTTTCTCTGACTTATCATTTATTTTGGACAAATCGGAAAGACGTGATCATATTATTGTTCACGGTATTATTTTTACGAACAAGCGGTGACTGATATATATATGTATATATATATATATATATATATATATATACAACTATATATATATATATATATATATATATATATAACTATATATGTATATAACTAGCAATCTTATTAGCTCCACTTAGTTGTTTTCCAAATGAAAATCTGGAAAATTGTTCACAGTTAGATTTCATTTCTAATAAAGTACGGATTTGGCTGTTTCGTTGTAATAATTCCGTATCTGTACAGTTAACGCCACCTATTAGCGGTATTTATAAAGCTTTTAATTTTATGGGTTTGTCTTTCAAATAGTCATCATGTTTAACGTTTTTTCTTTTGTAACTTGTTTGTTTCTAAAAAAAATGACATTCTTCACATATATCTTTTTCATGTTAAGGAAAATTAATATTTAAGTTTTTTTCGTAATAACTCGATATTGGCATACGCTATTTAATATTCTTGTTAAGATCAAACCATTATTTGTATACTTGGACTTTTTTTGGTTAAGATCCTTTAAAATATTTTTCAGTTGATTGTTTATAAAATTAGTGAGATGTCAGAGGTGAATATCTCAACATGGTCAATGACCTCCTTTATCTCATCTGTTATTATTTAAGAATGATTTACCCGCCTTTCACGCTCATAAGCTTCAAAATATCCTTCTGAATTATCTAATTGTTTAACCCTATATAAACAAAATTAAAACGTATCAAGGGAGTTCTTAAACACTTCTGCAAACTTTTTTTTGTAATATCAATATTGTCTACTTCCAAACTACCATGTTTGAGATAGCAACAGAGCTTAGCTAGTATAGAGCTTAGCGTGAAATGTTTTCGAATTTTTCTTGGTTGACGTCATCGTTAGCGCTTCTCCAGCATATTTAGTACAAAAATACTATCTTAAATGGTTTCCAGTATCCAAACATACTAAAAGTTCTTCCTCGAATTTCTTTTGGTATTTTTTTATTTTTTTAACGAGTTCAAGTACTAGTTAAATTCTGCGTTTTTATTTACTTTTCCGTTCCTACTTACGTTTTGTAAGCCTCCGTTAACCCTATATTTTCTCAGTTGATCCTTTCAATCTTCTCTCAATCTTCCGTTATTTTTTAAACCACTAATGACAGTTTGCAAATTTGTAAGTTGTAAACGGCAGGGAAATTGTGGAGTGTCATATAAGCTATCTCAACATTGTGAGACGAAGGAGAAAATTAACCAAAGGCAACGACATTGGTATAATATCACAATATTTTCAGTATTTTTTAGTAGTTCTAACTTTTTCTTTGTCAAGCTGTTCAATAGTAATTATAATAATCCATAGTAATACTATGCCTTATTTATCTTTTTATGTTACTCCAGAATATTCTGCGGTAGTTGCATATATTAAAGTGTTTTCTGTTAGTAATAATGGTGAAGATTTTACCGACGAATAATTTCCACATCGAGTATTTACTGGCGAATAAATTTAACATTGATTACTTGGCATAGTGTGATTGTTCTTCAGCATATTTTGGTCTCTCAACCACAAACAGAGTATAATATTTTGTTTCCTGTTTTCTTTTGAAATATTCTTTTATAAATATGATTTTTCACTGCTCCACTGTTTACATATGTATGGATATATCCGTATAGGGGCGAAAATAATGGAACGCTAGCTGGCAAATATTTTACAAAACAAACAAGTTTAAATATCGCTTTTCCTATGAGGTAGTGGACAAAATTCGGTTAGTCGCTACATAAATATTAGTTTAGAAAATATTTCCCCAGCTGATATAACTTTTTTATTAAACTTTCAAAGGTTTCTATTTTCTCGAGTCTTCGGGTTTAATTTGTTGTTTACGTTCCACTATAGGAAACGAATGCACTATCGAAATGGAATGATGTTAAGAATTGATCGGTTACAGGAATAATGTTAAACTGAATAAATTGGAAGCATTCAAAATTGTTTTCTATAATTGAATTTTTTTCTGCCCTCAATTATATTCTGCTATTTTTATTGTAGAAAATGTAAATATAAAAATTTTAGACCCCGAAAAGTTTTAAATAATGAATTAATTATTCGCCAAAATTCATCATATTAAGGGAGTTTTATATAAATAAAAACAACAGCTTAAAATTTGTTTAGTTATTATTGAGATTATTGGATATAGCCACTGAGCCAATGACGTATTTATTGAAATATCTGTAGAGTGTAAAAAGTAATAAATTACACACACGAAAACCCGAGACATTAGTGTGGGAGCCTGTGTATGTCATAAACAACTACGATTGGCCGAAGGTGATATGATCAACAAAAACAATAGCATTAATTTATACACATTATTTCAAATTTTGGTAATATGTTTGCACTGGCAAAATCTACCTCGCTTTTTAGTCTAGTAGATATATCTACACTACAATATATTAATAAATAATAAAGGTCAAACGATTTTAAACCATTTAATTACATAATAATGTCAAGTCAAATTAAAAAATAACATACTGACCGCATTTTAGGTCTTTACAAAGTTTTAGTTCGAAGTTATTTTTTAACTATATCCTTCTTTTAACGTAATCAAACGCATTTAAGCAAAATATTTCTGAACTTCTAAAGCTTATTCATTCTAAGTGCACCGACATATTTACTGCCGTGGTACTGATCAAGAATAATTTTTGTTATACTAACAAATCTATAAAATAGTAAGTTTCGAAAATTAACGAATTGAAACAAATAATACACACCATATGAATAGAAAATATTAAGTTTTGTTTTTTCCGCTTATTTACTGCTTCTTGCAATGATTGGTTTCTTGAATTAATTTTATAAAATTACAAGAAAGTATTTCGTATTTTTAAGATCCTGTGTCAGAAGCCGAACCAAGGTATCGCATACGAATACCTCACGAAGGCAAGCGAAGTTGCTGATGAGAGTAAAGCTAGAGTTCCGGAAAACAGGCAACCGAGCGAAACTGGTGCGATTCCGGAGAAAAAGCTAGCAGCAACAAACGGGGAGCGTCGCGCCGTGTGGCGCCTCGCCGGTTTTGCACCTTGTTCTAAAACCTGCGGTGGAGGTCAGTCACTTGATGAATATGGAGTTTATCTTATAAGCTTTAAAAATTTATTGGCGCTGCCAAAGCTCACCTGCTAGTATTATCCTTGTTTGAATGAAGAACTATTTTACATCACTTTTAAATAATCATTATATACCCATATACAAGTTAGAATCCCTTTCTACATTTCGGTTTGGATCACCTTTAACTTCACCATTTCTCTCTATTATTTGCCGCGTTTATCTACTTCGGACCAGCTGCTGTTTTACTGCCATCACACCAACACCTTTGTGTCGTTTCTGTAAGGACACTTCTCCCTTTCGTCTCTACTCAACGAGCGTCTTACATCTGGAGTCATTTTTATGAGCTACGTGGCTGATTCATTTGCACTTAAGTTTTTTCATTGGCTGGACGACATCGGCGATTTTGCTTTGTTATCTCAGTCATACGTTCGACTTATTATGACGTAGTGTTACTCCTGCCAGTCTTCTTTTTGTTGTTCTTTAAGTCACTCGCAGTTTGGTGAGGATTGGGTAGACTAGCCAATCCTCACCAAACTGCTCTGTAATTGAGAACTGAACGAACATGTATCGAATATGTTAGTATTCTCAAGTTAAAAATTATAAACTTTAGATATTATGAATATTAGTAAAATTATGAATTATAAACGTTCGAATTGTCAGGCGAAACAACAAGTCATGAATTTTAAACATCAAAATTGTCCATTAAAATATTAAGTTATGAATAATATACTTCAATACTTTCATTGCGTACCATTGTCCCTAAACTTTTCTCTCAACTTCATCGCATAGACTGTTTTGTGCATTGATATTATTTTTAATTTTAAATTTTAGGTTTAAAAAATAACTCTGCCATTTTTATGCTTTCAAGTAATCTAAGAAGAGCAGTATTGTACATAGACTCAACTAAAAATCGAAATAAATTATAAAAGCGGTTAATGACCCGGAAGAGACCAGCCACGCGCTTTGTTCTCTTCTCTTGTGGTGTACAATGGAGGACTATTGTCCGCTACAACCGAAGTAATCTCAGTCTACTAATTAATGGCCCACTACTACTGTAAACCCAAATTTCCATTCAATGTAGGACATTAGAACCATGACAATAGCAGAATGCATCAACAACTCAGCCCAGTTTTATTTATCTAATTGTATAGCAGATTCGGATGTATAAGATATGTAAACATTGTGAAAGTAATCTTTTTGAATTTGAATAAAAACGATTACGAATTTTTTTCTAGCCGTAATAAGACGGTAATTTTTTCTGAAACAAATATAGCACGTTATAAAATCCTCTTACACTATTATCTATATATATATATACATATATATATATATATATATATATATATATATATATATATATATATATATATATATATATATATATATATATATATATATATATATATATATATGTATATATATATATATATATCCTATATATTTATCATCTTACACAATTTTTAGCCCAATTAATTTAATAAATTCGTTAAAATTGGATTTCCTGTAAAACAAGCAAAACTTTTAAGTAATACAGTAGTTTCGCAATCCATCGTTGTATGTGGGATGTACGCAATATTCTCAGATTCTCTTCTTCTTCGTTTTATAAAAGCAGTTCCCGGTAGCATTTCTTTATTGCCGAATGCTGGATTTCGTTTCTCCCTTTGCCGATTGTTTGACTGTTCAATCAATCAATAAAGTCAATAAACTTTTCAGGGTGTCATATTTTGATGGTCGAGTTTTGCATTTATCTCGCTCCAATAATGCCAATTTTGCCTATTAGTACAACGGCCCAGATGAAAATGTGCCTTGTTTGAGGTATGGTCTGGATGGAAACGTGTCTTGTTGGATAATAAGAAGTCATTATAATATAAGGATGTTTTATCAATTTTAATAACAAAATTCAGTCTCCCAACACTACTGATATCCATTTATAATTATTATTAGCTGTGCTCCACAGTTTCATTCGCGTGAAATTCGTCATAAAAAAAGTTATTGGATTTTTTTTCTCTCATGAATTGTTCCTGGATATAAACAATTACTATATCAAAGTTCAACCAAATCCGTCCAGTAGATTTTACATGATTGGCAAACAAATTAACATACAAATAAATAAACTAAAATTCTAAAAACAGGTTTTTTCTGGCTTATATTATCATTCTTTATGCTAAATCAATCACTCTTTTTAAAATATTTTCCATGTAGATGATTCACTCTGTTACAATTTTATTAATAGTATTGCTTTTTTGAAGTATGTATATGTTAAACTAGGTTCGATGCATGTTTGGCACGCTTAATGGGTTACATACTAAGCGCTGAAAATTTTGCCAATAGACGCCCAAGCGCGCTCCATGTTTGTTTCGTTTCGAGACGTCCTTGGTTATCCCATCCAAGGTTTACTTAACGTCAAACCTGTTACCTCCAATTTCGTTCTTTCTTTGATAAGTTAAACATTTAGGCGTCATTTACATCGTGTAAACTACAACTTTTACGAAATATTCGCTTTATATTGATCGCCGAAGAGCCATTTCTGAAAAATTAATGACCAAAAGCCACACTCCGCTCTTATGAAACACCCCGTGGTATTGCTTATATCTCCACCAAGATTCGTTCGTTTACTATATTAATGTGGTAGATGACATAAAAATGAACTTATTTCTGGATCATCTTCCATTTAATCGTTATTGTTTTATTACTTTAGGAGTTAAATTGATATTAAGTTTCACATTAAATTTAAACTTTATCATGCTATGAGTACATATAACTTCTTTTTTATGTACATATATATTGGTTAAGACCAATTTTATCTTATCAAGGTTTAGCAAAAATCAATCATACTGGTTTAGAAAAAAAAAATTATTGCTTATATATCGACAATAACAACTGTTGATTTGGAAGAGTTTGAAATACGGCAAGTGAGAAATTTTGGAGACTACGGAAGACGGCCCGATAAAATATAAGTCAGAACTTTTGTCACACAGGCGTACAGACGGCACTCTGGAGATGTGTGGAAATTGGGACAGACCACGAGGTGGACGCGAAGGCGTGCGGGGCGGCACCGACAGCGCGGCGGCGCCGCTGCGGTCGCGCCGCCTGCGGGCCACGATGGCGCACCGGACCCTGGACCGACTGTCCAATATGTGGACCGGCCAACCGCACCAGGACCGTGGAGTGCGTACAAGAATACCATCGAACCATTAACAGGGTAGGTTCTCGGTCATAATAGAGATATAAATTTTATGTTAAGTTGTTTATAAAAGACCATGTAAGCCTGGCCACACGAAAAAACTGAGAACCTAATGTTAATTACGGCTTTGTTGAAACTAAATCCCTAGGTCCGAGTCATAGTTATAGCATATGCTATACAAATAGAAAATTATGCCCATTTAGATTCTATTAAAAATCTTAAACTCAGCGTTGACGGTTTCCAACTATATACCCTTGTTATTGTAATCGTGGCTCCATTTAACATTCTCTTGTGAATCTACAAACGACCTAACATAAGCTTTATTTGGTTTCTTACCATATTTTAATCTTTGGAAAAATTTTCAGATTTTCATTTATTTTGCTTTTCCTTTATTCATATCATATCATAAACACTAAGTATGTGTATATTTCAAGCTTCTAGCTCTTCTAGAAATCACGTTTAGGCTTGATGATATGTCAGGAATTGTGTGAGTGAGTATCTGAATAAACACAAATTCAAGTATTTCGGAAACTTCTGTAGATGTAAATTTGAAGTCTGGAATGCTGATATATAATAATTTGGGAAACTATGTAACAGGTACTGATTTTTGCAGACAAGGAAGTCGAGTAAATGGTGCATTGTCTGGATAGTGCAAATCGAAAATTAGTGGTGCGGTGCAGCGACTCAGATTCATTCCAAGTGTTTGGGGTTTTTCATATATTTATACCTGTGTTTTTTCATTTTTAATAAACACTTTTGTCAGCTACTCATTTTGAAATTACCCGTTACGATCAAAGCACATTAGCAAACATCTTTTTATTATTTATGTTCATACCCTTTGAATTCGCATAGTTGAAATCGTTCAATTACTTTTTTATCTTATCCACTTGGCCTTCATTTTTATTATATACAATAAGTGATTCCCTTCTACAATATTTTCTTCAACATGTTTTTTTTAGTTTATTCTTTCATGTTAAAAGGAATTTATGTATTATAAACAAATGTAATAAATAATTAAGAAGAACGAAAACGTTAAATTCCTAATTCGTATCATGGCGTCACAGACTTTTTCAAACCACTTTTAAGAATATCGAAAATGCAACAGACTAAACAACATTGGATTTTATGATTTTTAGATTAATTGTTCTTTCTTACGTTCGCATGTGTCTCTACAAATTCTTATTTTTTTCCGCATACACCCTAAGAGATCTTCTAAACTTATTTTCAAAAAGTAACCATTGGTTTTACTGAAAATTATATGCAGTTGCCCGCGCTTTCGTCTATGTTCTGTACAACAGTGTTATTAACCATTTTAGTTTATAAGTGCAATATTACATTTAAAATGAACTGTATTTGTCAAATTTATTTAACAAACATTAACATACGTAATTAAAAGATCTTGTCCTTCGTATCGTGTATATGAAAGATCCATAACGCGCGTATTTTGTGACGCATGTTTAAAGTCGACTTTTCTCATTATATTACATATACATTTATCAAGGGTTAAAAGTTTGAATACTTTTTTTTAATATTAATGTTTTTTATCAATTTCGGATAAACTAACATAGCATTTTTTTCTCATCTTTAATGTTAATAGTCTTAATATATGAAATTATAAAATTTATTTTAAATGCCACGTTTAGGCCGTACGTGTTCTACACATGTGCAGAAATTATCTATTAGTACAGATGCTGTATAAACTCATTAATATAAACACTAAAAAATCCAAAAATTTCACCTATTGATCGTATTTTAGTTTAAAAACAAAAACCTAAGTAAGAATATAACTCACACTACAAGAATTCCGTAGCCGATAGCTACATCCGAATTTTTAAGTTTTAATATTAAACTATTTATAAATAATACATTTTCATCATGTAAATATATATATTACTATGAATTTCTCAAAAAACTAAGAGTTGCTGTTAAATTAGAATTAAATAAGCTTTATCACTACCAAGTTTCAATTTTCTGGGTCAAAAGTTTCTAAGTTATAAACGACTGTGATAAACAGAATAATGGAGGCACATCTGAATAATCTTAGAGGGGTTTCATTTTATTGTCCTTTTTAGGTACAGAACCCTAAAAACATTCAAAGTACAAAAGTAAGAAATTTCACGCATTATTTTTTGTCTCATCCCGATACGATGAAAACAACCTAAGTTTAAGAAACTGACATATCATTATAAAGATAATAAATTTTCTTTTGACAAATGTTTAATAAATATAATTGAATATTATTGCTGAATTATCGACTCCAAGCAAAATGATTACAAATGGGGTTTTTTCACAGAGCAATATTTGTTGCAATTATAAAGTTTAAAAAAAACATGAAAATAGTAGTTAATAAACACTCGTATGTAGGATATATATTTTTTGCTATAAATCATATACTTCTCATTATTAAATTGTATTTATATTTTCTAGGGTAACCAAATGGCAAAATCCCTTATTATTTCGTCGTATCAAACTGTTCATTCATATCTTATAGCATCATGGTTCTTTCGCGACCCATTTACATGAAAATGTACAGAAAGGTGTACATACACATACTAAAATAAATAACGAAAAATAATTGAATATGTATAGTAAATTTTACATGGAAGTAATTGCTAAATACCATTAGAGTTTTTCTCAAATTGTTGACATTCGTGGTTAAAAAGTGAGGGACACACACTGGAAATATATTTTCAAAGTGCGCCAAGTCACACAACGTGTGTCCTTCATTCAAAATTATTTTGAATACCTTACACTAATAAATGAAAGATACAATAAACCAATGTATTGCGTGCAATAGGCTCCATAGCTACATCACAGTAGGTGATTAAGAAAATGATAAATAACATAAAATATACGGCCTGTCGATCGATCGTTTTACCACGTTACATAAACCGTATAATTATCTACAAACACATGGCTACGGAACTCGATGTTAATGGGATTTCGACCAAAATAATGTCTAGTCAAAAGTAAAAATCTAATTTAAAAATAAAAGTAGGTGTGCCAAAATTAAATTGTGGAGAAATAATATATCGAGTGAAAATGATATTTAAGAAATGAAATTGAAACGAAACACTTGAAAATTTAAAATCAAACCAATATTTAACAATTATCAATAAGTAAAAAAGATGAAACAAAAATTTCAGACAATGACATCAATATAAATAATAAGTCAAGTGTTATCAAATCAAGTGCTCGCAATACAAGAACTTCGTACACTCTGTACATTACGTATAAACGGTGGGGGACACAGGCACGTATAAACGGTGGGGGACAATTACGAATAACAGGTTCTAATGGGATCATTCGATTCTGAAAATATATCGATTGTGATCATTAGCAATTACTAATCAGTAACGTAAAGACACAAATGAATTAATGATAGCGAATGCGAGTAGAATACATTTTACCGACATAAGTGAACTAAACATAGAATACACCGACATAAGTGAACTAAACATAGAATACACCGACATAAGTGAACTAAACATTGCGACACTAGATGAGTATGGGGCGAAAAAGCAAATGCTATTTTATTTTATTTTTCTACACGAGCGCCTCGATATCACTTTACGCCCTTGGGTCATATATTAAACTGTGAAATGAATGTAGGTTCATTAATTAATATTACTCGAGAACTTGACATGAATGGCCGAGATTAATATTTACAAATACTAATCGATTTGATTATGGACATCATTAGTAATTACCCACCACTAACACAAACTTTTAGAGAGGTATTATAGTACTTCTATTAAAACATTTGACCATTATATTGCCCAGTGTGTATGTATCTTCCGCAGGTTTAAATTTCTCAAAAACTGTTATATTTAGAATTATCGCTATAATTTTCCAGTAAATAGGTCAATTTCTAATAAGGTTATTTTTTTCATGAGTTCGATTATAACATTTTCAGAATTAGGAGCGGAGACATATATTGTTGGATATTTTCAACAATATCTCTGGAATTATGTTACTAAAAATTGCCCTTTCAATTTATATTTCACAAAGCAGATGATATAAAAAAAAATATAATACTTTATTTGTACCCTGTAAAATCATCCTATGTATATTTTGGACGTTAACTGTCGAGATACGTTAATATATTTTATGTGTATACTGTGCCACACGACAAGTTTCTACGTCAAATGTTTTCTATAAAAATATACGAACACGAGTGAGGGTCCCATTGTTTTCTCTTGAGATATAGATCCCTTAAATAACAATAAAACAAGTAAGTTTAATTGTTATACAATATTTTTCAGCAAATACGTATAACATAAAGAAAAATGTCCGAGGAAGCTGCCTAGTATTTTAATCAACACATCCGATATTTGACATGTAATGAACCCAGAATTATTTTTCATTCTAATGATGAATGAAATGGCTTAAAATAGAAATGTGTAGGGAAACGATTTGTTAATGTTATTACGATACGAGAGAAAGAACCATATCATGTCACCTTATACAATCTAAAAACCAAAAAGAAAATTAATATTCCGCTATTAAATGACATTATGTAAGTTACGATCTAAAAGACGTAAGAAAATCGTTCGACGTATGGCCAATACTACGGATGCACTTTTCTTAAATGACCAGTAGATAAAACATTATTCAAAAAAATTTTGTTACAATTAGAAAGTTAAAACTGAATTAATTTTTAACTTTTTCAGAGGTATTTTCACTTACAGGTATTCTTTTTTAATTTTTATTTTCTATTTACCTCGTTCTGAAGTTTAATAATAAAAGTAGAAAATAGCAAAAACAAAATTAGCAAATATTGCAAAAAATTAAACAACAAAGAGAAAGTTTACAACCATTTTAATTATTGAGTACTCAATATATATAACTTTTAGAATTTCAAAGGAAATATTTGTAGTTACCATTTTTATAACATGAAGACTGACCAATTAATATAATGTGAGACATATATATATATATATATATATATATATATATATATATATATATATATATATATCTATATATATATATATATATATATATATATATATATATATATATATATATATATATATATATATAATGTACAACATTAAACCCTTAAATCCATACATGACAAATGGGTTAACTTTTTTTTCTTTAGCCGCCATATTGACTTTCATCCCAATAATACAAATGTCCCAAAAAACTAAAATCAAGCCAGCTAGAAATTGTGGGTTACCCGTTACTAAAGAGAATAACAAAATTCGATCCTATGAATTTTTTTACTTCCGAGAAATTGGTATTTTCTGAAATGTGCAGAAATCATCTTTGGTCAAGTGCCTCATTTACAAATATGAGTATTTTTGGCAAACATTACATAGACATCTTTATTAAATGCGGTAAAAAAATTATGTTACTCTTATCCTGTTGTGAAAGAATTTATTATTTAATAATTAATTGATACTTCAGTACATATTTTATTTTATGCCGGTATAAAATTAATCAGTTGAATTATTCACTTTTTATTTTTACTTACGAATTCGTTATCTGACTAATTTATGTAAATCGATGTAGAATATAATCGGTTCATTTATTTTGGAAGATAACATTATCAGTTTACTGATTATTTATTTGTTTCAGTGAATAAAAGAAAATGTTAAATGAATTTAAAAAAAAAACTTTCTACGGAAAACGTGGAAATCTCAAATAGTCATTATGAAAAATGTTTTTATTTTAAGCGTGATTAGAAGCACAAAATCAGTTCTATCAGACGGTACGTGAACGTTTTCCAATGGCTACTGTATATGTTTATATATAAAATATTTGACTATATATGTTTATATATAAAATATTTTTATCGTTTGGCTGATTATATGTTATTATAGTTGAACGAAGACAAATGCAGTGCTTCGCGACCGGCGTCATGGCGTCCTTGCACTGTGGCGGCGTGCGCGCGCACGCGGCGTCCGCGTCTGCACTCAGACACGTTTCACGACGCGAGCTCTGCACTCGTCTCCAAACTGTCGAACTTCTCACACGCCGTCGAAGCTAGGAAGGAGCATTCGAATGAAGTCCACCGAGCGAAAATCGACATCCCCGAAGAATGGCTTTACACCGAATGGTCAAAGGTATTTTCCACGCGTGTTGACATTTATGATGGTTTTTGTGTTTATTTTACATTTATTTTTATTACCAAATGTATTCCAACAACCCCATATAAATCTTTTAAAATAGAGAATTACTTTATTTTATTCAGTACATAACGTACTCAAATTGAATACAAAGATATTAACACGTAATTATCTACGAACTGTTAAGATTGGACTCTACAAAAAAAGAAAATATTTTATTTTGTTGACAAATAACCTTTGGGGTATAAGTAGACTATCAATATATGGAAGTACACTATCTATAATAACTAGAATAAGCATATTGTGTTACGCAAATCTAAGGCATTTGTTAATCATTTTGTATCGACTAATCTGCCGAAGTAAGGTTGTTAAGCCTCTGCCACTGTAAGCTTAGCGACTCAACATTATATATATTTAAAACAAAACTTCTAACGACTCTCAGAATAGTTTTATATATCATTTACATAGAAATAGATAGTTATCCTATAAAATTCGGTTCACAGTGCACTGCGCCATGTGGTTCTGGGATACAAACACGTGCATCGCTCTGCACGAGCCAGTGTGGCACAGCACCACAAGTGCGTCGCACCTGTCATTCGCAGTGTGATGATCAGCCAGCCGTTTGGTTTACAGGTAATTGTACCCATTTAGTCTAATTTCCTTCAGTGTAAGCTACACGATATACATAGATAGTAAAAACTGCTATTAACGTTACCAAAGTATGAATAACACCTAGTAATTTTATTTGTTTCTTTATTGCGAGTTTAAAGACATAAATATATAAATAGCTCTACATAAAACCTACTTCCCCCAGAAGAAAAAATTATTCTTGTCAAAGAAACAATTATTAAACAAAATTCTTTTTGTGAATTCTACATATAAATTTTGCAGCAAAATATACCACAGTTTTTGACGTGATAACATCTTATAAATCGATTAACACCAGCTGCACGCATGAAAATAGTGTCACGTTCCGCCTGAGCCTGAGCGTGCAAGCGAGAGCGCGGAACAAGTGATTGAGAGGCAGGATCGGCCCAAGCGTCGGAATTTATCTCTCTTCTCGCGTGACGTCAGACTAGCAGTTCGAATAGTTCTGCTTCTGGAACGCCGCCACGCGAGCTTCTTCGAGAACTTCTACAATAAGCTCCGCCCACAATATTATTAATAATTTTAAATCAACTAATGACACTATGTACATATCTAAAATATTTTTAGTTAAATTTGCTAGACTGCTGATTGATGAAAATTGTATAACCATTTTTTTTATATAAGTCTATTAATTTATAAAATAATTAAAGTCTAAGTTGTTAATAGTGCCAATTGTCTGTGTTAATAGTACCAATTACCAGATTGATAACGTGTAACGTTTTGTCAAATGTCATGATGATGGATGAATTATCATTTAACTGTTGGTAAAAACGTAAAATGAAAATATAGCATTCTTTCTTAGGTCTGTAAGTTCAATCACAGTTTAAACCACCGATAAAATTTTAATGACTGTTCACTCATAATTTCGAAAATTCAATGACGGTTTAACTTCGTTAAAAGTTTAAACTCTAGATTATTTATACTAGCGGGACAAAATAATTTCTCTTACTCTGATAACTCCTATTTGTTGATTAATCGCGGCAATTGACCGCCGGGCCATTAAATGTTTAGTTTCCTTTACAAAACTGTAATATTATTTCAGTAGTCGTTTAGAAAAGTCTTTACAGTATTAATAAGTTATAATATTTATAGACTTACATTATTTGTTAAAAGGTATATAATTTATAATCACTTCGTATGTTAGAGTTTCATACCTCAATAGTAAAACGTAACCCTTGTAAAATCTGCCCGTTCGTCGATTATAGTTGTTATTCTCAGAAACCGCTTGATGTAGAAACTTGGCATAGTAATAAACCAAAAATATGTTTTTCATAATATTATGTATTATATTTTCAGAGATGGACTATATGCAAAAAATATGCACCCCTCCCACTATTTCCCAAACCTTAAAGTAAAATTATGTAATAAATATAAGTTTTCAGAAACCTACGGAAAAGTTGTAGCGAAACTAGAATAATGACACTAGATATTTTACACCCATCAAACCCAATATATTTACGTTTTTCTCCATTCACAGTTTTTCTCAGTAAACACGCGATCTAGAAACTTGAAATTTGGCATAATAATACATCTTATTAACCCTCGTATTTTTCACTGCTTGACTTTTAAAAATATTCATATGAGAATTAAAAAACGAGTAAATAAAGATCTCAGAAATGTTTTTTCATTTTCATTTACCATGTGGACAAATTGTATACATCAATTGAATAAATTTAATTGCATATTTAAAAAGTATTCACCTATTATATCCAAAACTAATGAACCAAAAATCATGAAAAAAAGAGAATTGGTAGTATCTGATTAGAATAATACAGAAAAACTATGGCGATTATTCTAGATCTTATCATTTATGGAACATGCATTATGTTTTTACGCCTGTAAAAATATAGTAGGCAGTATATACACGTAGTAAACGAAATAATATCTGTAAATAAATTAATGGAAATACTATATATATCGAAAAATGTGTATGTGTCAAAATGTATATGCTTACTCATGGTGCGAGTTATACTCATACTTGACAGTTTTTTTATTAGGTTTGTGACGGCGGTTCGATGCTATTCAGACTTACGGCTGAAACCATTCAAAGAATTTCATAGGTGCGACCTACGTAATTGAAACACTTACTGATAAACTTACAGTTACTTTTCGACAAAAACATTTTTCGATATGTTATGTTAATTGGGAGTTGAGTGAGGTTGTCTTTGATAAGTGAAAATACTTTGTCAGAAGTTTGAGTAAAATGTTTACTACACTTAATACTTAAATGCTACACTTAATTTAGTATAAATTATGTATCCTCTTCTCAATTTTTCAAGGCAATTACCTTTTTACTATCAGCTATTCCTTTATTCTCTTAACTTTTCAACTGACAAATTAGTTAAAATCCATATCAGTAAATATTTCTATTCACCGTGCGTTGCTCCTTTTGTTCGTGAGAATCTAAGCACACAATTTATTTTAGAGACGAAGTTATATAAGGTGTTAGATGTTACTGATCTTCTTTAGTTTTAAAAACACAAATTTTTTTTAGAAAACTGTTTCATGTCTTGATATGATTTCTGACTATCAATCGGTCGCAAAATACATCATTAGTGAAAATGAGACATCAATGTAATGAATCCAACAAATATCGTGCGCATAGTGAAGCACGACCAAAAAAAATCAAGATAATATTAATTTTGTTTTCGATTGTACCTATGAATTTTTCCACCCGGTGTCAATATTAATAAAGATATTCTACGTTTGTTATGGATTGTATGAGTAAAGCTATTCATAGAAAACAGTCTGAATTATAATTGAGTGAAACTCTTCATAATTGAGTGAAGCTATTCATAGAAAACACTCTGAATCATAGAAGTAAAACAATTTGCTGCGCACATTTCATCTCCCATTTCAGGCTTTTCGGTCAAACTTGTTTCGTTTCACATCCACTGAATTTACCTAATTAGCACTGTGTGATTTTTTTCTACGTTGTCAACACAAAAAACCACTCCGGGATATCGTTTTGAGTTTCAGGAAGAGATTCAAGAGAACTTGCTACCCGCTTTGAACACCGTACCGGAAATAGACTATCAACTGTATAAAGATTGGAGAAAAAATGTCACCATACTGCGTTTTATTGAAGAATTGATTTGATGAAGGTTATGAATTTCGTAGAGAAGAATGTATAAATATGTTTTATTTTATAAAACTGGTCCCTGCTACCTGGATGTATGTATGTATGTATATATATATATATATATATATATATATATATATATATATATATAAACATATATATATATATATATATATAAACATATATATATATATGTGTGTGTTTTTCCCAGCGGGTTTATTCACCTAATTTGTTTTTATTTTTGTTAATAATATTTTCATCTCAAAAATGTGCTTAGACTAGGATTAACTTGTTTCATATCTTAACATAATCTCTAAACTGAATGGCTACAACAGTCTCCATAATTTATCTTCATCACATTTAAGCACGCACGCTTCCTTTGTATACTGCGTAAATGCCAATAAGTATCTAATAACCGCATTTCACGTTCTTTAGGAAAGATTTGATCAAAATAATACTTTAAGTTTTAACTGTACACTAAACATTATCTCAATTGAAATTGAGATAAAATTGATTTAGTAGTTTTTTGTCATGATGTAAAAAGGAGTAGATAAACAAAACAGACAGAAAAACGGTATTTAGGAAATAACAGTTAGGCAGACAGAAAAAAACTCGGAAGAAGTTCTTTTTGGGGTCAAAGAATATAGCATATTTTTTTTTTAAATATCTCCAATAGTTAGACACATCTACGATACAGTTTTGTAATAGTTTAATCAGCAGTCGTCAGCAATGCAATGGATAGTGAATTTGAAAAGTTCTCTAACAGTTTATAAGTAAAGTAAAACTATTTGGAAATATTAAGTTTCACCAAATTGAAAATATTTCATAAGCTATTTAATAGAGTTATTGAAAATTACATAGAAAAACATGGAACTTTTGGGAATACATTACGATTAAAAATAAAAAACTTTTGACTTTTTGTCTGAACTATTGTAGTAAATAAAATTATTTTGTTTCAACAAATAAATCGATTATTGCAGAAAATATATTATGCAGGTGATTTTTTAAATTTTTTTTATTTATAGTCTTATATAATAAAAATTTAGAGCATACGCAACATTCTTATTGAATAGGCGGTATGCTAATTTCACTTTTTTTATTTATTATTCTATGTTGAAAATATCATTATATATTTTAATCCACCCTCAACTTACTTGCCATATGAATGTATTTCATTTGCTGCTACTTTAGAGATTTTCTAAATATTGCCACTTAATTTTTTAATACTTTTTATTTATACATCTGTACTTGTTAAACCTATACCTATGTCAATGTTAAACCTATTTTTTTAATAAATGTTTAGTTATATTACTTACGCTATGATTCTAGTTACGCTAAACTACAAATAAATAATTTCAAGTATCAATTATATTTCACCTGTTCACTAACCAATTTTATTTTCAATTATGAACCTTACTGCATTTAGTCAGTGTAAAGATTTGATGGACTGGATGGAATGGATATTTGGAGTATTAAAATATTGAACATATTAAATATTATTGAGCGACTTTTATGGAACAACCTTTATTGAATTTTCTTGATTATGCGCATGACTTTCCTTTTCTACATATGTCCTTTAGTAAAACTCTACATTTATCGCTAAGGTTACCACTGTTAAATATCACTTGCTTCTTTTCCGATATTTCGAAACATTAATCTTATATAAGCTGGATCGTCTCTTACAACAAAACAATAAAAGCTCACGCGGAAGAGGAAAAATCTCGTTAAATATTATGACATACAGTAGTCGGAAACAGAATTGCCAGATAGAAATACTAATGTTCCTAATCTGGTCTCATACATTGATCTTCGTTCTGACTGCTTTATCGGTTAACTCCCTCGCCAATTTGTCGCAGATGAGGACAACCACGGACTTTTAAGGAACAAAAGTGAGCTTATTTTTAGTCCCTAAGGCTAGAATCCTGACAAAAGAAACTGTTGATTGGTTTTAAACCTTTCTATAACTCGCTGCTCCCACCAATCATATGTTGTTACTCTCTGCCTGTTATTGGTGAGATTGCGACCATACGACAAATGTTCCATCTTAGGCGACCTTCCATGAAATTAAACAAACGATATTCTCTAAATTGGATGAAATATTGTAGATAGTCTTAATTAACCCTGTTCCCTTAGCCGCTTACTAGTATTCAATAACTTAAAAGGTAAAAAGGAAACCTTTGTGATGAGACTTCATTGTCTGTCAGTCTGGATGTCACGGCTATTTATCTCAGCATCTGTTATTAGTCTTGATTTGGCATATTTGTAATATTTGCATTAGACTTGATTTGGAATATTTGTAATATTTGCATTAGACTTGATTTGGCATATTTGTAATATTTGCATTAGACTTGATTTGGCATATTTGTAATATTTGCATTAGACTTGATTTGGCATATTTGTAATATTTGAAATATTACAAATATGCCAAATCAAGTCTAATTGGCATATTTGTAATATTTTTTGCATATTAGATACATTTTCATTAATATTTCAAATCAGGTCTGCAATGGGTTTTAAATTTTTTAATAATGGGTTTTAATATTTCAAAAATATATTTCTCTTTCAGGTTGCATAATTTTTAATGCACGACAAAAAGTCTGACTTTAATTCTAATTTCCTGGCAAATAAATGTCGAAACGTGAATTCTACCCGCACGTTACTGTTTTTAACTGCAGTATTCACGATGCACAGTGCGCTTAGCTCGCTATAAAACGCGTAACGATGGAAAGGTGAACGTAGTGGCCAAAAAGGGATAATTAATAAAGGGAAAGTGATATTTTTCCAACTGTGAGCGGCACGTATTCTGATAATAGGCCAGTATTCCACAGAATTGTGATCAGCGTTATCATCAATGAAAATGCGACAAATATAAAAAATATGATAATCGAATGAGGGGAAGTTGCCTATAATCAAATCGATGGGTGTCAAGAGATGACATTGCCTTCTCTTATGACTAAGAGCCAAGCATAAGAATAAATTATTGCTGTAGAATTATTTACATTAAAATGAAGTTTAAAATTCACCGTTCAGTGACAAATTTTCATTATTTCGAAGTAACACATACCTTTCACCAGTTTTAGTGGTAATCTTTTAGTGTTAGTAAAATAAAAGTTCAATGAAAATAAACAAACATTATGCATATTGCAGGACCGTGGTCCACTTGTTCCTCATCATGCGGTGGAGGTGCACGCAGCAGGGCCGTCCTGTGCGTCGTAGGCGAGCGTGTGGTGGGCGCAGCAGCGTGCCCGCGCATGCGCCCCGCGCATTTAGAGGCGTGCGCCTCCTCCGTGCCCTGTTCCGCTGAATGGTTTGCTGGAGAATGGTCACAGGTAATTTCCAATGATTATGAGATATTATGAGATATCATCAGTGAAAAACGATTTCAGTTTTAAGCCTTTTGTGCCAGTCGAATTTATCAAAAATAACATTAAGGTTAAAAATAATAGGAAAATTATAAACTTAAAACAGTGCACCGGCATATGTGGAAAAGCGGAGCAAACACGCACAATTCGATGCAGCGCGGAAAAACAGGCAACGTGCCGATCCGTTCTGCCTCCAGTGCTTCGCGCCTGTACACCAGCGTACTGCGTTACTGCACTTGAACGTGGTTAGTATTTCCATCATATAATTATCAGTTTAATTAAGTTCACTTGTACTAATTTCTCATAACGTCTCGAAAATCCCCTGTAAAACATGATATGGCCTCCTCTGCTTTAATAAACAGTGCTTTACATAGACAAATAATATTAATTAAAATTAACTTTTTCAAATACTTACTACCCTTAACTGATTAAAAAGATATGTGATAAACATATTTCTTTGCAGATCGTTTATATAAATCTGAACAACTGTATTTTCATTTAGTTAAAACCAAAATTAAATTAACTAGTTTTAGTTAAGGTAGAAGATGTGTGTAAACTTTTAACATTGAAATTTATTATCCCTCATTACATTCACAAATTCTTTAGATGTCACTATGATTTTTTTGTGTTGAATTACAATATTTAATTAATTGGCATCACGTCAAGAATTTCTTGAAAACAGGAAAATTAACATTGGACTATTTCCAAATACTTATTTAAAAAAGGGTTAGCTTTCCATGAAGATAACCCTTTTTTAAATAAGTAGGATCGTAGCGATACATGAAGGATCTACTCAGTTGTATACAATGTCAAAAGTTAACGCAGAATTTTAACAGCGTGGATAGAGCATTAAAAACGACTCTCGCCGTCATTGGAAACGGCAAATCGATGGACGGCAGATTAAAAATAGGAGAGACATCTGAGATCATAGATATAAGCATAGAAGCGAACCCAAAACATTATCCAGAATGGGATTGAATTCTCTAAGGTCTGTAAGGTGGACATTACGTAATATAAAGAGATCAGTCAAAGCCTATTTTGACAGCCACGAGGAAACTTTTTTTAAAAATGAGATGCTTTAGAAACCAGATGGATCAAGAGCGTTGAACTAGAGGACGTTAATGTTGAAAAGTTAGAATAGTTTTGTACTATTATGTTTAATTTATTAATTTTTATAATATAGTAATGTAGATTAAACAATTTCCGACTTTTATATGGAAATGAAAACAATTGTATTTATTTCCATATAAAACTCGGAAATTTTTCGGAATATTATAAACATTAATACATTAAACATAAATAGTATAACAAATGGACATATTTTAATATGTCGAACTATGAAACGTATTATTCCAATTTTAATTCATTACCAATACAGCTTTCATTTTATTTTTTGTAATATCCCTCTCTTATATCGTTGTAAATAACTACTTCACTGTTTTACACAATTTTGTTATTTTTCTTTTTTTACATATGCAACCGACTGTAAACTAACTCATTATTTAGTGCCTCAATAGAAGTCTAGAAAAAACTTACAGTTTGTTTTTAGACTTTTATCTGAAACCATCTAGCTCAGGGTCTAATATTTTTTTATTATATTAATTTCATTCTAATTGAGCATACAATGAATGAACGAACAGTACAAATAAAGGATATACTAAATTAAAGTCTACTACTTTTCAAGATAAAGATACATCATCACCCATGAATTCGATAAACCGTGCGAATCGGCGTGATGAACAACCGAGATTCTCCAGATCTCACAATAAAGGTAAGTTTATATTGTACACTAGTATACATTTTTAATAGTTTTTAATATATTTTACCCTATATTCAAAGATATGTAAATTATTTCATACGAGATTACTACAGTACCTAATAAAGGTATAACATTATTTAATTAAAAAATAATAATATATATATAGCTTCTAATATCTTTCGTTTCTACATAATCTAGTCTAAGCCTATACGAAACTACCTCAGCTATCTTTATATTTGGAAACATGGGACTTAATATAAATATAACTTAACGTAGATAAACCTAAAGTCGTTGTTGCACTTAAAGGAATGCAATTATTGCTTCAGTGTCAGAAATCATAGAATAAAGTTAAACTCTTTTAAATACTAAATTAGCTCTATATTTGTGAAACAATTTCAGAGCCTGATAGGTTTTTGGACAGATGTCTAAAAGAAATACAAATTAGTGGTTATAAAATACACGATATTTTCAATGCATTTAACTTAAAACTTTTATAAATATTACATTTTTGGTGCAATATCCACAACAAAAAATGTTCCAGTCGGGTTTAAAATAGTATGTTTTTTTCATCGCAAGAATGTTAGGTACCTCTCAAAAGACAAATTAGCGTTAAATATATCTATTTGTTTATTTATAGATAGCATCAATAAAACATTTTCTGGTATTAAAATAACCGTTATTAATCAACGATATAAGTAAATATCACTTGATTATCAAAATGAAAGCAATTTAAATTAGAGGGGGAAGATGTTAAATAATCATTTTTTATTTGTAATTGTCAGTTTATATTCCTTTCCGTTCCTTTAATGTTTTTTTACGAATTACAGGTGATTGCCAAGACAAAATCTCAGCTTGTTCATTAGCTGTTCAGGCGCGTCTGTGTCAGTACAACTACTACAACCAAAACTGTTGTAAATCTTGTGAATCTGTCAGACTATAACCAAGGTAGTTAGAAGCCCACTACGGTATATGGAAACATGTTTAAGTATTAAATCCTCAGTAATCGGATATTTAATTGATTAAATCGAAAGTACCTAAGTTATTGTTCGATATTTTTACAAATGCAACTCGGACAAGTTGATCAAAAAAAATAGCAATGCGACAGAAGGCCGATGCTTATTTGTGTATAGTAATAAAATAAGTGTTCATCCATATGTATACAAATGTGATTCAATTCGCCGTAATCGTGAGAATAATGCTCCAAATATTCACTAACGACATTACTGTATACATAATTGTAGTAACATACGAATAGTGTTCATAGTGATATCCTGATAACGTCCACTAATAACTTTATACAGGGCCAACATAAATGTGCCGTGAAAAACTCATTATTAAATTAATATTTTGTGACTGCGTACGTGAAGGTTTCTAAAATTAAGAAGAATGAAAGTGTCGAAAATTAAGAATGATCGATTGTAAACAAAACTATTTACCGTAAATAGATTTTCATTAAGTTATCCCGACAATGTAAACGAAAAGAATATGAACAGTCATTAATTGAAACCAAAGCACCTATTCTATCTAATCTATAGTTAAGAAATTAATACCTGTATAGAAACAGTACTTGTGCCATAACTGTTTACACACTTTTATCAACTGCAGATTAAAGCACGTCGTAGATCTCTTATAAAAAATTCATTACTTATAAGTAAAAAATTATAAATAATGCCTTTAAATATACTTATATATTTGTATTAAAAAATGTTGATTACAAATTTTAATTAAAACTTTTTCTTTTACTTTCCCTCTCATTTTAATTCCGAAATGGTTTGAAACCTTTGTTTCAAATTTCCTAAAGAAGATAATTAAGTATTTTTACTGTTTAAAAGTCGGAAAATTTTTTTATATAACTTTATAATAATAAATATGATTTCGATAAAATTTATAATAAAAATACTTAGACTTAGAATGCGTGTGTCAACGAATGGGAGATTCGTGGGGAAAATCGCCTATAAATAGAACTGTAAACTTGGTGAATTCCGGGCATTCTACCAAAATGTTAGAGAATTACATACAAAGCTCGTGGAGTTCTAAAGTGACCTGCTGTCCATGCTGTGCAACTTGTTTGCTTTCACTGACACTTGGCTGACCCGTTCGTTCTCCGACGCCGAGTTATTCCATGGTAGATTTAGTGTAGTGGGTGCAAATAGTGGGCACATTAGACAAGATGATGGACTCCAAATTTTGCAATTGTTAATTCGAAACAAAAACGAAAAGCTTTATATCACGTTGGTCAATGTAATACTAAAATTTGTTTAATCCTCTTAAGGATAAGGCTAAAAACATTCAAGGAAATAAAAAAGGAAGAAGTTAAAAATTAATAATAATACAACGAAAAAGGAGCAGTTAAAAAAGTTGGAACCTATTCAAAGGAAAAAAAATCAGCGAGACTATAAAAACAAAGCAAAGGATGAGGTGTGTAACTATCGAGGTTGCTAAGTAGAACACATAGAATGCCAAGCTTGTAATCAAGAAGAATGTAAAAAGACGGAATTCTATGTGTTCTAGGTGCAAGTTTAAACGGAGAATATTCGTTGTTTTGTATGATGAAAAAGAAGTGTCGGTTTTCCTTTAGCATTTTTCACAGATTTAAAATTCTAGTAATTTTAAATATGTTATATGTTTAGTTATTTTTTAAAGAAATTGATAATTGTTTAAAGCCAAAAGAACCAATTTAGTATGTTTAATCAAAGTTTCTTTAAGTGTTTTTTAATACTCCGAATAAGACCTACGGCTAATTGTTATTAATAATGAATGACTGATACAAATTACTGATTATCTGTAAAAAATATAATAAGAAAATAATTGATTCTTAGTTTATTTTTTACATGTTAATTAGCCATAAAAATTATTTTCATGTTGATTTTATGAGATTTTTTATTTTATTGCAGTTTTCCGTTTTAATAGATCTAATAAGGTCCATAACCTAATTTTTACTAAAATATGTTGCTTGCCAATAGAAAACAAGGTTCCCAACATAACGTTTAAAAAACCGTAAACACCTTTTGAAAACAGCCATAATTAAACAATGTAGTCCATACTGAATCCTCATTATGTTAGCAACTTATTAATGTTATGTTTCATATATGATTGTAAATAAGTAAAAAATATGAATCAAATATATATAGAAAAAACTCACTAAATATACGCGTACCTCTTCGTGGATAGATTTTAAAATAGTATACATAGTGATAATTTTGTTTGAAAACTCCTTTTCGAAACGTTCTTAGGGAAATATCGTTCGATACATATTTGGTAATTGCGAATTATAGCCCATATAACTTTTTGAAACAGACTGCACCCGACAAACG